>JARVGW010000564.1:20746414-20765808 GCA_031762495.1 Anablepsoides rubrolineatus | reverse complement strand
AGTGTACAGCGCTTTGGGGTCCGGAAGGACTTGATAAAGCGCTATATAAGTTCAGTCCATTTACCATTTACCATTTTTTCCCCCTCATCTTTCCTTGTGTGGTTTTTTTAGTTTTTCTTTTAAGGGTAGCGCCTCTTCATGATGTCTTCATGAAAATGATCCTTGTTCTGTACATGGGTCAGTGGCAGCATGACCCAGGGCACCTGTTCTCCTATGTTTGTTATGTTTTGTCTTCTTCTGAATGGGTGTTCTGAAATGTAATTTCATTGTGCTCTGTACCATGATAATAAAGGTCTTATCTTAAACATCCTGTCAAAAAAAACTTTATTTCATCAAGAATGAACTAAAGTTGAAATATCTATCCTGTTTTGTTACATATTCCAATAAACAGACAGATACGTATGTCATATTACAGATTGAGGTGAAGGTCACAACAACCACAATGAAGGCCTGGGCCGTCATGCATAAAGGAATGCACAGCTTTCATGCTAAAAGTTGGCGTACAGACAAATTTAGAAAAGTGCTCCGCACAAAAAAATTCAGATGTATAAAACTGTGCGCACGCACGTTTCTGCGCACCTTTCCTTTATACATCCCAACAAACGTGGAACTGAGCGCACCTGAGACACCTCCCCTGACACGCCCCCATTTAAATATGTTAAATAGATTTAAATGTGTCCAGTGTGTGAGATTCTCCTCAGATTGTCCTCTCTGTGGGTTTAGAAATGATTTTTAGATGCATGAAAAATATACATTAAATGGAAAATGAGTGAGAAAACTGTCTAAATAAGTAGTGGGTGTAAAAATGTGTTTGCCACACGCAAAGGTGTGTGTCTGTGTTGGTGTGTACGTGCATGTGTGAAGCTGCTGTCTTCAGCAGCGCATGGAGGCTGAGAGACATTTCCACCTTTACACGTCTTTATTAAATAACTTTAAACACAGAGGAACTTATGAGCTTGGTAGAACTTAGAAAAATATTTATTAAATAGTTGATGTGATAAAACGAGTAGCAGTGCTGCAAGTTTCTGCCGCGGTGAAATATTTATATTTTAGAATCATGAAGTCTCTCATTCAGCTGCATGGCTCGGCTCAGAACTACAGTAAAATACCTGATTGTAACAACAAAACAAACAAAAACATGCTGTCCTCAATTCTTCTTGTGGTGATATCAACCTGCAGAACTGTTGACATTGTTCCATAAATTACACACAACTTTTGATTTTCAGTCCCGGGGTTCAGTTTCATGACTGTTCGAGTTTAAACAATAAAAACTCAAACGAAAAAAAAAATCTAACACCGTGTTCAGACACTCCTTAAATCCAGAAAACAGAACAAAGTCATATTTCTGTGGGTTCCGGTCAAATTCATGACTTTGTGGATTAAAACTGTCAACTGAAAAACTTTGCGTGGCTACCGTAAAGTTGGTTTTGTTACATCCTAACATTGGCGTTGAACCTGGCACATGCACTTTTTTTATGTGTATGCATCGTTTATACATGAGGCCCCTGATCTATTAAAAGTTTGTAAATATAAAAACACATTCAAACTTGATAGCGCATAAAAAGCTGAACAGTGAGCACTGATGATTGTGTCTGTTAAATGAGCAAAATAACAGGCGCAATCCATTTATTGCGTTTGCCTTCATGAATATCAGAATATATCATGATTATCACAAATTGATTTATCAAACCTGAAACTGCCTGCAGGTGCTATTTTTCACATTTGAAAGGTGGAAGCAAACTGGCATAGCATTATGAGAGAAGGAGGCAAAATGACATATGTCAGAGAGAGAATGTTCTGGGTGCATGTAAACCCATTTGTAGTAAGAAATGAAAAAAATATGAGTGATACATTGTCTATACCGCAATGCCATTTTTGATCTGCTGGAGGAACCAGGGGCTGATTTGGAGCCAGTCAAAAGTAGAAGTCATGCTCATCTAAAAAGGTTGAGTATAGGTTATTCTTTGTTGAAACGTTTTGTCTCTTCTCCAAGAGACTTCTTCAGATATGGCATAGAAGCCATGCCATATTCCCTAGCGAAAAACTCATCGCAACACTGGGATTTATCGCCAACGTTTCAAACTATTACCGCAAAATTTGGAAACTAGAATTACAGAAAGACATGTAGCAGAAGTACTATTGATAAAAAGTCCAGAATGGATTAAAAAACTGACCTATTTTTGCAAACATTCCTGTTGGGATGTTAACCCATGACACAAAAGACACCACTGATAACGTAAACTGACAAAATGATACAAATGACAAGTTTGTTTACACTTTTTCTTGTAACCAAACACACTTTCACACCACACAACTTGCAATTGCACGCTACTGTTGCACACATATCCCAATACACACACAAACACTCACCCACACACACACGTTCCCATTCTCCTCTCCATTTGTGGCCCATGAAATAAAGGTGCTGATGAGCAGCCCCTATCAGCAGATGCCATCTTGGTCTTGTCATCAGTGGCCTGCATGGTCACAGGGAAAGAGGCTCGTGGCATCACCTTTCAAAGAGGTTTTGCTTGCTGTTGCCTCCCCTTAAAATTCCTATGCTCTCCACATCTTTATGCTACATTTATTACCTGCACTTAGATAATATCCTGTCAGATCGTCCTTTTTTTTTTCAGGTCAAATTGCAGTGACTCTGAACCTTTGGAATAAGAACAGGTGTTGAAAACTTGACATCATGAGCACCAGTTTCCCTTATCCACCTGACTTGTTTAGTTATTAAGAAGCAGGCTGGCTTTATGAATTTAGCAGACCACTAGTGTATGTGTAATATATTGCTGTGCAGGACTAAAAGACCTGGGTTTATCAAGAATAAAAACTACACATAACTAGATGCATAGTTTTTTGTTTCATCTGTTCAAACTGTGTGTTTGTGTCTGGCACATCTGCTCTGTGTGTATGAGTCAAATTAAAAGTGCCGGTGTCAGCATCGGGGGAAGTTGACCACTGTGCCAGTCTGGTCGCTGAACGTCACAGGAAATGTTTTTAGCTCTCAGATGACACCTGGTACCTGTTTCCTTGTCTGACGTTTGAAGAGAAAACAAACACCTGAGTGGGAAGGCTGGGGAATTCTTGCTGTCTCTCAGCCTCTATGACGTCAAACAGAGGCTCTGTTCTTCATCACCCTGCAGATCTGACACTTTAAGAAGAATTAAACAAAATAATTTAGCTATTTTGGCAAAAGGAGGACAGTACTCATCGATACTCAAAGTTAGCAGTGAAGCTGATTTACATTTTATTGAACATTAACTTTTATTAGGGTTTGTCTTTTTGGATATTTTTAACAAGCAAGTTTTGTTTAGACATACAAATTAAGATCTTCAGGTTTTAAATCAAGTTGTTCTCACTGGATCCTTTAAGATTTCACTTTTCAAACTAGAGTCTATAAATCAGAAATGTAACTGCCAGCACAGCCACCCAGTCACAAGAAAGTTGTTTGCCAGTGCTGGTTTAAAGCCCTGATTAAAATGGATTCAGCCCTCCAAGTTCTCAGGAGCATTCAGGAGCAGGTCCAAAGCTACAATTTTCAGACTGAACAAAATGACTCCAATAAACTCTATTGTCCAAAATGTCTAGTTTTGGGATCTGCCATGTTGTGTTTTTGGAACCAGTATTGTTTTGTACATCAATACAAAACTCCCACCTTCACATTTTCTCAACTTGCTAACAGATTGTGACGTCAATCACAGTGTTACATGACACTTTTTAAAAGTCTCAAACAACAACTTGAAACTATAGAAACTAGACAATAACACTTGTTTGAACAGTGAACCACAAGATAAAGACTACGTAAATTCAACACTTGAAACATTTTTGGAAGTGTATTTTCAACTTACAGACCTCTGTCTAGTATGTTGGTGCTGTGGGTTGGTTTCTTCATCATTGAGAACATGGAAAATCCAAGCAAAACAAATCAACTTGACTTCTATTTTGTAGCTGGAGACTACTTTGCTTCCCATCCCGAAAGCTTTTTCAATTCAGAACTGGAGAGTGCAAAGTTGTTCTGGACTCAAAACACTTGGTCCAGATGAACTGAATGTAACCACATTTCTTGATCGGTGGGAACACCATGGCTAAAGCAATGAGCATCATCTGTTAACTCGCTAAAAAGTCCATCAGACAAATTCTAATCCTGGAAGAGCTGAGAAAGACAGGCAGAAAATCATCTATCTCAGGTGAACGTGCTCCATAAATGTTCCAACAAATGATTCAATATGTTCCCGAAAGGATTTTGCTTTAAGAAGGAAGAATCCTGAGTGAGACAGCTTTCCAAAAACATTGGCAAAACTGAAGTGAAGGTATTACTCAATTTCTTTATTTTAACTGGTAGTAGAGAGCATGGCTGAAATGGCCAAGATAAGTGTTCATTGTTAAATAAAGAACTCATTTATTTACAAAAGGAAAGAGAAACAGAAAGCTGATGAGGCAGCAAAAATTACTCTTGGAAATCTACAAAAAGACTCAAAGGTAACAAATATGAAGGGCTTACCAAGCACAAACCACAGACACCAGACAAACCAAATCAGGGGGTATACAAAAATAAGACTCAGGTGAGAGTAGGTGGGGGAGGAGCTGGAACTGAACTACTAACTGTAACTCATAAATCAAAACACAAGAATCCTCAGTTAAAATAACATGCATGTTTCTGGACTGCTGGGTAAAAACGTGCAAACTCCCTACACAAAGGTTAGGTTTTATCTTGTGAAGCAACATGGCTGACCAGATGTTCTGCCACCTGTTTTAGCATTCACAGCTTGGTACATCACATCTAAACATCCTCACTGGAGGATGATGTTAAAAGTGCCAAATCACTGTACATGTTTAAGAGAATGATAAAGGCTTGACTGCTAAAAAAAATTTGAGGCAGCATGATCTGTATACATGTGATTTGTCATTCTGGAAATATCTGATGCTTTTTGTTTTGTTGACTGAGGATTATTGTTGTTTGAGTTTGTATTTGAGGAAAAAGGGGCAGACATAAGATTTTTTTCTTCTCTCTGCCACCTTTCATTTCATTTTTATTTGTATTTTCTTTTTATTGTATGTAGAATTATTTGTCTTTTTAGAAATGAAAAAAGTTTGAAACTAAACTAAACTAAACTAAACTAAACTAAACTAAACTAAACTAAACTAAACTAAACTAAACTAAACTAAACTAAACAGAAATTTTCATTTTCTCAAATAGCAAAAAAAAGATTTGGATTTTTTTTTTCTTTTTAATATAATTCAAGACTTTGAGATATTTAAGTTTGTTGGTGATACTATGAACCTGATTCAAAACCTGTGAAGACCAAAATTTTCAGGCAATGGCCCAGAGGCTTTGGAACTCTCTTCCACTGTTCCTTTATTGCACGGACTCCAAAGACTCTTTTAAGAAGCATCTAAAGACATTTTTAGGCTTTTGGCTAATTCTTTTTTAATTCTTTGTAAATATTTTGTTTTCTAGGAAGCCCTTTGTATTGTTTGTGTGAAAGGTACTATAGAAATAAAGTTTACTTTTGTGACCCTGTGATGGACTTCTTGTGACTTGTCCATGGACTCTTGCACAGTGTCTGCTGGACATGGACACCATTGACCCTTAAAGGAAGAAGCAGACACTGTAAAAGTTGATGGATGAATGAAACTTTCACAAAATCTTGTACAGTTGAAAGGTTTTGTACTAGCCCTCCTCCAGAACAAAAGTGAAGGTATACACACACACAAACACAATGTAATACATATGCACTGTGTTCATGACTTATTTTCATGATGTAGAAATTACATATTTTCAAATACAAAATATCTGTAAAACTGCAATTATTCAGCTCAACCAAAAAAATAAAAAGGTATTGTAGCATCATTGTCAGTCAGCTGTTCACTGATTTAATAAATAAATATATCTGACACCCGTTGAACACTTTGAGATCTTAGTTCTGTGTCATATTAAAACACTGTATAAATAATACTATTACTTAATTTGTTTACTTGTTCACCTGTTTAGCAAGAAGAGGTTGCTGCTCTTCAACAAATTCTTGTTTCCTGAGATTATTTGAAAAGTTTAACTCACCTGTAAAATTCATCTCTGTACACAGATGAGCTTATTTTTCATTGCGAACGCTTTTTGAAAAAGGCATTCCTTTAAGTACATGTTTATTGTATGTGTGCAATTTGCAGAACAAGCCTTAATATTGGGTGTCTCCAGAAACAACATTTTCACATGTGGTTTGTCTAAGAGGCAGAATAGGAACATTTTATACTGTTTAGTTGCTTTGTGATGAAACCTGGGGGCGTATGTCTCCACTGAGAGGGCCCAGGTATATCTAGGTAATGTGGGGATTTCTGATTGCAAGAATAAATTTGTGTGCAGCTGTACTCGAAGTAATAAGTGTGTGTGCTTATGTTTGTATATTGCGTCTTGACCCAGTTGACTGAGCTAGTAAACAGTTGAGGTAGTAGTAAATGAAGGCCATAAAAACTGCTGGTTCAGCTCTGCAGCAGCTGGATGAAGCAAAGCCCACCCTGGAGACAAGGGTGTTAGCACAATGTTGCTGTGAATGTGCTTTTATGGAGACACGGTTGTTATCAAGTGTCTAAAACATGTGTGTGTTCGGACTCGAATGATCGCTGCAGGAGTTCCCTTCACAGAGAAAAATAAAAACATCACATTTATTGTGTCTTGTAGTCTTTGTTTTAAAAAATCTGAAACATATGTTCATAAGGATTTGTCACACAGTTGTTTCAATATTTTATTCAAAACATGACAACATGGTAGGTAAAGAAAAAAAGGCTTTGGTTTGAGTTATTTTCACACAAACCACTGGAGAGATTTTGATGAAATTTTTAGGATGAAATTACTGATTTCCTTTTAGACCCAACCAAATCAATGACAGCTGTTGAAGATGATCAACTTTACACAACACAAAAATGACAAATAATGTGCTCAAATTTGGTGTTTGTCACTGGGGATCATTCTAAACTTTTACTCAGAGCTCTGACAGATACTGAAGACAATTCTCACTTTTTGTTATATTTCATGAACCATTTAACAACTATCTAACAAATTTAACAAATGAAACTCTCAGAAAGTAGTTATAGAAGTCTCTTTAATGTTTAATAACTTTTGGTGCTGTTTTAATTCAAGACTGCCCCTAAAGTAGGGATGGGACAAGACTAAGAATTTCAGTATCGATCCAATACCAAGTACAGGGCTAGTATCACCGACACCAATGTCAATGCAGATACCAATACTTTTTACTTAAACGTCATTTTCTTTGAATAATTTTGTGAGTTTTGTCTTTAGTTAGTTAAACAAGATAAAACACAGGACAAAAATTTTAGGCAAATAAAACTTTTAACTACACTACACAGTTTGTTTAAGAAATAGGTAGTTTTAGTTAAAAAAAAAGCAGCAATGGTACATTGCTGCTTTTTTTTTTAACTAAAACGACATTACATGCAGACATGACAAAGAAGAAGGCTAATGACCAACTTCAAATGCTTAGACTGTGTTTTATCCATCCATCCATTATCTGTACCCACTTGTTCCTTTCAGGGTTAAGGGGGTCACTTGTGCCCATATTTGACAGTCACAGTGCGGGGTACACCCTAGACAGGTTGCATATCCATCACAGGGACACACATAGAACCACTCATTCTCACCTAGGGACAATTTAGAGTTATGAATTAACCTAACAGTCATGTTTTTGTTCTGTGGGAGGAAACCGGAGTGCACAGAGACCTTTCTCTACCCAGAAAGGTCCCCGGGCCGGGATTTGAACCAGCGAACATTCTTGCTGAGAGGCATCAGCTCTACCAACTGAGTCACCGTGCCGACCCTTTTTCATTTTGTACATAAAAGTATCTATGATATTATTGATCCGAGTGTGATGCTCATCTACTACACTTACGTATGAGCCCACCTCTTTTCTAAAGTCAACACAAAAATATACAGTTTTGTAGAGATTGAGCCAAATTTGATAAAATCTACGAGTTATTCCCAACATATACTCTTAGGGCTAACACTTATCTCAGGATCTTAGAAGGACGTATGAGGTCGCAAATATATTTTAAAGTTTGACTAAAACAATAACCCTGTCATAGATAAGATGAATAATCTTATTTAAAAACAGTAGCATAAAAATCAGAGGCAGATATGTATTCAATCAATTATATGGGGACAGAAGCCTGGTCCCCACAGATGCTGATTTGGGATAGGGGGTTTGGTTTAGGACCATGGTGTGAATTGAGTTTAGGCTACATTTAGGGTCAGGTATGTACTGGGGTGGTTAGGTATAGGGTAAAGGGTCAGGGATAGGCTATAAAAATTACTTGAAAATGAATGGAAGTCAATGAAAAATCTCCATGTGGATAGAAAAGCAACTTGTGTGTGTGTGTGTGTGTGTGTGTGTGTGTGTGTGGCTGCAGCCTGCTGTGTAATTAGACATTTGGTCACTAGAGGTGACAAGAAGAACAGGCCCTGGAATGTTCTCTACCATGTTTCTGCCGAAATCCCCCAAACACACATGCACAATAGTTGTCTCTCCACCTCAAGCAAGCTCCTGCTGTCCAGGCTTCATTATCTCCATGCCCCCCCACCTCTGAAGGTTCCAAGGAGAAGTGGGGGGTTAGCGGGAACAGACAAAGTTTGGTTTCCCCATTTTTCCGGAGCCCTGGGGCTTCACTGGAATTTACACCCCTGAGCCTGAGAATGGACAGGATCCACACTCATCCACTTTCCTATTGTTGAGGAGCTGGAGAACACTGGAGGAGGAGAAGGGAACACACAGAGAGGCGAAATTAAACTGATTTGCCTTGTCTTCGGTGGCGGGGGGGGGTTGGCGCTCCTGTCTCTCAGCATGCCTCCTTGGATGCTGGAGGGATTTAGATCAGCATCAATGCATGTGTGGAGAATTACTCATTGACTTTTCTTTTCATCGTCAAATAAACTTTCGCTTTAAAGTTTCCCAGCCTTATCCTTTTTAAAAAAGAAAATCTGATTTTGCAGATTCTACAGCTTCACTACAAAACTCTTACTTTAGCTTCCACCATTAAGTCAAATGCTGCCATTGTAAAAACGATCATTAGATTAGTTCCATTAGGGAGTCCGTTGGAATTTACCAGTGAGGAAATTTGAATTGTTCTGATTTCATTGCTCACATTGTCTATGTATGCATAAAAAACCCACTTCCCTTGAAATTTAGGTCAGTATCATCTTCTTTCCTCCAGCTGAAAACAAACTGAGACAGAGTGAGGTAAAGACGGAGGGAGGGAGGGATTTCCTACCACCTGAGGTCTGTGTGTGCGTGCTGGCCTGCTAACAATGAGTAAACACAGTAAATAGTTTTGACTGTAAAAGCTTTAGTTTGGCTGCCCTTTTTCACTTAAAGGGAGTGACAGACCTCTGTGTTTTACATGAGGCAACACAGACTAGAGAACCATTACAATTTTCTGTTCAGTGACGAGATCAACCTCTTTGCTTGTCCTGACCATATGCTATCATTTTTCATCTTCTTGTGATGGTTTTTGAGTCAATACAACTTTCTGCTCTCATACAAATACATACAATCATTATTTCTGAATGATTCTCAGAGAATTGCACCTTTGATCTATGGACAGCTGTGCTTAATTCTATTTATGTGAGAGTTGCCCACTCAGGTCTATTTAATGTCTCTGTGCCATTTTTACACCCACACAGTGAAACACGGGGCCCCATTGTACCTCGTCCCGGGTCTTGGAGCTTGCAAACTGAGTTACGCCACCGGCCAGGCCAGAGTGGCCCATTAGCCTAATGGCCGTCTAGGATTTCACAGGGGATGCATTGCTGTTATGGCTGAGAGCTTTGCATTTTCCTTTTTATGGCTCCTTTGGATTCCCAACACCCAGGAACAGTGTCCAGGGAGGGAGAGAAGGAGAAGAGGAGGGGGAGAGACAAAACAAAATAAACAGAGGCAACATTACACCATCTAAGGCCTTTTTAAGTTAGATAAGTCAGGGAGGTAGAGATGAGTCAGGAGGATCAACAGAAGAATAAACATGTATAAATAAAAGAAAATAGATTGAGTTCATTGGAATTTTTAATAATAGCAGAATAACAAAAATAAAGTAGATGTTAATTCAAATAAAAACCCTTGAATCTCCAGGTTTAGTGTCTTTTACTTACAGATTCAACAACCAATGACCTGAATCCTTAGCCCTAAGCTGTGACCTTTGACCTCAGTGGCTCCTTCTGCAGGTCAAAAAGCTTCATGTAAGAGAGGTCAAGTTCCACTTTTGCCAGGTGCTCAACGTGACATACCGTATTTATTCAAGTATAGTACGAACCGGTATTCTGAAAAAGTTGGTCTACCTGAAAAAAGTTTCCCCACCAGAGACACAGAGGATGAGATTCTGATGCCTTTATGACAAAGGTGGAATACCAGAAACTTTTGGTGATACAGATTATGGTGAGCCTGATTAGGTAGGCTTTGGATTCAGCTCCATCCACACTTGTTAGAGCCACATCTGTTTGTTATATCACACCAGTTAAAAAAAAGAGTATTGCTAAGTTTCAAGTTAATATTTTTTGTTGTGGTGTTGTATTATACATGAGATTGTATTATACACAAATAAATAAAGTAGATTTTTTATTTGCCTTGATCTATTTATGAGAAAGGCTTAATGTACTAAAAGCAGGACAAAACAGTTTGAATCATCAGTGATTTACAAACTATCATCCCATTATCAGACAATTTCAAGTGAAGCTAGAAAAATAGATATTTTTAAAAGAAAGTAGCTATACTAGCTTTATTAATAATAAATACAGTCAGCAGTTAGTTAAAGAAATGTAAAAGTTAGCATTTATTTATTTATTTATTTACAGGCAGCCACATCATATGAAAATGTTATTTAACAAGCTCCACGTTAAATGGTCTGATAACAACAGTGTTAACTTTCCGGTTTGAGAAAAATTAAACCACCGATTGTTTTCCTGGTTTTGGAGAATAAAATGAAAACAGAATTACCTGTTTTTTTCTGTTTTGTTTTTCATAATCAGTTTTTAAAAAAGAAAAAAAAAAGACCAAACATTTTCCAGACCATTGTTCTTTTTATTTTTAATTATGTCAAAATATGTTTTCATATTTTTCTCCCTTTTTTTTTTTTTAGGTCCTTTACCTATAATCGTAAGGAAACAAAAAAAGAGGTTGTCAAACCTAAGACTGATTCAATTAACACTTAAATGACCACAATAAATTATCTTGTCACTCACGTTTGTCTCTATTAAAAATGTGATTTGTGCTTTTTCTGGTCCAGATGGGATGCAGAGTTGATAGCAGATACTTTTGTTGACAGACAGTGATCAATAGCTCCATTATATACATGCATTCCTTTTTCATGAACGCCACTCCGCACAATCTATCACACTGCTGCCAGCAGGTATTTGGATGCCACAGAAGATGAAATATTTCAACACTGTGTATTTGTTGTTTTTACGACAACCAGTTAAATGAATATTTAGTAAAGGATATCACTATATCTATTGTACTCAGTCCAGTATGTTGGAATATACAGTGTCCTATGTAATGTGGCTGGCACAAGATACTCAGGCAAGTCTTTATTATTCTAAGTAAATTTATTGTATTATATGGCTCAGTGATTTAGGACATGTAGCTGACCATGTGGTGTGCATTAAATCTAAACTGTGGATTGTGGAAGAAAAGAGTGAAAGGGTTGTGATAAATTGGCTTCTATTCTAAGATGAGTACAAATGATTCTAAAGACAGTTGAAGTCTTCTCTCCAAGAAGAACAAACATTTTAAATTAGTCCTATAGATGCTGTTTAGTTAAACTTTTCATGTAAACAAATTGTTTTGTTGGCTTAAAATGAAACTGAAAAATCTTTAAAGGTAAAATTAAATGTTTTAGATACCTTTTTTATAGTTCCTGATGTAACACTGAAGATGACAAAAAAAATGTCAATGCACAAACACTAACAGTTCAGTTCAGAGGCTGTTAAATTTGCAAACTTCAAAGGCTAAAGGGTTAAAAAACTGAATGTTATTTTTGTTTTGTTTTATTATTATTATTCTTTTGAAAACTGACTGTCATAGTTCCATTTTTGAGAAAATCTAAAATACACATGCTTCAGAAAATTTAGCAGCCCTCCATCCGACAGGTGTACTGGATTCAGTGTTAAGTAAATAATCAGACACATTTATGTGAAAAAAAAAAAACATTTTAAGAAGAAAGTAGTTCTTGGCAGAAACCTATCAGCAAGTTGTTCATTCAACTAAACTCTGTGAAATTTTTCTGATCATCTAATTTTGTCATTCAATTAGCTGTCTACTGCAGGTAAGATACTAAATACTGATAACTCCTCAGAACCTCACTTCAAAAGAGCCAAAGCCTTTTTCTCAAAACCTTGTCATTGTACATCTTTCATGAGATCTCAGTAACACTACAAAGTTTCAATGACTTTTTTTTTTACCTCCAAATTTGAAAATTGTATTTAATTATGTTATTTTGTTACTCCTCCAATAGGAAAATGAGTTCCTACCCTCATAGAATCAGAAAAACAGCACTCTGGTAATGATTTGTCATATTATTTCAATTCTTCTTTTTCTTGACCCTCAGGACTCAAATCAGGGGATCATTTTATTCACTTTCAGACATTTGGTTTACATGAAGACATTTGGTTTACATGGGATGACTAACCAATGATTTTTTTTATTTATTTTACATAAATGATCACAACAGACGTCTGCTGGTGTAAATTATGAGCATAAAGAAAGCATGCTGAAACAGAATGGGATGAAATAATTTCTAAAGAGGATAAGCCTGTTTTCATGTCTGTGGGCCAGAAGCAATTTCACCATTGTGACCAATAGGCTTTTCATGGAGCACAATGTTTGTACTGAACTTACGAGAGCATCTGCTCATCGTTGCCTACATGTGACTCTGATTTCTAAGTTAGATTTAGCATCAAGACATGAATTGGATGGAATGAAAGATCATATCAGAGAATTATAATCACCAATTAATTTGAAAAACTGGAAAATAGGAATTTTATTCATGTTTACCTTTTTAGGAAAAGTTGTTTCATTAGAGTAGAATTAGTAGTATTTTTTTGAAGTGGGAATGTTCCATCCATCCATCCATACATCCATCCATTTTTCCCTATTGTCACTGAAGTAACAACTTAGGAGAGAAACCCAGATAGACATTCCCATTCCCAGCAATGCTCCCCTGCTTCTTCTGGGAAATCCCAAGGTGTTCTATCAGAAAGGATATATAATCCCTCCAGTGAGTTATGAGTCTGCCCTGGGGTCTCTTCCCAGTGGGACCAGAAAACTTTCAAACAGAGTCATCAAGATGGCATCCTAATCAGATGCCTGAACCTCTTTTGCTGATCCTTTTCAATGTGGAGGAACAGCGGCTCAACTATGAGCTCCTCACAGATGTTGGAGATCCTCACAATGGACCTCATGCAAGAACATGTTTGTATTCTTATCCTAAATTTCTCTTACTTTTGTTCGTATGATGGGTTCGTACGAACATGTCACATCAGAACAAACTCTTCTATCTTCAGGAAAAGTGTGTAAATGTGATGTGTAAACTGATTAATGCGTATCAAGTGCTCTTGCACGGGGAGAGCAGTTTTACATAATTTCCACCCACAAAAACGCCATATAAGGACTTACGTTTCCTTCCCAACACACCAGGAAGAGTTCGTTCTTAAATGACATTGCAAAGTAAAAAAGAAAAACTTTACGACTTCAGAGATTGAAGTTTTGCTCTCAGAGTTCCAGAAAAAAACGTCATTTTTAGCAGCTTCAGCTGTGGAATTAAAGGAGCTGCTTTAAAGCTGAGGAAATAAATGACGACTGCTGTTAATGTTGTGTCTCCTGTACGGGTCGTATACAGTCACAGAAATAAAAATCTAAATCATATTCATCTGTTCTGGTTTTCCTTTGGTCAAATATTTTTAATTTAAGTGTAAACATCAGTGTTACGTAATTTTCATTTATTCAGAAGAAAAGCGGTCGCGCACCACAACCCCCCCCTCCCCCCGTCTTCCCCCTCCTGACCGTCGCAAGTGTCAGATCTTCTTATTAATATTGTAATGTTATACAACATCATTAATAGCCAATTTAATTTAATCTAACCAACTTATGTTGTTAGTTACGTTTAAAATTAATTTACAATTCAAACAGAATTTATTGTCAACATAATTATGGAGTGTGATTTTTTTCAACTCGAAATATCTTAAAACTAATGAAATATAAAGTTATTAGTGAAGAAAATCCATCTGGACAACAGCAGACTGACTGCACGTAAAATATACGACAAGTCTGGACCACACGTGAATTTTGTTCGTATCTGAAGAAAATCTTAGAATACAAAAAAATTGGTGAATGTCACAAATTCTCCTAAATCACTCGTACGCACAACTTAAGAACAAATCTGTTCGTACAAACGGTTCTTGCATGAGGCCCATTATTTTTAAGCCCCATTAAGTTAATCTTCTATCTGGAGTCTTGTTCTTCTCGTCCATTATCCATCTCATGACAGTAGATGGGAGTTGCAACATAAATTAATCAATAAATCAAGAGTGTTGTATTCTGGCTCAGCTCACCACATCATTTCTCTGGTTAATCCCTTCATCACCCACAATGATTAGGGGCAGCTGTGGTAAAGTGGTTAGGGGAGTCATCCTGTAATTGGTGGGTTTCTGGTTTGATCCCCCACTCCATCCATCTCAGTCGTTTGGTCCTTGGGCAAGACATTTCACCTGCCTTGCCCACTGGTGGTGGTCAAAGCGTCCAGTGGTGCCGGTTCATGACAGCCTCACCTCTGTCAGTGCACACCAGGGCAGCTGTGGCTACAACGTAGCTTACCACTATCTATGTTTAAATGGGTGAACGACTGTAGTGTGAACCACTTTGGAGTCCATAGGGACTTGACAAAGTGCTTTATAATTTCAGGCCATTCACCATTTACGGTTGACACCCAGATACATTTCATCACCCCACAACTAGTGATGTACCTTAGTTGAGACCCTTGTCCTCAAACTTAGTCACTCCAGAATAGCTGTAACACTTTTGTGCATCATATTACTTCTGCTGCAATAACTGAGCAGTGCAAAATGCGTGGCAGTGAAGAGATTTATAAAATTATGTTCACATGAATCGCAAAGTTGTTTCAAAACAGCAGCAATCCACTTTGGTCTTGGTTGCACCCATAGGTCATCAATCAGTTCAAATTAAAACTCTATTTTTAAAAACTTCAAAAAGCTCCAGTATCTAAATCATAATGTCTCAAGAACCCCACTTGAAAAGATTTTAACTATCTCATTCAATATGCAAGTTTAAGGCATTTTGAATGTTAACATTTTAAGATCAGAATTTCACTATTATTTCAGAGAAGTTTCAGTAACAAATGGTGGGCATGTCTGTTTTATTTAGTCACTTTTGTCTAACAATTCAAAGACTAAATGGTATCAAGATCATAGCAGTACAATTGTTGTTAATAAGCCACATCAGTGCTGTTTAGAGGGAAGAAAGTTTTCTAAATACACAATGCAAGAAAATCAAATCAATGTTCTGTAACAAGGCTGAAGACACCATCACTATTAAGAGTTTCAAGAATTTGCAGAAACTCGGATAAACTCTATAAACTTGTAAAAACACATACTTAACAGGATTTCTTTAAAACTGAAAAGAATGTTTTATTTTTCTTTTGATTGCTTTTTGTCTGTAAATGTACATGAAAAGAGAATATTTGAAAGAGCTTGTACCATAGGACAGCTTCTGATTAGGAGCTCAATAGAAGTCATCTTTCATGATGTCATTCTAATTAACATGTGGGTTTTGTCAACATCTCCCTGCCCCACTACAGGGTCACATGGAACTCCTTTCCTTTTAAAAGGAAACCAATAGTCTTGACTTCATGTTTAAAACAGGCAACTTCCTATTCTTCCCTGGGTCCAGTTTTTACTTTAGTCCTTTGGTATATTTAGCGGTTTCCATTAAAAACCTCAGCTGACAGGAATGAGAGGCTCTAATGGGATGGATGGGAGTCATGAAGGGCTGCATTAACATAATACTCAGGTTGACTTCGGGCATCTTTACCTAAACAAAGCAGAATAGTGTGCTTTGATCCGGCAAATAAAAACTGTGGTTTGTCATTTGATAGAGAGCTTGTCAGTAAGAAAAATGTTGCACAATAACAAGTGGACATAACTTGTCAAGATATGGTCTGATCCAACCCAACAAAACCCAATTTTGGAATGAGCATGTCATTTACAATCAAATAACAATTGTGCTGCTTTTAGGGATATTATTCATACTCTTTATTTATTTCAATGGATGACTTATTTTTCAAAGTTTGGTTAAAGTATTTAGTGAAAAGTGATCACAGGATTTACATGGAAACAGGACGCAGCTGGGTAGAGGTGCACCCTGATGGATGCCAATGATAAATAGTCATCTGTATTGTCCGTCCTTCAGAAAACAATGAGCTCAGTTTCACAAATAACTATTTATCTCCAGCCAACAATAAGTGGAGTCTGGGTCAGCTCTATCAGACCAGAACTCTTGACCCTGAATGACTCTGTTTTAGTGCCAGTTCTTCTGGACTGCAACAAGAGCGCAATGATGGAAGCGTGAAAGTTAAATAAATAAAATAGCTAATCAATGACTTTTTAGTCTTATTGTCTTGTGTTGTTTTTTGTTTGTTTGTTTTTTGTCCACACTTTTCAAACCCAATCATAAACTGTTGCTTCTAAGTTTCTGTCCTACTTGATTTGCCTTTTCCTTCTTCATCTGCTACTACCTCACACCTCACTATGAGGGAGACGGGCTAATCTTTATGACCGGCTGTGTTCTTGAGGCTCTTCCATCTGTCCAAAAGGGAATCCACTGCACAACGCATGTGTGTGTGTGTGTGAGTGTGTGTGTGTGTGTGTGTGTGTGTGCATCTTGTGAGTAGTGCAAGTGTTGAAGAGCAGGCTAATGTGAGAAGAGCTGCTGGCTTAAACTCTCTAGTATATCTTGGGCATGAGCTATTGCAGATTTTGTACATCCCTGCTTTTTAAATAGTGCTACATTTTGATTTTGTCTTTGAAACTGACACAAGCACCATAAAACATATAGTGTATAAAATTGTAATAATATATATATATATGTATAACCAAAAAAAGCCCTTGAAAGTCTTCACATTAAAATATTTTGCCTATAACAGCCAGAGTGATATTGATAACCATTTTGAAGAACAAGCAAGTAGTGATTTTCCTTTTTCTAATGAACTAAACAACTAAAAGGTTATTAATTATTAATTAACATTATTAAGATATAAATTAATGATGGATTGGTTGGATGGATTGGATAAGACCTGGAAATGATGGGGGCCAGCTCCTGATTGTGAGACTTTTTTTTTTCCTGAATGCCAATCTTTGCTACAAATTTCCAAATTGTGTCTCCAGGATGCGGCTTTTTCTTTTTGTTATGCACCATTTAATTTATATTGTGTTAAGTGTTTTGTCGATGTGTGGTTTCACTGTATATAGCTGGAAATTTACAATTAATATACATGAGAGAATTAACCTTTTTGTCTAACAGAGATGGTTTAGCTGTATCTTATTTATTTTTGTAGCACTCACTTCTATGCTAAGCATATAAAGACATATAAATAAACACAAGAAAGGAGAAACAAGTTGAAACTCACCAAACAACTGGCATATGATGACTAATTGTGACACAGCTTCTGCTTTCTGGAAGGTGTTCTTTTTTTTTTTGTTGTGATATATAAATGAGTGATGGGCATAGATTAACATTTTTATTTATAATTACGCTCAAGATATTTTGGAGATTAATCGCAAATAAATTATATGCACGACATTAGGGCATATTACCTTTATATAACAGGTTCAATGCATGTTCAAAAACTTTAAACAAAAAAGGTGAAACAAGCCTGTCGTCCTGGAACCGGAAGGTCACCGGTTCGATCCCCCGTTCCAGAGCTGCCTCAGTTGTTGTGTCTTTTGGCAAGACACTTAACCCTCAATGCCTCTGATGTGTGTTCCATCAGTGTATGAATGTGATTGGCACTGATTAGTCTCCATAGATAATTGTACATGTTAGCTTTGTAGGAGATCTAGTAGAGTGCTGTGTGAATGGGTAAATGAGGACACAGATTGTAGTGTAAAGCGCTTTGAGTATCCTGGTTGGGTAGAAAGTCACTATATAAGTACAGTCCATTTACCATATATATATATATATTTATATATACTGTATATATATATATATATATATTTTTTTTTTTTCCCCGTGGCGCTGACATGTAATCCTTTTTTACAGGAGGAACATTGTTCAAGGTGATTTTCAAGCGACTTTTGTTCACATGTTTCTGTGGGACCAATTTTCTGTGGGGAAACCCACAAAAATCACACAAATGTTGTCTCAAACTCATAAACACGTACACACACACACAGGTCTCACTCATTGCCTAGACCTATCTGCCCTCCGAGCCACTGTCCTCTGTCAGGCCCTCACCCTGACTTCTCTCTGACACATCAACCAGGGTCAAAGGTTGCTTTAGTAGTGTGAAGAGCAGGGGGCCCCTTATTGAGGCCATTGGTCCTGAGAGTTCCTTGTGGAGTTCTTTTTGGATCCTTGTGGAGCAAAGGGCCAGGGGGACTGAATGGGGGCACAGTGTTGAGGAATACTTGTGATAATGATGTTATTTGGGCACTGGCGAGGCCTGCTCAGCAGCTGTTGACAGTTAATGATGTAGTGTGTGAGCTTGTGTGTGTGTGGAGGTGGTGTCAGTAATTAATGATTGCACAGCTCTCCTACATACCAGCTGCTGACTGAAGCAGGAAGCAAATGATTGATGGGAATTATTGATACCTTTTCCTCCTGAAACACACACATACATGTAGCAGGTTGCTGGATCCTTGATAGGGGTTTTAGTTTGTTGCTTTTTCTCCACCTCATCACAAATGGACTCATCAGTCATCGGTGAAGGAATGTCAATACTCCCCTGTGTTACAAGAAACTGTCTCCCATATGTTCTGTTTTACCCTTGTTTATAGAGTCTGACGTTAGAAAAAAATGACATTACAGTTTTAAAGCCAGAAAAGATTGCAAGTTTTTTTTATCAAGATACTATAAATACATGTGTTTCAAAAAAGGCTTCATTATTTATTAGATTACATAAACATATTTGACCTGCAAACAAAGGATACATTATGTATTTACTTAACAAAATCCTAGAAACACAAAATATTATCGAGAGGGGTTGGACACTCTTCCACTCTGGAGTTGCCCATGCTGAGAAGCGCAGAGCAGGAGTGGGCATACTTATTGCCCCCATCTCGGTGCCTGTACGTTGGGGTTCACCCCGGTGAACGAGAGGGTAGC
>JARVGW010000564.1:20724675-20739983 GCA_031762495.1 Anablepsoides rubrolineatus | reverse complement strand
GGCGGAGCTGTCAACTGACCACTACCTGGTGGTGAGTTGGCTCCGTTGGTGGGGGAGGCTGCCGGTCAGACCTGACATCAACCCTCAAACCCGCTGGTGGACATCGGCGGTGAGGGATGCTGTCAGGCTGAAGAAGGAGTCCTATTGGCTCTTTTTGGCCTGTGGGACTCCGGAAGCAGCAGGTATCGGCAGTCCAAACGGATTGCGGCTCAGGTGGTCACTGAGGCAAAAACTCAGGTGTGGGAGGAGTTCGGAGAGGCCACGGAAAAAGTCTTTTTCATAAATCTCATATATAAAAAACAACCCACAAGCTATCGCTGCGCCACACAACTGTCTTCTAAGTTGTACATAATTTTATTTAACTGCATATGTAATGAACTAAAAAAACTTGCATTTTGTTATTCACATCTCTTAGAAAAAGCAGCATTAAGCACCCTTTACTGTCAAGGATGACTTAAATGTCTGCTTTTATTTAACTAGGAAATTTTTCATTCAGAAATCTTTTCTAAAACGATGGGAAATAAAGAGGAAGATTGAGAAAAGTGCTAATAAAGGATTGGAAGTACACGGGTCAGGCCAGCAATACAAACAAGAACAGAACAAAAAACTGTAGAGAAAACAGGGGAACCCTGCTTGGATTTCAAAACTCCTCTGCACGTGTTCAAAGTGTGTGTGTGTGTGTGTGTGCATTTGTGTGTGTGTATTTACAATACAACAGGTCCTGAAACATGTGGCTGCTATTATCACCACAATATGTGGTCAGTAGAGGACCTTCCATCTTTTGGGAGTGCATGTGTGTGTTTATATAAAGTCCATCAAAGCTGAGAGAGCATGTTTTATTCATGTGCTAATCACCGACCTGTAAAATGTTATAAGCATTTAGGGTGATTATTTGTAGCATGGATGTTGCTGTCATTACGAGCTCCGTTTCATCATTCATTCAAAAAAGTTCCAGTTTTTGCTTTTATTTTGAGCATCTTGACTCCCATTTTACTGTTACATAATCGACATACAAAAGGTCATTGTAATTCAATTAAAACATTTAAAAAATGTAGCGTTGTTTATAAAAAGATTTAAGTTGAAACCACAGTTGAATCGTAAAATCAGCATATTGTATAAAATGAACTAAAAAGAAATGTGTATTATTTTTTGTCAGGGCAAATCCCAAAATATATAAAGTGTTTTGGTTTTTTTCTTTTTAATAAAAACATGTTTTTGAATAAATAACAGTAATTTCTCATTGTTTTATTTGAATAGATTGAAAAATGAATAAAATAACATCTAGTTTCTATACTGGAACCCCTTGTAACTTTGCTCTAGTTGACTTCAGCTGCATGAATCTTTGCACAGGTAATGTCTACATGTAAATTTATGGTTTTCATATGGTATTCATCATGTTATTAAATAGCCTGTTTAAAGAAGAAAGATTTCAACAACAACATATTTTGGGGCATGTCATTTTGAGCACAAGGAGGCCCCTTTGGGCTTAAGAAGTCTAAAAATCACTTTTTAGATACTCTTAAAAAGTAGAGCCAGTGACCTACAGTATTTTAGAAATGACCACTCTATGTCTTCTGTGAACTATCATTTAGGATCATAAATTTAAAATATATATTATTTATTATTGTGCCATGAAGGATGAACTGATTTGAGAAAACTACCTCAGAAATTTTAATGTGGGGGTGATTTACACAAATCAAATTTTGTACAATATTGGTCGACCACATTTCTTTCAGAAAATAATATTTTTTACAATAAAGAAGAAGTCATAAATCTGATCAGAGCTGTGAAGTCAATGACCTAAAACAGTTCTGAACTTGTCTTATGGACTTCAGTAGCTGCCTTGCGCCTCCATTTTGTCCTCAGCGTGCTGTCTGTGCAGCACACGCTGTCGACAGCAGGTTGTTAAAATCAGACATCAAAAAGCGAGGCCCGATGTTCGTCTGCTACATCTGTCTCAGCGCTGCTCCTTGTTTATTGTTTCATCTCCACTTTATTTACTTCGACCTTAATTATTTCCATGTTTGATCTTTCGAGGGATATTTGGGGCAGTCATCCCCCCCCCCACCACCACCACCTCATGTATCCTCACAGTCACGCCAAGCTCGGAGCGAAGTGACTGAACCCGCTGAAACCCAGGGATTTGCTCTGTTTGCTCACAGCCCAGGTGACAGTACAGCTGTGAGATGGATGAGTGTCTGACTGCGACATCTTAAACCTGTTACCTCTGAGTGGCTGTTTATTTGAATTCTCCTCCCTGCCGTATCGCACACAGGGTCGGGAAGTCTCTTGAACTGCAGCAACTGGAGTGTAAATATTATGGGGAAAGCCATCGAGACATGAAATGTAGCTTTAATTACAACACTGATATATCAAGGTCAGGTTCTCTGAGCCTGTTGGGGGGGGGGGGGGGGCAGGCTTGACCTTTCCTTTTACTACTCATGATTTCTTGTTTGATTTGGTGTACACACTCATTAAACAAATGTATGTGCTACATTATATATGGTACAACATGTTTGTATAAGGGGAAAATATATGGTGGAGGCCAAATGGGGTGCTGGGGGCTAATTTTAAAGACGCCCAAATGGACAAGATATCAAAGGCGCTTTATGTGAGGCAGTGACATGATTCATTATACGCTCAGGCTGATGGTTTCCTCTTAGAAAAGGAGCCATGTGAGTCGGTGGCCGGGGCTAAAATTAAATCAAATGAACTGCTATAAATAACCTGGAAATTAAATAGAGATTCATGACTCCATTATGCAAATGTAATTCATCTCTGTCGGTTGATGGAAAGCCTTGATTTATTATTTTTTTTCAAATGAAACTGTATGAAAGATTTGAACAAGATGAGAATGGTTTTGAAAGAAATTTTTGTGGTATTGACCTTTTATTTTTGTAGATTGATCAGTTAAAGACCTTAAAAGACTGATATGTATGACATGTAATCTGTTTGCAATTCCTTAAAAAAATATGGTTCTGCGTTCAGTATTTCTGTAGTCACTGTGCGAGGGGTGGGGTACACCCTGAACAGGTCGCAAGTCCATCACAGTGCCACACACATAGAGACAAACAAACATTCACTCTCTTATTCACACCTAGGGACAATTGAGAGTTACCAATTAACCTAACAGTCATGTTTTGGTCTGTGGGAGGAAGCCAGAGTACCCAGAGAGAACCCACGCATGCACAGAGAGAACATGCAAACAGAAAGGTCCACGGACTGGGATTGTGCTCTGTACGATGACGATAAAGGCTTTATCTAATTTGGCGAACTTTTTGCTGAGAGGCATCAGCTCTACCAACTGAGCCCCCGTGCCACAATTATGTAACCTTTTGTTGTAAATACTAAATCCTGATATGATTACAGCTGTGTTCAGTCATTTATTATCTGTTTCATCTTATCTTGTTGCAGAATATTGACAACATAATTTTAAAAATTAAAGGATATACTAATAACATTTACAGAAAATTCTCAAAGTTGAGGGTTCTTTGAAGTACAAAGTAAGGGTAGTCAGTTCTTGGAGATGAGTTTTAGTTATTTTTTTCTCAGATTCAAAACATGTTTGGCTTAAGGTGAACCATTGTGCAAACTAAAACCTCTGACGAACGGAAAAGTATCTAAGCAAATCTTTTATCAATCAGACGAAGGCAGGGCCAGCAAAAAATACTAACAGGAATGGGAACAGACAGGAGGCACAAACATGAGGTGAGGACAAAGGCTGTGTCTCAACTCATGAGTTACAGTTGACGTGGGCTGTAGGTCATAGGTTGCTGGTGTCGGCTGCATACAGTAAACGGCTGTGAAATAAGACTGTCTGGTCTACAGAAGACACAAGTTTGAATGACCACGCTCTGCATCGTTACCATAGTAAAATGTTTCATATCACATTCTTTTTTCAAGGTATAACTTCACAAATTTCAGTTTTAGTATGAAAAGGCTACAAGCAAATAAACAAAAAGCATTAATAATTTGCATTTTACCCCAGTATCAGTACTTGTAACTGCATTTTATTTAACACCTTATTGCAAAAAAGGTTTCTTCAGATAAGTTGTTTAACTTACATTTTTGTTTTTCTGTTTAATTTTCTGGTGGCACAATGCATTCTGGGATAGGATTCTCAGATGCAGCTGACTTTTTCGAGGTTTTGTCAGCCGCATGAGTAGGTGTCGACGAATTGGCACAGGGCAGTAACGTACAGTACAGAACAAAATTTTGGACACACCTTCTCATTCAAAGAGTTTTCTTTAATTTTTCATGACTATGATAATTGTAGATTCCCACTGAAGGCATCAAAACTATGAATTAACACATGTGGAATTATATACTTAACAAAAAATTGTGAAACAACTGAAAATATGTCTTATATTCTAGGTTCTTTTGCTTTGATTACTGCTTCACACACTCTTGGCATTCTCTTGATGAGCTTTATAAGGTAGTCACCTGAAATGGTCTTCCAACAGTCTTGAAGGAGTTCCCTTCAATCAAAGAAAAGGTGGCTACTTTGAAGAACCTAGAATATAAGACATATTTTCAGTTGTTTCACTCTTTTTTGTTTTAACTGTTTCATGTTCTTAAAAATATTAATTTAATGTAACAGAATGGTTTAGAAAGACATGTGTGTTTTCCTTTGTGTTTTTATTTTTATTTTTTTCATATAGTATGTTCACAAAGAATCTATTGGCTCTTTAACATGCAGGAACTAAAACTATCTGCTCTTTACTCGCTTTTTCTGAAAAGAACCACTTTAAACTTAGACAAAGTTATACTAGATTTACCTGTTTTTGCTTTGTGTTTTTCATTTCATTTAAACAGATGAGCTGCAATAAAACTCATTTACTTACTTCCCCCCAGCTGCAGGATTGTAACCCAGTACCTGGCTCTGATGAAATTTAAGACCAGATCTGGGCCAAGCTGACCAGGCTGACCCAGGACAGGCCAATATATGCCTGACAGGTCTTTAAAGTCTGAGAGAATCGGCATGCGTCACGACGAGCGAATGTTCAAGCTGTGCTTTAGAAACCTTATATCTGAGCCATTGTTGTGTTCAGCTGGACCAAAACTAGTTCTGCTGTTGAATGGTAATCTATAAATCTTAAAATGTATATCCAAGTTCATGATGAAACACACTTTATTATTTAGCTTATTTTAATAATTGTAAATTTTGTGTGATTGGTGATAAGTTTGTTTTAATGCATACAAGCATGAAGAAATGCAGGGTGTGAGTAGTTTTTATGTGTGCTTTTATTTAAAAAATAAAAGTAAAATCAGTCAAGTGGTTTAACAAACTTTCTTTCTTTGTCTTTCAGAAGTGATCAGTAAACTTGTCAGAACTTTTGAAAAGGGTAAGATAAGTGTTAGAAGGTTAGACCTCAAGGTTGCTACAAGCATCAGCAATTTGAGCATCAGCCTCATGCAAATCACAGAGACCTTTAGTGGACAACTGCTGCTCAGTTAGTTTGGCTTTGTGAGATGACTTCATTCTCCTTTTGTTTAAAGCATGTTTTAGTTTATAGCTTGATTTTGGAAAGTCTGGCGTAGTAAAAGAAAAATAACAAAAGTTAAAGAATAACTTTATGTAACTAAAAAGTAACCGTAACAGTTTACTCTTAGATGCTGCATCAGATGACCCCTCAGACACATCGCCTCAATCTCAGGTGACCTTCGACGATGCTGGCCTCTGACCCTCAGTGAGTCTCAGCCTCAGCCTTGCCTCACAGAGAGAAAGTGGCAGGATCACCTCCCAGCCTGTCTTTGTAAAGTTTACTTATTCTCCCCTGTTTTTTTTTCTAGTACTCAGATTTGCTCCCACAGACCAAAAATGTGCATGTTAGGCTTTCTATGGGTGACAGAGTGTGAATGTTTGACTGCGTCCTCCAAAGACCAAATTTGTCAGCCACTCACATCACAGTGCAGCGCTGGAGGCAAGGCTGGGTTATAATAAGGGCATTCTGGGCACAGGCCCACGCCCACTTGTGGCCCACGAAGAAAGGGAAATCCGTCTTTAAACGCACCATAAGCATGCGTGTGCAAAACGCTGGTGTACCTGCAGAACCGCGGGGAGAAGTCCTGCTGAGCAGAGCTTCATCGTGTCTGAAAGAAACCAGCCAAAGCCAGAAAAACGCAAAAAAGTTGCATTTTTTTTTCTTCAAACAAACAGTAAGTTGAGTGATGCTGGAATCGGAGGGTCGCTGGTTCGATCCCCAGTCCAGCTTTCTCAGTTGTTGTGTCCTTGGGCAAGATACTTAACCCCAATGCCTCTGATGTGTGTCCCATCAGTGTATGAATGTGATTGGCACTGATTAGTCTCCATAGATGATTACATGTTAGCTAGGAGATCTGATAGAGTGCTGTGTGAATGGTAAATGAGGACACAGATTGTAGTGTGAAGTGCTTTGAGTATCCTAGTTGGGTAGAAAGGTGCTATACAAGTACAGTCCATTTATTATTCTATTTATCTCTCTTGCTATAGGATACAGATCAGAAGCAACCAGCAGCTAAGGGACCCTGATGTGAGTGAAGATGATGAAGATGCTGCTGGACAATTATGAATGATATCTAAAATGTTTATTCAAATCAGTATGTTTTAATCCATTCTAGGCAGTTGTGTGATCTTCATGGAAGACATTATTGATTTAAAAACAAAATCTATTATTTTATGTTGGCCAGTATAAAATTATAAGCTTTTTTAAATGTACATTTTAACTTTAATTTGTAGCAAGTAGTATAAATTGCAGTACCAAGGTAGGAAAAAAAATCTGTTATGAATACAGCATAATCAATTTATAAAACACATTAAGATTATTATGATTATTGTTATTATTATTATGATTATTGTTATTATTATTATGTAAAAGGAAAATTATATATTTTTTATTTGTATTTATTTTCCATTTATTTTCTTCTTGTGCTTTAACGGTTTTGTGAAGTTTACCTTTGATTTTACATTTTTAACCAGAAAATAGGAGGGAAACAGGCAGAGACAAAAAAAAGGCAGCATTGGAGAGCTGAGAAGCCAAAAAACTGAAAGAGCACCGTGAGACAGGAGAAGAGTGAGGCAGGGAAAACAAAAATTACAGGTATGAATGTTTTTGATTAATTTATGGAAAAATCTGTTTTGTAGTCCTGGCCTGGTGGAACTGTGATGAAGAAGCATGTATTTCTTTAAGTAAGCAATTTACACCCTCCTGCGTAGTGTAGTGGTTTGATGTAAATCTGTATAATTGATAATAATCCCTGACTGGAGGCTCTCTACACTACTCCGATGCGGTCCACAAATGCGTCCTCATTTTTCCCTGATTTGAGAGACGGGTCTGATCTTTCTCGGCTTACCATATCCCATAATGCATTGTGAGCCGACCAAAGATTTGTTTTCTGAAAGTTGTGTGGCTCTACACACAAAGCAAATAGATGTGTATGTGTGACCTGAGTTCATTTCAGTTTGTTCTTTTTCAACAAACAAAAAATACAAATTTGAAAAGAATAAAAAAGCATAAAAAGTATACAAAAATTGTGCAAAGTACAGTGATTTAGACAGTTCAGAAAAGAGAATCAAAAGTGACATTTTGTTCAATGTAATAAATGCTGTAACAGCTGAGCCGTAATAATCTGTCATAAAAAAGCTCCACTGTTTATTTAGTATTTGGTGGAGAGGATGACCTGGGTTGTCCTTTATGGGAAACAGTTTGTTAAGCTTCCTTTTCTCCACCACCACTTCAAATGGGTCAAATCTGCAGCCAATATCAGATTCAGCCTTGTTCATAGGTTTATTGAGTTTGTTTGGCTTCAGTGCTGCTCCCCCAGCAAACCACAGCAAAAACACAACAGTGACTACAACAATCTGGTAAAAGAGATCCAGCATCACTGCACACATGGAAGCTCCTGAGATTTCTACTCAGATGAGTCGCCTCATCCCATTATTTTATAACGCTGAGGCCTCCAGTACAGTCTGTTTTTGATTATAACACATAGGTGGATATAATCCATCAATTTCAATTCAGTTTATTTATACAGCTCCAAGTCACAACAAACATTGGGCCTTACGCAAGAACTGATCCTACAGATTTATTCTTAAGTTGTGCGTATGAGTGATTTAGGAGAATTTGTGGCATTCACTAATTTTTTCGTATTTTAAGATTTTCTTCAGATATGAACAAAATTCACATGTGGTCCAGACCTGTCGTATATTTTCTGAGCGTAAGTCTGCTGTTATCCAGATGGATTTTCTTCACTAATAACTTTATATTTCTGTAGTTTGAAGATATTTCATGTTGAAAATAAATCACACTCCATAACTATGTTGACAATAAGCTATTCTGTTTGAATTACAATTATAATTTTAAATGTAATAATGTAGACTAACAACATAAACTGGTTAAATAAAAATAAATTGCTATTAATTTTGTTGTATAGCACTACAATATTAATATGCTCTTCTGAATAAGTGAAACCTATATATTATATATATTAAATGAAAAATACTTGACTAAAGGAAAACCGGAGCAGGACAACAGAGAGATATGATTATGATTTCGATTTTTATTTCTGTGACTGTACGACCCACAGGAGACACATTAACATTTCATTCCTCGGCTTTAAAGCAGATCCTTTAATTCCACAGCTGACGCTGCTAAAAATTTCTTTTTTTTCTGGATCTCTGAGAGCAGGACTTCAATCTCCGAACTCGTAAAGTTCTTTTTTACTTTGTAATGTACTTTATGAATGGACACTTTCTGGTATGTCAGTCAGGAAACGTATATCCTTATATAGCGATTTTGGGGTGGAAATTATGTAAATCTGCTCTCCCTGTGTACGAGCACCTGGATATGCTGTCACTCATTTACACACTTTTCCTGAAGATAGAAGAGTTTGTTGAATCTGATGTGACATGTTCGTATGAACCCTTCATAGGAACAAAAGAGAACTTTAGGATAAGAATACAAACATGTTCTTGCATGCGGCCCATTGTCTCATAGCACTGTACAGAAAAAACAATCAAACTAAAAAAGCCAGCAGATTGTGTTGAATCTTCACTTCATCACAGTCTCCCATCCTGAGCAGCACATTGGAGACAGTGGGAAAGAAAAACTCCACTTTAACAGGAATAAAACCTCCAGCAGAACCAGAACCAAGCTCAAGACAGGTAGCCATCTGCTGGGTTTGAGAGGACAGGAAAGAAACACAGACAAACACTCAACAACTGATTCAGGCGTATTTTCCTCTGGAAGAGAGAGAAATAATTACAACAACAAACATGGAGAGGAGAGAGACTAAAGATAGCAGCAGAGTGAGGAAATGTGGTCAGTTTGTTCTCCAGCAGTCTAAAGCTATAGCAACAGAACTGAGGAATAACTCAATCCTAACTAAGTCTTAAATCTAGTCTTAAAAGCCTCATGAACAGAAACTGGAAGTTGGTTCCAAAAGAGAGGAGCTTGATAACTGAAAGCTCTGCCTCCCATTCTACTTTTAAAAACTCTAGGAACCACTAGTAAACCTGCAGTCTGAGAACAAAGTGCTCTGATAACCTGTCCATCCGTCCATCTCAATCTACTTTCTTTACCCACATTTCCATTCAGAATTGTGAGGAACTGCTGCCTTTTGCCAGCAATCAATGGGTGAGAAGCAGACAGGACATAAAGACAGAGCCGACAACCTTCTTGCAGTGAGGTGACAGCTCTATCCACTGCTCACTGCTCTGCCATGTTGCCGTAATGTGGTAAACAAACTCAAAATGCATTTACCCTCTATTACATTCATCCTTTCATACATCATTCCTGCAAAGAAAATTGCAGATCAGGGTCAATCTGTGGTTTAGCTTTTTGCCCAGAATGACAGGAAAATCTGGGACTGAACTTCTCTTTCTCTTTGATTGGCAGATGACAATATATCTATCTATCCCTCCATCCATCCATTATATATACCCGCTTCTTCTTTTATGTGTCACTGGTACCCATGTCCAACAGTCACTGTGTGAGGGGCGGTGTACACTCTGGACAGGTCAAAAGTCCATCACAGGGACAAATGGAGACAAACCAGGTCTAATTTTTGTTCAACAGTTAACCTTCTGAATAAACTCCTTTAAAATTAAAATAATGATGGAAAATAATATCTTAATGAAAAGCTATTATGTTAATGGATGCTAAAGTCATCACCACATGATCTTTGTGAGAAGTAAAAATTTTTGGAACCCCTCAGCAGAGTAAACGAGCCGCTGCTGCATACCAGTGTGGTTTAGGAAGAATTGAATTGTAGGGTTTGGAGAAATGTAACTCAACAACAACCACGCAATCCAATGTACATTTACCTCTGCAATCAAAACATTTCAGCTTTTTATGGCTGTCATGCAATTTTTTAAGCAATTCTATCTCCCTTCAATTTCTCCTGAGCTTTCAAACTGTAGGCAAACGTCTGGTTTTGCAGAAAACTTTGGGAAAACAGGATTTGTATAAATTTGTAAAACTAGACCCCCTGGAGGTTTCCAAATTGTGCTGCTGTTGGAAAGTGTGTGTCCAACCACACCGACCAAGCCACTGACATGTGGGATGTAATGGTTCCACACGATTCTAAGATTTCCTCACAGTTACTGAATATTTAAACAAAATAGAACATTGTTTACTTAAAAAGTTGGATTTGGAGAAACGTTTTGCAGATGGACTGTTATGGTTATGTTTTTGTTTAGAATGTGAGACAAGTTTCCAAGTAAAAACATATTATTAGCACCACTGTGTGAACTCTGTCAGTCTATTAGTTAAACGTTCGACAATTGTAAATTTCAAGTGGTGTTTTTTTTTTCTTTTCTTTTTTAAACATCTAATTCTTCAGCATAGAAATTGTCCACAACTGCAAAGATTTACTTTATAGATGCTAAAAAAAATGTTCCTGAAATAATACTCTTCTGGTTAGGAAAAACACACAAAAATGTTTTAAACATAAACATATTGCTGTTTTGTTCCACTGCTCTATAAAGATGTATTTACTCTCACTGACAGAGAGTTAAGCATTCAGAGGGCAACTTGGTTCCCTTCCAGGCCAGCAGTGGGTATGTGAGTGGTTTCATTTGCAAGGAGCTGCTTCATCTATAATGGACACTAAAAGGCCAAGTGGTCTCATTAAGTGATGGTCTTATAGTCTTATCAGGCAGCTCCCAGAGTCAGTCAGTCTAAAGAGCAAGTCTGTGGAGATTCTGTTATTTTGGCTGCTCACCTTTTCTACAACTTCCTGAGTGGCAGGGGGCGGAGCCAGTTTTACTCACCTGCTGCTGATCTTCTCTGATGAGGCCCTTGGCTTAAAGGGATCCACGATTAGTTGCAACATTAGACTTTATTTGCTAAACATATATTTTACCTGTAAAATAAAGACTAAAAATGCTGTAGGCTGTTTAGTTTAGTAAATTTTTAAAATATATTTTAACACAGACTGAGCATTACTGGGCAAATGATGACATCGATAGGTCATGGGTGTGAGGCTGCTAGCGAGCTATATCCACCCTGAGGGTTAATCTTGGACAATATCTGATGATTGGCTCTTTTAAATGAAATCAGAACGCGTTGACAGAGAGGAGAAGAAAATGCCTCCTTATTTCTGTCTCTGCCTCCCTTGCAGGAGGATGAGAGAAAAGAGAAAATATAAGATGCAGTCAGTCATAATGCACCTCTTCCACCGTGTTAAAAATAATATTAAATAAAAACAGAAAACGAGTGTAGATTTGATTTATGGAATAAAATATCTCTAAGTAAAATCTCACGTTACACACATCTGCAGGTGCCAGTCGTTCTGAAGACTAAACCCGCGCTCTGCTGCGACACTGCTGGAATAACAAGCACCACTTCAGCCAAAGTTTTAAAATCAGAAAACATTTCTCCAGTCAAAGTGACCAGAAGTCAGCAAGACTTTATTTCCAAACCCCACAAGCTGTCGCTTTAGCAGGAAGAAATCACGCAGCACCGTGAGACAGGAGAAGAGTGAGGCAGGGAAAACAGAAATTACAGTTATGAATGTTTTTGATTCATTTATGGAACAATCTGTTTTGTAGTCCTGGCCTGGTGGAACTGTGGTGAAGAAGCATGTATTTCTATAAGTAAGCAATTTACCCATTCATTCAAGCACTGATGGTGATAAGCTACATTGTAGCCACAGCTACTCTGGGGCACACTGACAGAGGTGAGGCTGTCATATACCAGTACCACCAGACCCTCTGACCACCTCCAGCAGGCAAAGTGGATGAAATATCTTGCTCAAGGACATAACGACTGATGAACACCTACCCGCTGTGGCCACAAAAAGATTGTTTTTATTTACTTTCAAAAATGCAAACCCACTTTTTTATATACGAAACATGTTTATTTAAAACATAAAATGTTTCATCTCTTGTACACTGTGTATTAAACTGTCATTTCAAGGTAACCATAGTATTAATTTGACATGAAATGTTGTATATTTCAGTCAGACTCTTCAATGTTCCTGAGCTGAACTAAGCTGAAATTTCTGTGGTTGTATTGTGCAATCTATCATCTTTCACCCATAAAAAAAACAGTAAAACAATATCAAGCTAACAAGACTGAAATAAAGCCTGTTTTATATTTAAACCATAATTATAAATCACATAGCATTTTGACATTGTGACGTTCTTTAAGAGGTTTGTTCAAGCAAACGGGACCTGCCAGAGTGCGGATTTGACTCAGAGGAACTGTAAAAGTGCAGCCAAGTCTATTGTCCCGATTGTCTTTCATCCCAATAACATGGTCTCGCTGTGGTGAACGGAAGAAATAAACAGTCACATAACTGGGAAGCCACCACAACTGTTTTCTATAACTCATAACGATGCAGGGATCCCATTACAAAACAGATGAACTGAGAAACAGCGAAAGAGAGGAAGTCAACGGAAAGATAATAATCAGAGAAAAAAGGTTTTAGTCAAAAATGTAGAAACAGGATCTGAGCATTTGGAGGATTGCCCTGATTTTGACATGTTTAAATAAGCGACAATGACTGCTGACTTCACACTAAAAGACAACTTACTGTATTGTGCAATCTATAGGTATCCACAGAAATGACACTTTATTTGATAAATGTGATCAATTGTTTCCTTGACATGAATGGCGAAACCCCAAATTCACTTTTGGCCACTTTTGGCATGGCACTACAGAAAAAAACACTATGAACTATCCCTCGTGGAAGTTGAACAATGCTATAACAAATTTCTAGAAACCACGAGTATAAAAAGCTCTCAATGCTTCATAACCAAAAAGCCCAGTCTCTTAACTTCATTATAAAGGAATGCTTTGTGAGGAACCTGCAGGTTATGAAAAGCTGTTTTACATCAAATCAAGAGTTGAGTCTAAACTCAACCAGGTGCGTACCTAAAACTGTACAACCTGCTGCCTAAACTAACAACCATGACACATCCCAGAGACTTCAGAACCATTCTCGTTGTAGCTCACTGTCTGGGTGCAGTCAGCACTTTGAGGAGAAGTGAGCTGCTTGTCTGCGATCAATGAATCTGATGCACACACTGCAGGGTTTACAGCAGGTGAGGGTGAGTGCTTACAAAACTGCTCACCTCACTGGGAGAAATGCATTCATGTTCAAAACACTGTTTCCCCTGGGAGAGGTTTAGATATCAGACCAAATTAAACTGTTACAAAAGGTTTTCTGTCTGAGGCAAAGACAAAGTTTAATCATTTTTTCAGCTGCAGTCTCTTCTCAAGTGTCAGTTCATCCATAAAGCAGCAAGAAATGTTTGACTTTGGTTTTGGATATTTTCTGTAAATGAGTCATTAATGCTTCAGTTTCAATAATACAGGTTTGTAAAACTGTACTTTGTACTGACCTGTTTAAAAATGATAATGATCAAAGAGTGTGTGTCTGTGTGTTGCATGGTTGTTTGTTTTGAGCAGAGTTTGGTAGTAACTAGTTACATTTACTCAGTTACATTTACTTGAGTAACTTGTTGGAAAAAATGTTCTTTTAGAAGTGCTTTTATTATGCTGTAAATTTTACTTTTACTTGAGTAATTTGAAGTATTGCTACTCTTTAGCAAATTAAATTTAGATTTACTTGAATGGTTTGTAATGATTGTAATGTTTTTTTTTCACACAGGATGAACAGACTAACATTAGCTTGCCATCCTCTGTTGTCTTGCCTCTTGTCATTAGTCTACTGTAGCGTCACAATTAAATGAAATATGGTTTTCACATTTTAAATAATACAATCCCTGCCCACTGACCTCAGATCTGTGCTCATACACCTTTACCAAAAGGGTCTGTAATCCACTTTGGTTTTGGCTCAATGCACTCAGATTAGATGCTAGCTTTAACTGATAAATTTTCAGTATTCTGTGCTGCAGTTTAGACATAGATTATTGCAAATAACTCCATAAACTACTTCAAAAACCTAAACTATCATTTTAAACAGTTGTGTTTTTGTTGGACTCTGATGATGTTTGTTGGGATTTAAGTTACACTGTTGTATACAAGGTTGCAAAAGTTGTCACATACAATGTTCTTTTTGTTGTTGTTTTTGTTTAAACATCTTTATTTAGTTATTTTTATAACTTTCTCCAACTTGAAACGTGTGCTTTCCTTACGTTTGAGCCCATTAATACGGTCAACAGCCACCCCCCTCAGTCCTTGTCGTTGACCTTCTGTCTTCATGGTGGATGCACAGCTAAAGAGCCAGGGTCACTGCTCCTGACAAGCTGCCTTCATTGATCTGTTGGCTGGACACATTGACAGGGATTTGGTTACTGTCAGCGGCGTGGTACTATAGTGAACAACCAAAACCAACACACATACACACGAAAAAAAAAAAAAAACAGCAGTGTGTGTGTGAATGGAAACACACATCTGAATCTCAAAGGGACATTGTTTTTAGGACTCTCCTCTGACAGCTGTGACCCACACACACAGAGCTTGGAGGACATGAATAAACAAGCCTGAGGTTTGATCCTGATTTGTCCAAATTCTACCTGCATGAAAGGGATTGTTCAGTTATTGGATGTGGGGTTGTGTGGTCATGATTAGTATTTTACCTGCAGCAGATAAGTCAGTAAGATCACAGTTTGAAGAATCAGGGGAAAATGTTACAGTAAAGTCGAGTTAATCAGAATCAGAATCAGTTTTATTGCCATTGTCAATAAACAGGGCGCTCGCACCGCTGCGGCCCGGGTTCGATTAAAAAAAAAAATATATATATATATATATAACAATGAAAAAAATACAAAGGGTAAAAACTATATATAATAAAAAATAAAAGAAATGTAAAACATATGTACACCAGTTCAGTACAGTAATCACAGCAGACAATATATT
>JARVGW010000564.1:20704450-20724575 GCA_031762495.1 Anablepsoides rubrolineatus | reverse complement strand
CGACCTGTTCGCCTCACAGTCCTGGAGACGTACAGGTCGTGGAGAGATGGAAGGCTACAGCCGAACACCTTCTCAGCGGAGCACACAACGCGCTGCAGTCTGTGTCTGTCCCTGGCAGTGGCCCTGGCATACCACACTGTGATGGAGGAGCTGAGGATGGACTCGATGATGGCCGTGTAGAATTGCACCATCAGCTTAGCTTTCTTTAGATGTCGCAGGAAGTACATCCTCTGCTGGGCCTTGTTGATGAGGGAACTGGTGGTTGGCTCCCACTTGAGGTCCTGGGTGATGGTGGTACAGAGGAACCGGTAAAGGTCTACAGTGGTGATGGGGGTGTCGTTACGGGTGAGGGGGGGCAGAGGGACTGTGGCTTTTCTGAAGTCCACAAATGTTGCTAATAACATGTCTCATAAAATAGCATTCTTGCCATGCCATTATTTAAAACTATTTTAAATAAACAGCGTATCATTCATTGTACAGCATATGGATACTTATTTTCTCCCCTGTGGTAATCTTATTCCTGTGAATCTTATTCCTGTGATGAACAATCTTCTTTTCCAGCTGAATCTGGGTGGCTTTGCTTGATCCTGCAGCTCAACTTCTCTCACATGAACAGACTGAGGAATGGTTCAAAAACAATTGTCTTGTTCTGCCTCTGTAAACTCCCAGCGGTCACATCTTGTCACCAAAGATCAAAAAGATGTTATGAGTGCAATGAGGAACCAAAGATTAAAGTCAAAATGCTTAATTTATGTTTTTTGGCCATTTTAAGGTGACGTTCTGTGTAAAACATATGAACAAAAATTATGTTTATATCATTAAATACCCTGGCCTGTAACATCACTGTTCTCATAGTGGAAGAAAATAAAATGATGTTGATTTCGGCATTGTGAGAAATGACTGCATTTATAAAACAGTGTTTGCATAAAGTATTATTGTGTTTTTGACATTGGAGTATCTCCAGTCTGGTCAAATACAAACACTATTTATCCAAACAAGTTCAAAAAGTTATCAAATCAAATGCATTTATATAGCACACTTACAAACAACTGCCACTGGTCAAAGCTGCACACAAATGCAACAAAATACAATAGTTCAAGAAACGAAAACAATTAAAAGCATGACCATCAAATGAATCTAAAGGAAACAAAATGAACCCTCATTTGTTTTAAAATCCAATAAGTATAAACATGTCTTAAGAAGAGATTTATAAACACCCAGAGCTGAATCCTGTCTGACATATAAGAAGACTCAATCTTTGGACCAGCCTGGACCTCGGGACAACTAAAAGTTGTCCTGCAGGAGGTCAGACAGTAAAATTTTAATAGAACATTGAAATACATTTTTAAACGAAAAGGGAGCTAATGAAGGAAAGCGAGAGCGCAACAGGTAAGATATTGACTACTCATAACTGTTTCATGGAACACCTTAGAATACTAAAATTAAATGTTCACATGACTATTGGTCATGTTCACATGACTATTGGTCATGTGAAAAGGGGGAATTGAAAAAATTTATTGAGGTGTGTTTACTACTGATTTTAAAAAGCACCACATATTCTGTAGTCTTTTCTTAGGTGAATAATTATCTTTACTGTGTGATTATTTTTATGATTAAAATGAGGATTTTCTTTATAGACTGGTCTGGGTGTCTATAAAATATGGTTCCCCAGGGCAGGAGGTACTGTTAGCTTAGATGCATGCCTGGAAACACAGCACTTAATCGAACTGCTGTTTTGACACTAAGAGAGGAAATGTGTATAGGGACCTGATTTCAGCCGTAGGCTGACCCTTTTGTATGATGCAATGACAATAGACAGAGTCAGGTCCTGAAGAAGATGATTTAATGAATTTCCTGGAATGCTTTGCTGAATGCAGAGAGAAAGCATCAAATCCTGTGATTCATTCCAGCGCTGGTGTGGTTGTTTGACTTCTTTTCACATTCAAACATTCAAGTATTGGTGTATTTTCTACCTGGTTACGAACACGTAATAAGGTAAACAACCATGTCTAAATTTCTTTTCATCATTATGGTTTTGATCATATTTAAAGGAAATAAAATCACTGTTATCTTCTCCCTCAATAATTCAGCAGTTTCTGGTTTGGAGAAGTTCACCACCCTGATCCAGACTCTCTGACAAATATATTAAACCTATGAATTTATTTGAACTTGTCAATTAAATGTCAAAACTACATGTACACATAATGGGATCAGGCGCATACATCATAGGTTTCAACAGGTTTGCTCCATCAAAGCTTTTAAACTTGAAACAAGGTTAATCATGCAAATGCCCTCTAATTTCTTTCCCTATAAACTTCACATTCTCTGCTGAGTCAAACACCCATTGATCCAGTTTTAAGGTTTCAATCTAGACCAACAAATAGACTAAAAAAGCTACTTTTTTGCAGCTGCTTTCACAACAGCCATATTATCATCCTTTTTTATTGTTTGTTCATAAATCTTGATTGTATAAGTATTGCTATAAGTAACTGTAAAGTTGCCTTGATTCAACATCAGCAACTTTAATGGAGAAAAATAACCCAAGATGTCCTTGAAGAATGGAGTTAAGTTTCCAGTGCACCTGTAGGAATCAATATGACGTGTGCTCTTCAGTATGCCTGTCAAGCACCACTCATGGGTGGCATAGCCGTGGGAAGCTGCTGTTCCCCGTCCTGTGCAAATTCCTGTTCCTGAGTGCACACATGAACACACACACACACACACAGACTCCCCCAGCCCGCCCACCTGGGCTGGATGACCCCCTAAACAGCTCCAATTACCAGGCACTGACAGACAGACAGATTAGGTCTGAACATTGGGGCTTGCACAGACAGACAGACAGAAAAAACTGACAAAAAAAAGCTACATGACCAAATTCACCAATCAGTGAAGGAGGAGTGAGGGATAGAAGAAGAAAAGGAGTAATCTCATGTCATTACAGCGTGTTTATATGAGCCCTCAACAGACCGAACTACATTAGAGATCAGTTTGTGCTTCCAACATGACTGATGTTCCCATTTCCCTCCTTGGACCTTTGTGAGCACAAAAAGACACACAATCAGGTAAAAAGAATAAAAACAAAAAAATATTTTCTACAGTAAAGCAAATACCTTTACCCAGGAGACACTGAAGGTTGTACCATGTGTTGCTGGTTACAAGTTGAACAGTCAAGACTGTGAGAAAAATCACAACTATTCAGTTTGCCTCACACAGAGTAGTAGTAGTACATACATGTTTGTGTACATACATAAAATACATTGCAAGACTGGTGTCATGCTATTTGTTTTGTCATAATAAAGTGTCTTTGGCTACGTTCACACTGCAGGTCTTAATGCTTAATTCTGATTTTTTTGCTCAAATCTAGAAAAAATTTGTGTGGACATTACGTTATATTTTTAAAAATGACCTGTGAGGAAAAAGACATGACATCATATTCAGTTTGCTGTTTACAGAGGTAAATATGGATGCTACATATTGATTCTGAAGTTGTGCAATCAGAGCAGATTAAATAACTACCTAACATGCCTGTTTAGTTCAATGTTTATATTTGAACCTGCCTCTGAATGGCTACTGAGGTGCTGCATCAGATTTAAGAATTGAGTGCAACACGCTGAAAATGAAACTAACTAAAATATTGATCCAATAACTTTAGTATTGATACAACCCAACATTAGCGTCATATTGCTGTGGATTCTCAGTCATCCAGGACATGAAACATTAAAAGACCAAAGACGAAGGAACTGGACTTATGTTATAGCTGGAGATGTGTGGAACTACAAGATTTAAACTGCATGACTCGAGGTTAGAGTCTTTATTATTATTTAGATTGATCTGCTCACAAGTTCATTGATGTAAATGTTGGATGAAATGAGACATGAGTTCAGATTGAGCCTGCTTTGAAAAACATCAGATACTGTATCTGATTTAGTACCACAAAAGTCATGTTCAGATTGTCATGAAAACTTTGATATGGGTCACATAGGGACCAAAAAATATATATTTGATTTGTGTCAAATTTGTCTGCAGCGTGAATGTATTATTTACGTACGAGTTTAGCCATCATTTTCTTTTGTTTTGTCACAGTTTGGTTTGTCAGGTTGCCAAATTTTCCCAAAGTTGTTTCACATTTCTCGCACTAGTTGACTCATGTAGTGTTTAAAGTAAGTTCCAAACAAAACCCTGCATCTCCCACAAGAGAACTGAGAATCCTTGGAAACATTTGAAGAAATTATGTTAACTCCTTTACTTTCCATTCAAAATGTGTCCCCATTAGTCATAGCCCTGTAAGGTATAGGCTTTACACTCATTTACAAATTAAGTATGTAACAAATTGACTTTGTACACCAGCCTAAATAAAAACAAATATATATATTGTTTTGCTGCTACACACCACCTGACCACCAGCCTTATTTCTGCTGCAGCAAAGGTAAACTCAGACACTTCACCACAGTGACTGAGGTGTTTTTGGATGATTTATTAGTCAGAAAATGTCTGCATATTTTCTGTGTTTTGGCCCTTTCTGGTCAGCACAATGTTTTCTTCCATGAAAACAAGTGGCCACTGTGGATTTAAATCCCAATCAAGCCAGTGTTTACACAGTAGTAGACGAGGTGATGACAGAGCACACTGTGTGGGAGAGAAACGGATGCTCTCTGAAGAATGTTTGAGAAACAAATTTAAAACAGTGAGTTTATTTTTGGGGAGCTTTACCTCGCTCTCAGCTGACAGCTGACCCCGCTTGTCCTGACAAAATGAACTATTTTTAACAAATTGCAAGGCTTATTTATCTATTTTCTGTACCTTAACCTTCTAGTGTTCTCAGTCACTGCATCCTAATCACAGGGCCACATAGAGATGAAGAAAAAACATTCACACCTACAGTATGTACCTATATGTTTTTTCTTTGTGGGAGGAAACCCAAGTACCTGAAACAAACCCATGCAGGCTGTGGAGAACATGTACCAGAAAAACCCAAGGCTGGGAACTGCTCCACGAGGCACAAAGTAAAAATCTTTTCCAAAGAAATAAAAAGAATAGTTGTACTTATTGAACTTTTTTGTAGCCTCCCCGCCACCTTTCTCAACTGCTGTCATGAAAAGCAGACAATTATGTAATAGTCTGTTTTTCTGTCTGCATATTAGTAAAATATCTCATGAAACAGTGGACAGATTTTAATGAAACTCTCAAAGTAATCAGTACAGGTTCATCTTAGTTCCTCTTTCATTTTCAAATTTGAAGTTATCAATAATTAGATTGATCTTAATCCCAGGATAGTCAAACTGACAATGAGAGAAGGATCACAGAGGCAGGAGGATGAAGGTGAGTTTATTTATAGTGAAGTGAGACTCTGGAAGGATCTGTTCAAAGTTGACAACAGGTAAGTAGGTCATTCTGAATAGATATTTTGTCTTTACAGATGTGGAAGTAGAGGCTGGCTCAAAGGTAGGGTGAGATTCCCAAGAAGCAGTTGGAGATGAGGTGAGAATACTCTTATGTGGGAGGACAAAAACAGGAGGACTGACCCTGTGCTGAGGCTCAAAGAGGAAAGTATCAGGCTAGATCCAGGAGGAGCTGAAGGATCCCGGTATGTCACAGGTGGTCATCAGCAGGTAAGATCTTGGAAACACAAGAAACTTAGAGTTAATCACAAATATTCAAGTTATTTTCAAAATATTCTGACAAAGACTAGCTACTGGAGCTTATATACACAGGAGGCTCATCAACACTTGATCAGGAACAGGTGAGTAGTGTCAGCTCCTCCCTAACACTCTGGATTCTGCAGCTTTGCAGCAAAACACAATAGAATCTTCACCGATGTCAAGTTGCCTGTGCTCCTGAAGACTTCTGGTGAGAGGTCGCCTGTGGATATTTCCTCATTGGATCTGCAGTGCTCTGCTCAGCCTCCTATTTTGATCCATTTCAATTGAAGATCCCGTAGAGATCTTTTCCCAATACATTCTTCTGAAAACAATTCAGAGATTCAGACAATTCAGCTCAGCTATCTGCTCTACTTGCTCTCTGAACACATCCAACAAACAAACAGTAGCCTAGTAAAACCAGCCCCTTGTTCTACGCTTTGCTTCGTACAGAGGGTCTGGACTCCTAGCTATTAACTAATGATTGCTTGCTGGAGGTGTGGCCTCTGTTGAAGTTTAAAATGATTGGATCTGATTTGCCCAATTGCTAACGTTTAGCCGTGAAATATGCAATGCACCAGCTCGACCGTGAAGGAGGCTAAGCTAAAAAGCTAACCGAAAATTGCGTGCACTGTAAACAACCATCCCCTACTGAGAGGAGAGAAGTATCGAGCCGAACCAGATGACTTTAAAGGAGTGCTGCAGGCTTTGTGAGACAAATTTCATTTAATTTGGAAGCGTTGACACAAACTGGCTTCATTCACTTCCTCCGCTGCCATTGCTAAACTACAAGCAGACTAAAACAGTGCAGAAAGCTGACATCATCATTCACAACTCCTCCTTCTGTCTGCTGATTGGCCCAATTAAAATTCTACTGGAGAAATACAAGTCAATGTGAGAAAGCTCAGCTGGAGCAGAGAAGGGAGATTAGAAACCAGTGGTGGGCAGCACTAATCTAAAAATTAGTTCCACTAGCCCTAAAACACTATCTAAAATATTTAGGTCCCCTAATTCTAAAGCACTAAATTAACCCAGTCAACCCATGAACATTCTTTAACAGACAACATGAGTCACATATTGCCATGTTGCTCTCTTAAGACTTGTCATTAACATTCCACAGCCATATTTGGGTTCATATATTGTCAATATGTCACCTGGTGCATAAGTGACACACATATGAACAAAATGTGTGACAGCTTTTATCTTCAGCTGTTAACATTAATGTTGATCAGTAACATTTAAAAACCTCAGTTAGTGCTTCTAAATTTAGTCTACCAATTTAGTAAATGCTAATCCACTAACAAATTTTAAAATTAGCAAAAGCCCTAAAGCACTAATCAGGAAATTTGTTCCCCTATTAGTGTTTTAAGGAAACTGTGTCCACCACTGTTAGAAACAAAGCGTAATTTGTAATCTGAAGCCAAATAGCATAAGGAAAGCTTTTTTTTTTCATTTTACACAAGAGAATTAATAAAAAAGAAAATCCATTACCAACAAAAAGTTTAATTATTTTATTTACTCATGCACTTTAGCCCTCCATACCTTCTTGAAATGCAATTCTGAGCACCCGGATATCTTCATCAGATGAATCAGTCTTTCAGCAGCCTTCACCCAGTGAGTTTTTTGCTGCTTACTGCTGGAAAATAAACAACAGGACATTTCCACGCAGTAACAGCTGCTGTGGTCTTTTATGTCACTTAGTTTTGATCTTAATAGAATCTATATCAAATAAATATCATCACTTTGGTCATTCTGTGAGCACAGTTGTGAGAACACATTTTAATCGCAGAATCTCTAACTATCTGACACATTCAAAGTTCACACACGTTTTCTAATTATTCCCAGGTGTTCATGTGAGGAAAACAAGTCTAAAAATAAAATGTCAGGAAGATGAGACCAACATTTCCCACTGTTACAACCTGACTCCAAACGCAGCTTGTTCACCTTCTCCATCTGTAGCAAAGACAGTTCATAAAATATAAAGTAGCATCAAATTATTAGAAATAACACAACTTTAATGTAGGTTTTTTTCTGATTTAACACTATCTTTGTTATTGATTAAAAAATATGTATTTGTAGAAGTTAAATATCATCCATTTGAAATGTGAGTGACTTCATGTGAGGTCTTGTTTTCTGTTCTGTTTGTTTTCATACAAAGATGCATCTAGTACCCCAACATTTGAACTTCCATGTAAAATTACAGCCAGCCGCTGATGTGCAAAGGCATGGTTTTAAAAGCAGTTCAGAATAACCGTGAGGTGTTTTTTTAGGGGTGTCTGGCCAAGAAAGTTTGGCTCAGCGTAGCTTCTGATTAGAACCACATTTTCTGTGCTACGTGTAAGATCGAATGAAGTAAAAAAAAAAAGATGAGAGGAAGTGAGAGGACAGCGGACTTGAAAGAACAGAAAGAACAGAAGGCAGAAGGAGAAATGAAGGACTAAGGGGGGAAAAAAGAGCAAGATAGGGGAGGATCAAATTTGTGAAAGTATGTCAGGGAGCCCCTTGAATAAGTTCAACAAGCAGATATCTCTCAGGAGGTCATTGGATCCAGATGAGAGCTTCCTCTGTGTGTCCAGCTTGGGTTCGATCAGCAGGAAAAGCTGCAGGCACAGCAGGAGAGAGGACTAAAATAAATAAATAAAATCTTTTTTTGATTATTTTTGCCCTTTCATGTTTTACTGTTGAATTTATTGACAAATTGACAGGATTAGAGAAACAACCTGTAAACTGGATGGACCACAAAACACTGCTGCTGTTCCTGCAGGACTTTTACATCATTTCTCTCAGTAACTGCAACTAGACAAAGGTTTAATGACAATACAAAAATAAATTAAATATATTTACTGTCTGACTGTTGGTTGATTACACTGTAAATTTTTTATTGTAAAAACTAATTTTAATTTTACAAAGTAGACAATAGTTTCAATTTTTTCTTATATTTTTTTTACTGGACATTAAAAGAGATCAATAATGTGTAAAGAGAAAAAATATCTTTCTAGCTACATACCAACTGTGTATTATTGATATCTGATAATAAGATTAAGTGTTATATACTGAAAAGTAACTTTAGACCTGACCTAGAATATAAACCCATATAGAAAGATGGGTTTGTTTACAGATGTACTGAAAAGCAATGATTGGTTTTAGTGAACACTAAATTACTTTAATCTTTATCTGATTTCTCTGTGAAGCAATATTTCCACTAAAACTGCATTTATGTCTTCCATTTTTAAAACCAATCAATACATATAACTATGACATCTGGTTCGGACATACAAAACAAAACAAATTAAAAATGCCATAAAAGCTTAAAAACATAAAAACATATGAGCAGACAATGGTTTATCATGTGAGGCTATTTTTATATGATTTGTCGGTTTTGAAGGTTTTCTATTGTTAATGTTTAAATAGGACCCTATTAAAGAAAGCGGAGGTGTTAAAGCCATATAAGGATTATATAGATCAGGGATGGGCACCTGGCAGCCCATGGGTGACTTCTGTCAGGCCGCCAATGAGGCGGGTGGTGTCAACAAAAAATTGACACCACAAAAACATGTTAAAAACGAGGAAAACTGACAAAGAAAACATATTTTATGTATCAGAAGTTAAAATATACACAAGCTGACTGAGAAAAACTAGCTTTTTTTTTTTTTTCCGTAGAGTATTTTCAGGTTACTTTTCAGACATGTTTGTTTTTTAGGAGAGGTTTTCCCCTTCGAGTGCTTAAAAAGTAAAAGTGAACCTGCAGCACAAAAACAACTTTTGTAAATAATTATTGCTTCTATGGTGGATGACTCAGACATTTCTACCACTTTGTAACAACAACACCCATCCTAGCTGTCATCACAACCAAAATCCTCCTGTCATCCTGTTCTTGTGGTGTTACTACAACAATCTACTGATTAGAGCTGTTTTAGTTACACTTGGCATGAACAACAAGCAAGTTTCTTTTATTCTTTATAAAGGGAAAAAAAACTTTTAAGTTTCATTTTTGTTTAAATCTACAAAATAAAATGAAGCTCACATAACAGCAAACAATGGAACATTACAAACATACACATTTTTCTCATTTTCTTGTACTTTTTTAGAAATATAATGATGCATTTTGGTCACAAATATAAGGAGGAACATCTCAGAGCATGAATGTAGAAATGAAGACGGCTAACAAATACAAGGAGCCAAAAATCAGAAGGTATTGAGAATGTCTTTGAGGCATGGACGGTTCTGAATGTGGCTCAGAAATTGTTTTTAAGTTTTCTTTTGCTGTTGTAACCTTGGGTATAAAATCCTTTTTTTTTTTCATGAATTTAATTGTGCCTATAAAACACGTGAAACAAAATGGTCAAAACTGGAAAATATTGAATGTTCTTTCTGGATTATCTCTTCTGTGAGTATCTTAATCCTCTTTTTGTCACTTCGTTCACATTAACAGTAAATTGTCCTCAGTAAAATGACATACAATCTTCAGTGGCATACGAGACCATAATCTGATTTCAATCTTTTATGTTTCTTATCTAAAGGAGGGAAAATAATGTGTTTATAGACTGCGCTTAGAGAGTTTAATTGAAGGTGAGTGTTAGCATCTGAGCTCAACTCCAGGAATGTGCACGGCCCCAAGGACTCATGGAGTGCCACACCCACTCCTTAGGCTTTGATTCAGCTGCTTTGCATGTCTACAACAAACCACTACATCTGGTTTTACTTCAGGTTTTGTTTATGGTTTGAAAACAGGAAAAAAGGGGCTTTAGTAAAACAAATCCCTACACTGAGTTTTAAATCCTGGTTCTGACAGACTAAAGAAGTGTGACTGGTGAAACGAGTGGAAATGGAAGAGTGGAAAGAAAGGATGCATAAATATGTTTGCATGCATACACTGTATGTATATTTAGCTACAGATAGGTAGGATTTCCCAGGCTAGAGATTTAAAAATCAGGACCTTCTTTAGCAGAATGGTTTAAGGGGTGTGTTCTTACTCTACCCCATTTTAGCTCTCGTTAACAGAGGCACCAGACTGAATCACTCAATAACAGAATAAACTGCATTTTGTAGGAAATCAACTGTTTAGATGTTATCACTCTTAAGTAAAGGGTACATTTATCCATTACAAAATCTTCCTTAATACATATTACTATGAATCAGAGTTGCCCGAATTTGGCCCGCCAAGCCATTTGATTTGGCCCACCAGCAGTTATTAGATTGTAATTATGTGAAGCTTAAATATAAAATAAAAGTAACCACAAGAGACATTTAGATTAGGTTTAAGTCCACATCTAGATTTGCACACCTTATAAGACCCCATATGCTCAAATTTTGAATTATAAAAAGTCCCATGAGTCTTTGCTGCCTGAGCATACATTGAATTTTCTCCATGTCCATGGGCTGATAAAATGTGGGCAACTGCACTACCTGTTAGCCTAATCATAATAAATAAAACAACTTTACTTACAAAGTAATTTGCATTTCTTATATCATTGCATTTGGCCCGCGGCCCTCATAATGATTTATATTTTGGCCCTTTCAGGGAAAATGTTTGGGCACCCTGGCTATAAATAGACAAGGTTTTATATTAAGACATATCTAAATCAAACATATCCTTGGTATTAATTTTTGGTGCTATTATTAGGGTTGTCAATAATTGGGTACACTAATTGGGTGGCACCTTTTGATTATGATTATGTAATGCTGTGAATTCTCCAATGGTTTTTTTGTTGTTTTTATAACAATGACAATAAACTACTTAAATGAACAAATCAACAACAAACAAAAAAGTAACACAACAATTTAAAAACATAAACATCATCAACAACATCCAACATCCCAATTTAACCTAACCAATATTATAAATTTTTCACAAGGGACATATTTCAGACATTACATACACAGCTGAAAATCTATATAATAGCAGCTGAGAATAATATTTTATAAAATAGAGTTGTTGTTTTATATTAATTCATTGGTTTGGGAAAAAAAAAAATTCAGACCCTTATTCTTCTACACTAATACAGGTGCATGACAAATATTTATTCTGATTTTGCTCTAATTGACCATATTTTATTGATTCAAGTGATCCACACCTCCACTTGTCGATCATTTGGGTCTGGCCAATTAGTGAGTCTAGACAGTGTGCAGTGTATGCTGTGTGTTTGGTGTCCTGCCAGAATCTGGAAAATACTCAGAAAATTCCCCAAATTGAAACTTTAGAGGCTGATTTTATTTGTCTCAAAACTTCATACTTCAACTTTTGCACATTGTGTCTGTTCATAGTGACAGGAAAACAAGACAGAACTGTATGAGTAAAACTAAAAGTTAGTTTGTTTTTTTAGAGTTTTTAGCTTCCTACTACCTCTCATCACATTTCCTTCTAAGACATGTTATTCCCTTCTTCATTCTTTCATCACTTCTCCTTTTTGACAGTTACCCTATACATTTATTTTTCAAAATATATAAAATACCATATCCATATTCTCCTGCTTTGGACAACTGTTTCTTTTTTGTTTTGTTTTGTTTCTTGTCACTACTGCAAGTTTCTATCTTTTCCAGAGAAATTTTCACACAAATCCACACCAATTCAGGGGAATTTTCATTTCATGGGGCTCATCCTTTCATCATTAAAACCCCTAATCTTGAGCTTCAAAAATATTTTCATGACAGTTTCAGTGTCCTGGGGGGTAAGTAGGGTAATTAATTTGTAAATAGAATGTTTATGTATATAGTTGTAAATCCCCCAATCAAACTAGAGTGAACTGGAAGCTGGAGGGGGGCGGGGTGTGAAGTGTCTTGCTTGGATTTAAAAAGACAGCCTCAAAACAAGTTCACCTAAGACACACCTCAGAAAAGTGGTGAAAGAGGGGCTTGTGGAGCTACAAGGAGGAACTGATTCCATCTACTTTAACCAATGAGGGTTGCTTCAAGTTTCACTTATCCAACTCCTACACTGCTCCCTCAACTTTTCTCCCCATGAGACTGGTGAAGGAAATGTTCCTAGTGAACCATTCATAAACAACTCCCAGTGACAACGACCCAATGACTCACAAAATGCATGGCTGGGTCAGTGACTAATTTTGTTCCAACTACAACTTGTAGATCCAAATTTCTTACCTATTATCTTCACAAAAGACACATGTTGGATGAGGGGTGAAACATTTTCATGAAGCATAAAAAAACTCAAACTGTCTTTTATTTAAGCACCTATTACCATGACCTGGATAACTAAGAATCTACACCAACACATTGTCAAGTTTTGTTTTTATTAAAGCTGCAAAACTGACAAAATAATTGTAAGGAAATAAAGTTTCAAGTGTTTTATTTCATCCCAGCTGTTGGGGTATCTAAGTGTTTCTGCCCCTGATCTAGATCTAATGGGTGGATATTGTATTTTCTAATCAGATCAAGTTTTCCCTATAAGGTTTGCCAATTGTTAATGTAGCTCACATAATTTTGGGGACGACTGGCAGCAGCTGGAGCTGATTCTACTGATGGTTGACACACCCTTTTAAGTCCTGGACTTACTGCTGCTGCAGTGATCTGTTCATCGCTGGAACATTTCATATGGTAGTTCTCAGCATTTGTGTATTTACCTTTATATCCTGGGTCCTTCTAGTTTACCTGCACTTTCCTGGAACAGTCATTGCCTCCGTGTATCACCTCCTTAACCAGGAACTCTCCTGCCTGCCATACTGGCTCAACCAATCCACATCTGCCGTCAAACTTACCTGGACCCTTTACTCTCCTCTCCAGCCTAGTGGACCACCTAGAACCTGTAAGAAATAACCATATTTACTGGACTACTTCATGATTATGCCCATCCTTTGCAGATCCTTCCCAGCTAGTTCTGTAAATATTGAAAAAATGCACTTACCTTTTCATATGTGTCAACCCCTTTGGGTGTTTACCTGTATTATGACCCCCAAAAATCTATACATTTCAGAAAAAATAACCCAAATTACTCATGCAGGGGGATGGGGGTTGTATGATGCGGAGATAACAGCACCTGCAGCACCAAGAAACAGGGACAGGAGGATTTAGAGAGGTGGGGAACCTATTTCTTATGGCAAAGTGGTTTGGAAGATGGTTATTTAAGTACTACAGGCTCTGAGACATAAAATAAATTTGAACCTGAGCTTTTTTAAATTCAGAGATTTCTTTATACAACTGTATACCTTCAAAATTAAGGAAAATTCTGTGTAATTTATGAACAATCCGTACAACTTAACATGTATGCCTTTTACTCCAAATTCTTGAGACTGTTTTCTTTGTTCCAACTTGACAAGCCCTGTGTCTATGATAAACTGTGCTACATAAAGAATATACCTATTAAACATTTCAGCAAATGGAGACAGGAATCAAACTGAACATTTGAGACATTGAGCAGGACTGGAAAGGAGAGAGGTGAGACAAAAAAATTGCTAACAGTGTCCAAAAGCAAAGATCATACCACCAGAAACAATATAATGTGTTCAGGAATAGTACCTGTATAGTGCTATAATACTAATGCTAATACTTGTGCAATTTGCATTATACAGCACAGTGGCAACAAGAAGTACAGATCATTGGATGTTTAGTTGCTAGTTCCTGTTTTCCCAGTGATGCACTCACTAATTATCATCCCTGATGCTATTAATATTGATAATTGTCTTTGGACACCTACTGTTTGCAATTAAACAACTTTACGCATTTCTGCATTCTTTTTTTTATTTAAAACCTTCTCTCTGTTAAGAAGAACAGTCTCAAATTCAAACTCTGACTTTTCTCCAGTGTGGGATGGAGAAGAAATGTATCTGGATCCACGGATGGCTAACTTGATGCAGATAATCCACTCAATCCTTATTATTTAGCTACAGAAACTGAAATTCCATCTTTGCAGCTCTAACAGCTGCTGTAAACAAATATTTATCAGGAAATGTGCACAGACTTACCACCCATCACCATGTTTGTTTTCTTTTAAATTTATCTGCCGAGTGGACTGGATAGCTTTCCGTTATGAATTGTTTAATCCAGTCACAATTTTAACTTTTTTTTTTTTACAAAACCTACTGCATCTAACATTCATCAATTTGTATCAGCAGGCTGTGCTAACATTTAAATAAAGTTGCAAAACCCATTGCATTCCGCCTTATCAAACCAGAAGCATTCAAATCCCCGTCCTGATTTCTCTGGTTGGCCGGGACGTTACTCTGTGAGTGTCTGATGATAGTAAGCACCTTCACTCCTATTTTTTCTTATCAGCTGAAGGATGGAGAAGTCCATCTAACTGGATTTAAGCTTGTCTATGTGTTTATTTTTCTGATTGATACTGCTCATCTGTTGAACTTTGCTCTACACTGCACGGGTGTTTTACAAATAAATGTGGCCTCCTGCGGTTGGAAAATAGACCTTATTACCTTACTGTACATACCTACCATAAGTATCATTAATTAGAAAGAGGACAAATAATGTATTACAGTAATGTTTAAATGTCAAGACAACAGATGGAAAATAGCCTTTGGCTAATTCTAACACATTTACAGAAATGTCAATTAACGTGCATTGCACATGTCAAATAAATTGAATTAAAAGATTGTCATTTTCTGGCTTGTGAAGCTAACAAATATGATCATTAATTAGGAAAAAATACCTTTTGTGTTTTTAGTAACAAAAAGCTTTGTTCAAACATATTTGTGCTACCTGCACAATATCCAGGGGACTCCTGCAAAGTAAAAAGTTATACAGAGAAAATACAATCAAACCAGGACATTTTTGAAGAAACTTGAAAAGATTTTAATGCAAATTGGGAAAATTTGGAAAATTCAGCTTACATCATCAATGTCCAATAGTTTTTTTGGAAATTAAAGCTGTGGCTAGGAGCCCTTTAGGGTAAATTTATAAAATAAAACAAAATACTAAAGATTGATGATATGCAATGAGTTGTTTATATATTATATTTTTTAGTGGGAATGGGAGGGTCCCAAAGTGTTCATTAAAGAAAGATGCAAACTATAAAACAAGTTTAGAAAAAGTACTTTTTACTTTAAAGCTAGTTTTATAAATATAGATTAAAGCCACCTTTATACACTTATTTCATTTCATCAAAGACTGATGAGATTCCTACAGTGCATCTGTGTTGTATCTCAAACACTCTGGCCAGATCTGCTTTGTTTTGATCTAAATTATCTCCATTAAAATGTGAGTTCTCATACTGTATTTTCTTAAGCAAACTCAAAACGACAACAAGAAGGCCTCTATAAAATAATACTGATCAACTCAACAAGAGCTTTAAAGAGATTTTGTCAAAGATTTTAGTTGACCCTCCAGAGCAAAGAGTTGTTTATCTTGAATTTTAGAAAACAAAACCATTTGTGTTTGCTCAAATTATCTGTGATTGGAACCAGATTCCCCATAATTAAGTGGTAAAAATGTTTCTCTTTGAAGTAACATAACATGTTACTTTGGTTAATTTTTATTGTTTTCTTTGAAAATAAAAATGTGTTTATCAGCCTTTGAAAGTTTTTCAATTTACTTGCAAAATAAATATTTAAGAAAAAAATAAAACTAAGTCTATAATGTGATTTTGGCCTTAACCAGACAAACTCTGGTTACATAAAACAACTTTTCTTTGTAACAGTGAGGTAAGTTTGATGCTTTGTTGATGGTGGGAGAAAGCTAAAGAACAAGAGTTGAGTTGAGATGTGTTGACTGTGAAGACCAAAGCATATTGTATGGTTTACAGTGTTTTCAAATTCAAGTAAAGTCCTGGCATTTACTGAAGGACTGCATATCATACTTAAATTAAAAGGATAAATGATTCAATGATTCAGAGAGAGTTTTGGTCATGTGCTGACAGGACATTTGTTTTCAAACACATTGTTTTTATTTCATGAGACACACAGCACAGAGCTCCTGCAAAACCTTCTGCTTTACACGCTAACGTGCATTTTTTTCCCCACTGGAGTCTCCACTCCGTTATCTGCCATTGGGCCACAAATTTGTTACGGATAGAGCACCACATGTTATGGTAGACAGATTCCTCAGTGATTAATGTCTGTGCTCTTGCTGTCCATGAAGTTTTGTCCATTTGACTACCAAGTGTGTGGAAGTGTCTTATAGATGGATATACTACCTCAGAAAACTGCTCAAAACTATCCATGTTGTTTAAATGCACAACAGTCAACTTCTGGAAGCAGAGTAGTTAAAGCAAAATGCCACCATTGATGTCTGACCCAGGCCTTGTGACGAGATAGGGCAGGTCAAAGGATGGAGTTTGTGGGATGCTTTATGGTTGCCTTTCTGATTTCTGAATGGAGCAAGGCAGCAAGTGGGGTCCAGGCCAACCCACCACTGATGCATTTTTGTGCTAAGAGGCACAAAGTAAAAAGTTTAATCTTACTTGAAAACAACATTCACAATAACGTTCCCTAGTATTAAAAAAGTTGAAATGGTCAACATGTGTAAAAGTAAGCTGCTTATAAGCTTCATTCCTGAAAGCTTGCGTCTCTGTGGCATGTAGCCAGCTCCATCAGTGATTTTTGAATGGCCAGAGGCAGCATGAAGACACTGCTGCCATGATGAGAAACTACTTAACGGAAAAAAAAACTACTGTTTACAACATAAAATAATCATGATGCGGAAATTAAAAACATCCTTATGCTGTAAAAATGCAGGTAAATGCTGCAGAGATAATAAAAAAAGAACCCTGCAAACATTTAGTTTCAAATTTGTTTCTATTATTACCATGCTGTCCTGATAAATACCATGAGGAAACCCACTATGTAAACCAGATTTTTAGACTTTAATATGCTAATTACTGTGCTATGATACCGTAAGAACATTATGCTAATTCTTATTTGAAAACAACATTCTCGTTAGTTTGTTTTGCATCTTTGTTTCCTTTGTTGCACATGTGTTTTATACCTTCTCCTCTGTTTTGCAGGAAATCATTGTTCTTCATTATTCTTTTTGTTGCCATGTAACACTCCGTGACTATCGTATAATCTTTTGGAAGTCGGAGAAAGAGGCACGTAGTTTAGATGGAGCAACGTTAGTCAGATCAGACAAGGTTAAGACACACACATTTACACACTTGTTTCTTTTAACAATGTGTTGTATATAAACTACTTAGTTTAGATTGAAGATGAGCTGTGATCATTGTGTAAATTTCATCTAAGAAATAAAGTTTATTTTAAAGAAAGTGTCGTCTGTTGTTGAAAGTGTCAAACAACTTAATGTTGCAACCTAATGACCAAAAACCCAATTATTCTGCACCTTTCTTTGCAACTGATAACAAACTGATGTCGTCTGAATCTAGATGTCTTATCGTGACTAATCAACAGTTTAGACAAACTTTTATGATGATTTGGATGAACGATTGAGGCCATAAAAAAGTTCCACATGGTCTGTGTTTAAATCCTTTTGAGATATATGATCCTGAACCTCACTGTCTTGGTGGAGCACAGCAAAGGAAGTAGTTTTCTGGCTTACACACTGACGCTAATGCCTTTAAATTTCTACATATGTTAGTAGTCATGCTTGACGAGGTGATGGCCCAGTTGACTCAAAAAAAAAGAGCACTAAATATTGTTGGGATGCTTTGACTTTTTTTTTTGACAAGACATCAGAATTCAAAGTTGGGCAAAAAAAACACAAAGTGTTTAAGTGCTAAATTTTAAAGTTATAAGCAGAACAACACTTAGATATTTTTAATAGGACAACTTTTAAGTTTAAAACTACACTATGGTGTATAAAGGTGTATTTATACATATATTATATATTTATATCATTACTACATGTGGTATATTAGTTTCACTTCACAGAGTTACAGTAGGTTAATCTGAGACACTCACTAATGTCATTCGGTTCACTTGAGTCACTTGAGTTGTTCAAACTGCACCACCTCCCCCCTGTATGAGGGGAGTGGGGCAGGTGTAGCTGCTCTGAAAGCATGTCAGTGCACAATTGTTTTAGTTTGGTTTGGCATTTAAAATGTGATTGCCTGTGTGGGTGTGTGTGTGTGAGAGAGGGGGTGTCTCTGTGTATGTAGACAGGTGTTGGATCAGCACCCTGCGTCTTTCCAAAGTCCAGATTAATTTCTTCTGTTTAGTTGAAAGGTTGTTTTCTGAACACCATTCTGCCAGTCACTGGATCTCATCCCTGTCACAGACTCATCGCCCCTTGTGATGAGTCCCACTGTAGTAGTATCATCTGTGAACTTAACAATGCTGTTTAAGCGATCAATTGGTGTAAAGTAATTAGCGATTACAGCAGTGGGCTCAACATACAGACTTGTGGGACACCCATGCTGAGTGTGATGAGGCCAAGTTAAAACCTTTATGAACCTGCTGGCTCTTTCACCTCAAACCTAGCAAAGAAGAGCTTTAGGACTTCAGCCAGTAAGATGTCAATGTTAAAACTGCTGTTGGTGCATTTTTTGTAGTTGGTGAAATGCTCTATCCTCTGCCACAGCTTCCATGAGTAGCCATCTTAGAAATGGTCCTTGTTTTTTCTTTTTGTATGCCCCTGTCCCCTGATTTAAAGGAGGTGTTGTGTTTCTTGAGAAGAGAGTGGACCTCTCCAGGGTTTCTGGTTGCGAAACTGCTCAGTGTACTTTTCAACAGAAACATTATCAGCCCAGGTTTTAATATAAAACAGTCTCTGTGTATTCTCAACGATGTGCCATTGTGTTTACTCAAAACAATCCTGCAGCCTAATCAGTGCATGTTCCAGCCAGGCCTTAATCGTTCTCCTGGTTGTCTTTGCTTGTTTCATTAAGGGGGACATACACTGGTAACATGAGCAGTGAGAGATGGTCAGAGGGTCTCAAGTGAGCCAGAGGTATGACTCTATAAGCATGCTTTAAGTTTGGATAAACAGTCAGGAGAGTTATTTCCCCCTGTAGCACAGTTCACATGCTTTACAAAATTGGAAGAACTGAAGGCATGCAAGGTTGAAGTGGCCAGCCAGGATGAGTACTCCATCACGGTAATTGTACAGCTGTTTATTTATATTAGCCAGCAGGAGGGTGAGAGCTGTGCTAACGTAGCATCAGGAGGGATGAAAACAGCTGTCACAATCACAACAGATAGCTCCCACAGTAAATAAAAGGGAACTCGAGTACTGGAGAACAGTGGCAGTCTGTAATCTTGTTGTTGGTACACCAAGCCTCATAAACATAAATACACAATCCCCCTCCTCTGCTCTCACTGGAGTCTGTTCCTGTCAGAGCAGCGTAGCAAGTGGCCATCGAGCTAGGCAGCCACCTCAGAGATTATGTCTTTGTGTTAACCATCACACAACTATCCCATGCTAAACCTTTAGCAGCCAGTAACACCTTTTGTTGGTGATAGACCTGGTGTTGGTGAGTAAGAGGCTTGGAAGTGGGGCTCTGTGTGGTTTTTACTAATGATATTCTCATGGCCTCAGACAGTGGACTTGTGTCCATTCTTGTCCTGTTAGATCTCAGTGCTGCGTTTGATACAATTGATCACAATATTCTGTTACATAGACTTGAACTTGATATA
>JARVGW010000564.1:20693082-20704350 GCA_031762495.1 Anablepsoides rubrolineatus | reverse complement strand
ATTTGGTGAGGCATTTTTGCCTTATGAACCATCTTTAAGGCAAAGAAGACAGGCTAGAAAATTTGCAATCGAGTCGTGCATCAGGTCAGTGAAGTTATTTGTGGAAAGTCAAGGTGAAATTGACATTAAACCCCAAGTCTTTCGCAGCCAGAGGAAGAATGATGAGGGGCACAAAGTCACGCTGGATATGAGTCAGAAAGTTGTGTCAGGCGCATTTTGAAAATGCAAAAGCGGGTGAGTAGCTACAGTAATTATCACTAAAACATGAATGAGCTTGTGAAATTCTGGATTATGTTTTGATTACGTAGTACCGGTTGTGTATGCAGCCTTTAGCCTAACTAGAGCAGATTGACATGAACAAGCAAGCAAACAAAAAAGGCAAAATTCATGTACGTAAGTTAAAGGATTACAATTTATTTAAAGTACTTAGAAATCTAATCTGTAAATGCTGTTTGCAACTTGGTAACTGCATGCTAACTTTATTGATGTTTTATCAATGCTGTCACCCTTCAACAGATATTTAAATCCTGCTTGTTGAGTGAATATAAAATCAATGAAATGTCTCTCTTTGTCACTAAGAAGGTTTAATAGAAGCTGATGTGCTGTTCAGAAAGTCAGTAAACAAGTTTTGCCTTTATACACATCATAACTTCTGCTTTATGTCTACAAATGGAACAATTTCAGTCAAAACATTTTTAAGAATTAACTAATAACTTCTGTGTAAGTGGCACTGGTAAAATTGTACGACCCTAAGATTCTTTCAATTAACAGAATTTTCTTTTTTTTTTAAGTTAGCCATTCCATTCATAAGGGTCAAAACATGTGCCCTTGTTTGTTTCACATTTTTGAAGCAGGTGGCTAAAAAGAAAATCACTTTTTTTCCTGCTGGCAGAGCTTAGAAGGGACCTGTCTGTGTGAATTTCCTGGCCAGACATTGGAAGCTGTAGATATGGTTGCACTGCAGAAAGCTGAGGCAACCACACTCCAATTAGACTGAGCTGCTGCTCGCCTTGATAACTTTCAAGAGCAGATGGGACTGATAAACGTGCACATGTGTGCACATGAGTGCGTTTGTGCGTTCAAAAATCAAACCCCAGACATATTGCCGCAGTATTTGAACAACGCTAAAAAAGAGCATGCATCCGTAGAAATCAAATAAAATCCATAACTCGCTCTGGTGGAATGCTGTAAGTGGAGTATGCAGTGAGGAAATGCTGAGCCCAAATGAGAACCATTCAGTATCGACAGTATGTGTGTGCGTGTTGGCATGTGTGCATGTATGCATTGAGCATTCATATAGACTTATGTGGATGTAAACTTAAGAAGCCAAATAGATCAAAGTTTGTACCTAAACTGAAAGAAACCTAATAGCTGTATTACATCATTCTGTTGATCAAAGCCTGTATGATGCAGGAAGAGAAAAAATATCCTACTAACATGTTACACATGAGGTATTTCCAAATTTATAAAAGGTATGAGGAAACAAGGACTTATCTGACAGATATAATAGAGCAAAAAACTAAAAATGAACAAAACTTTTGTCAATAGTTACAAATAGTTAAAGCTGTCCTCAGCAATTACAAAATATAACAAGTATTAGTTTAGAGACAAAGACAATAAAACACATCAATATTTAGCATTTATAGTGTAGTTGTCTCAAAGTATCTGGTAGCTTCATAATAATTTAGCCTGAGAACAACATGGTGTACTCTCTGTGTACTCACACTGAACTGTTGGACACAACATACTGATCTTCTTCAATCCACTCTGGATGACTAAACAGTCTTGATGATGTCACAGGACAGGCTCTACATACCTTCAGGTTGGCAGAGGTTCCTCAGATGTTTTGTCTCCATGTCCTGTTCATGTTGTTGGCTTTCTGAATCATTCAATTTTTCTTTGGAATTTTTGCATTTCCTTACAAAATATTTGCTTCTGAAATGCGTTGCCTCTGGACAGAGATCTGTATTTGTTTTTCTTCTTCTTCTCAAGTGACAATTTTAAACTGTTCTTACAGCTCATAACACTTGTTCACATTTCAGGAAATTATTTTTATTTTTTTACTGTAGTTGCTGTGAACCCTGCAGTGCCCATCTGGTGACACTGATAGAAAAAAATATCTTGTGGCCAAAAGATCTTATTGTGTGGCCACAAGATAATATATATTTTATCCATTGTCACCGGACAGGCTCCATAGAACCCATCTGTACTGCATCAGCTTTTTAGCAATAAATGATGAGATTGTTGCTCTGACTCAGATGCATCTTCGTGGTCGCTCCTGTGAAGTCCAGCATCTGTCAAGAACTACAATTAAGACGAATGATGAATGAAGGCACAGAACCTCTTAAATGCCATTTAATCACTTAAAGTAACAGCAGTATCCATGCAGTCCTTCTCTTAAAACTCCTCCTTGCTCCTAAGCTCGTACTAATAACCGTGAATAAAATTGATGGATGAGTTTAATAGCTGAAAACAAAAAGACCACTTACACAGTCCATCAATCCCAAACTGCTAGGGGTGAGAACAAAGACCAGAATCTTCTCCATATCTCTGGGATTTGGCTGCTCCTTTTAGGGGAACTTCTGCCAAAAAAACATCAAGACAACATAAGTCTTTTTGGTGTGTGTGTGTGTGTGTGTGTGTGTGTGTGTGTGTGTGTGTGTGTGTGTGTGTGTGTGTGTGTGTGTGTGTGTGCACCGAGGAGAGGAGATTCTGGAGAGTTGGAAGAAGAGTTGAACAAGGATCTAAGAAGCTGGGAGTTTGAGTTTCTCAATGCATTGGAGTGCAGTAAAAGAAACAAGTGTTTCCTCTGTTTTCTGAGTTTAAGGTGCTGTCATAAAAAGAGAAAAACAGAAAGTGAGGAGAGAAATAGTGAAATTGTAGTGTGGTAAAAAGAAAAACACGTTTCTAAATAATTCCTACCAGAATGTATCATCATAGTATCACAGATAAGAGAGAACCACGAGTCCTGGCACTTTCCGTCACTTCTTTTTGTTTATAGCACAGAGAACAAGCTGTGTTTTCAATGTGCTCATTAAAGTGTGGTGATTCAGGCATGATTCAGCAATGGTTTCTAATATTTTCCTCATAACCTTTACCTTGTATGGTCTGATACTGTATGACCAGTAGCTGAAAATATTTATCTCTTTAGCTAATCTTATTGAGTCATGACACCAATTCTTGATGATCAGCTTCTGGTTGAGCTAATTTTAAACTGGAGTTTAAATTTTGTATTTTTCAATAAATCACCCTCAACATCTTTCTTAACCAATTTTATAAGACGTTTCTTTAAAAAAATGACTTAAGCAATTAATGCTACCTTCAGAGTTGTGTCTCAACTGACCTTTATGTTGCACTTACAGAGGCAACTCAAAGTGCTTAATGGAAAAAAGATACATTAAAAAACACAAAACAATAAAATGAATATAGTGAAGATGACATAAAATCAATATGTTTAAAGCCATTAAAATCTAATAAAATCAAAAAGGACTGCGGTAGCTCAGTCAGTGCTATAGTCTTGCAATTTTGAAGTTGCTGGTTAAAGTCTAGGTTCCACCAGGAAAGTGTGAAACCATAGTTTACTCGTTTTGTAAGGTTCGGCCTGGCCACAGCAGCCTGGAGTTATTCTACCCTGGCCCTGGTTGTGTTTGCTTTGAGCAGAGAGCATCCTCAATGTGGGCAGGATCATCATATTATTTGCAATATAAGGTCTATACCAAACTCTAAGGAATAGTACCAAAGTACTTTTAAGACTGTATCGGACCATCTAGCAGTATTATATTAAAAACGAGAGGGCAATAGGACAGAGGATGGTAAGCCAGGATGGCAAGCTAAAGGTAGCTAATGTTAGCTCGTTGTTGTTAGGTAGCTTGCTGCAGTTGCTGTTTAGGTTGAAAAACAAAACATAGCAGTCACTGCAAACAATTAATGTAAAATGAATCCTATCTGGGTTATGTCTTTAAACAACTTAAATTCTAAAAATGTAATGCAGACTCTATTTTATAAACCTTTACATCACTGTCAGTTTAATTACATAATAATCTGTGGTTATTTGCAGGCACTAACAGCAGCAGCTATCAGTAGCACTTTTGGAGTAGCCTGGGGGATCTCAGATTTCTGCAAACATAACTGTCTAAATGTAAATATTTATTCAAAAGATATTTATTTGCATAATCCAAAATTACATTTTTTAAGTTGGACTTGTTGGAAGAGGGCAGCAACTCACTTTTTTCTTGGCCCTGATCATTGCACTGGCCAGAATTAAACTATTTTTTCAAAAAGCTATAATATCGACACATTTCTACATAAACCCTTCTTAAAAGAAAATCTTTCCAATTCTTTTGAAATGCAGCTGTGGTTCATTTAAACGGCAAAATCTCTGGTCAAATGTGTTTCTATGGTAAAGAATTTAAACGTCAGGCTCGCTCAAAAGCAGCTGCATTTAAAAACAACGTGTTTGTTCAGTGTCAGTAAAATTAAATCTCATTAAACCTATTTTCTCACTACGTTTTTTTTTTTTTTCAAAGGAAACACTTTGAAATGCTTCCCTTCAGTTGCAATATAAATGAACTGCATCTCAGGTTGGCTGACCCTCAAATTCCATGTCTCCCTGCCCGTACAGCTCCCCTCAGCTTCGCTGGTTTGAGAAAAAAAAAGGAATAATTGTTGGGGTATTAGGAGAATGATGCTAATCTTATTTCCTGGTTGTGCGTGATCATGTCAACATCTTAATAATACCTTTGTAGGGGCAAAAATAGTACTTGTTTAAATAACACACACAGACACACAAGCTGGGGTGGCTGAACAGAGAGGTTATTGGGGTAAGAAGGAGAAAAAAAATGCAGGGGCTGAACACCTGCTTGCAATTTGAAGAAAAAGAAGAAAAAAAAAAGGTCTTAAATCTGGATGTGGCTGGCTGGCTGGCATAGGAGCACAGCGTTGTTTTTCAGATTTGTCCAGATAGTAGGCCTACATAAGTGCCAACATCTCCGGAGAACAGGGCTAAGTGTTGACATTTTTGACACCTGGCCAAAAGACCTTGTGGGCACGAATACCATTTAAGTGGAGGAATGTGATAAATGTCTTTCACGGCACTTGCACTTTTCATGAATTTGACTTATCCACATGCACATTCCAGGCTAACTCTTAAATTATAAGCAGAGTGACTCACTCATTTAGTGTTCAGATGGTAAATAATTGAATCAGATTCATAATTTAAAGGAGTCTTGTCTTCTTGTACCATCCCACTGGGGGGGACTGTGTGAATCCTTGAAAGCCTTTCTCTAACCATCCAAGTTTAATAAATCTTCAGCAATGGATCATAAAAAAAATTTAAAATTCTTAAAATGAATTGTTGATCAGATTTATAGATTTCTTGACGTCATGGCGTGTGTTTAGCCACTGAAAAGGTTATTAAATCCCCACATATAAATACCAACAATCCTTCTGATATTATCTGAAAACCAGTTTGGCTTTTAGTAACTCCTCCTGTGAGCAAAAGCCTTTATTTTTCCAGCTTCTTGTGGTTGAATCTTTGTTAGTATAATGAATACAATTGTGTTTGCATCCAGTTGTGGATGTACCAACTCCACTGTGTTTATTTAAGAAGTCAGAGCCTGTTGTTCATTTGAAAATACAACATAAGTGAATTAAAACCACATTGATGCAGATTTTAAGAGACTGAACTGACAATTGGGCTTGGGCAGTATTCCAACTTTGATGCTTTGTTAAAGGAGGAGACATCCAAGGACATCCATCTGTTTGTCTTCTTCTATATCAAAGCTATTGGACACATGGAGCTGTGCTCTCTCAGCTGAAGAAACTTGATCTAGATGCAGAATTACAGGGATCACTAACGTGAACTTTGTCTCTGTATAATTTTTTATCCTTTACAGGCAAATAAAAATCACCAATTAACCTGTCTTGAAGAAACTTGGAAGAAATCCAGGCAGACACTAAGCAAATACAAACTGTTACACGAAACAGCTCCAGTTTGAGCTCAGAACCTGTTTGATCAAACTAATTAATGCCTCCTCCTTTGTGTCTTGTTGGAAACATGTAGCTTAGTTATATTTGACATCCTGTCTTCCAGAGACAATCATTCAAAAAGCCAAAATGTGATCATATTTATCTGTATAGACAATGCAAATGCCAGAGGTGTAAAGTATAATTAAATACTTAATTTTGGTTAAATCTATACTTGGAATAATAATTATTTTTAACTGACTTTTTATTTTTTTACATTTTCAATGAATATCTGTACTTTCAACTATTTACATTTCAAAAACAACCTTGCTGCCCAGATACTGTATATGGCCCCTTACAGATAGTGATTTTAATTGTGGTTGGATGAGAAGTAAAAATGTATACAAGATCTATATATGCAGCCTAGTGCATCTAAAATATTTAATGAATATATATAGCATTATAGTCATTGTGGCCATTAGAAAAAAATATTTTCTGAGACGATCACTTCCATTGAATGTAATTTTTGACATTCTAATTGTTCACTTTTACAGTACATTTTACATCAGAAATGTACTTTTCATATTTTAGTACAGTATATGTCAGACACTTTAGGAATTTTACTAAAGTAGCATTCTTGAAGGACACTTTAAGTTTCTTGTATTCTCACTCAAGTATCTTTGTGGTACTTTATACAAGACTGGCAAATGTTGTTATTTTTGACCCATCAGGTCATCCTTCATCCCCACAACTTTAAACCTCAATGATATGTACCTCATTAATATCTGGTTAAATAAAAATAATACTAATTAATAATTATAAAATTTAAAAAAGCTGCTCGCTCGTACACAAAAATGCTTTCACAAATTAAGGCCTAACATACCTTGAAACAATGCATGTTGTTAAACCATCCAACTATTTTCTTTACCTGTTTTATTCCTTTCTGAATTGTGGGGGAATTTGCACTGCAGTGGAGCCGCAGGCAGTGTAAGTTGGGTTGTGATTCTGAGGACAGTCTGCTTTTGGTAGATTTACATGTCAATTTTTTTTTTCTGTTTCTTGATGATGGATTTAACAGAAGTCCTAGTTCCTGGAACTCCTGAAATTATTTTGTGTCTATTCCCTGTCTTGTATTTTTCAATATATTTTTTTCTGAAATTTAATTTGCACTGTAACTTTAAAGGGGGTGAATATTTATGCATTTATTACTCATTTTTATGTTACATAGTTTTGTTTGATTAATACTGTATTACTCTGGAGAAATGTGATTTCAATGTTTTTTTCAAGTTTTTTTAAAGGTCAATTTTTATTGACCATAATGGATTTATGACCTAAAAAAAAACTAGAAAACATCTAACATTTATTAACATTTAATAAAACAGATAAATGCACAAGCTAAACATTATCACCCACCTTTTACATTTCATTCACAAACTTTAAAAATACCTACAGGTTGATCTCCTCTCCACCTGGAAGCAGATCCTCCAGCATCCACGTGCTGAAGTATGCACACTTTTCATGGTGAGTGCATTAGTTTACATTTCTGAGGTGCTGGACCACAACCTGCACCAGGGCCACTGCCTGCAGCAGCTCCACACAGGAGCCCAAACTTTACCTGATAAGAAGCATCTTCCAGAACAATGCTGCCGATTGTCAGGCGGCTGAGGAGCCGTGCAGATATGCACACATCGAGCTGGGAGGAACACTACAAACAATGTCTTTAAAAATTATTTACACAATCTTCCCTTTTGTGCTTTAAGTACAGTATCTTCCTGATGAACCCTCGTGTACTTCAGTCATAAGTACGTGCTTTTCACTTTGAACTGTAGATGTGTTGCATTATAAACCAGCGTGTTGTGTTAAAATAGAATGTATTATTGTCATTTTTGCTAAGCAATGTTTCTTTTCAAACCAGAGTTTGAGGTTCCAAGAACCAAAAAGACTCAAAGACACAGGATTAAAAAGGTAAGTGAAATTATCTACAGGTGGTGTCAAGCTGTGAAGAAGAGGGGATCTGCGGTAGGGGAGTTAAGATGAGTATCTGTTTCTCATGGACATAAATATTGTCAGGACAGAAGGACAGGCTCTTACTGTGATTTTCTTTTCTCTTACAGGCTCAGAGGGGAAGGATGGAGGATTCCAGGACCAGGCGAGACGATGTTGGATTTCCAGGAGGTAAGCAGTTACGTTACCACTCAATGTGGTAATGTAATTATTATATGAATGTCCATTATAAGTATGCCATTTTATAACATGTCTCACCTTTACAACAACAAAATCTGTTTCAAAATCTAATCAAAATTGACCAAGTTATGGTTATTTAAATAGTAAATACACCACACACATTCATGTTAAGAGTGGGTGAGCTCCCCGTCTCAAGATGGCCGCCGTGTGAGGACGCCGGAGACTCCACTACGACTTATGGATACAGACAGAAAAACAGGAACTGGAATCCTTGTAGCTATTATCTGATAAATGTTAAAACTGCATTTCAGGAGAATATCATGACTCCAACTCAAGTCATAATTTTCTATTTCTATCTTTAAAATTATATTTGCAGTACAGTATGGCCTCCCACATAGCATCCAGGTGTAGACCAGGTGTGTCAAGCTGGCACTGCTGGCATGGCAAGTGTTTTGTCAACCGTATGTGGGCCAGGTCTGGCACTGTTTTTAAGATGCATGCCACAACTGGCCCAGTTGTAGTTTGGTTCATGCATGAACCACTTCTGGAAAACCACCTCTGGGCCATCAAAGGGCCATCATTCTTTGCAGTGTCTGGGCCAGATGTTAAGATTGTTGTGCCCCTTTTCCACTAGTCTCTACAGCACGGTTTGACTTGGCTCTCTCTGCTTCCAAGGCTTTTCCACTAGCAAGGATTCATGGAACCAGACCCTTTTTCAGAACGTACTTCGCTGTGGTTCCAAGTGTACCATGAGGGCCTGAAAACGCAACCTCAGAAAACTGTCAGTCACTGATTGGTTAGGGGGGTGGAGTCATTGGTTGTGTCACAAGAGCTACACTCACAACAACCCAGTTTGCCAATAACAACACTATGTTCTCCATTGTTGTGTTGCATACCTTTTTGGGAGTTTTAAGATGGACAGTAATTTTAAGATGGACCCCCTAGTTAGTGCTGTAGTGAAGTCAAGTTTTTTTCACCTCAGACAGTTTGCAAATGTGAAGCCTTTTCTTTCGCACCAGCACTTTGAAACAGTAATCCATGCCTTCATCACCTCTCGGCTGGATTACTGTAATGCACTTTATGTTGGAGTTAGTCAGTCCTCCCTTGCTGCTCATTTGCTAATTGGAACACGTAATAGGGAGCACATTACACCCATTCTGGCTTCCCTCCACTGGCTGCCTGTGCCTTTTAGATTTCGTTTTAAGTTTCTTTTATTTGTTTTTAAATCTTTACATGCCCTTGCCCCACCTTACTTCTCCGAGCTTCTCCACACATATGCCCCTGTACGGTATCTCCAGTCAGCCGATCAGTTGCACCTTAAAATACCAAGGACAAACCCTCAGAGGGGATTGAGCATTTTCAGTTGCTGCTCCAAAGCTCTGGAATGAGCTCCTCATTGCCAGTTTTTAAAACTAATCTTTAAAACGTATTTTTATTCACTGGCTTTTAACACAGTTTGAGACCTCGGTCTGTTTAAGCTGTTTTTTTTTTGCTTGTTTTTAGTGTTGATTGTTTTTAGTGTTGATTTGTTTTATTGTTCTTGGCATGTACAGCACTTTGTGTCAGTGGCCGCTGTTTTAAAGCGCTTTATAAATAAAGTTGATTTGATTTATGATGAACCCATCCAAACCATGCTGAACAGAGTTCGGCCAACTCAAACCATGCTGTAGAGATGCTAGTGGAAATAGGCCATTAGTGCTCTGTGTGGACCAGACAAGTTTTGCTATGTGGCCTGTTGGTACACAATTCAGCACCCTGGACAGCAAATGAATAATTATATGCACATTATATATAAAACATGTATTTATTTGTAAGGTGAGTTTCTCTTGCCAACACATGGTGATCTAGTAGCACATAATCAGTGAAGACCAGCAGCATGCTCTACCACAGCAGTGTTGCTGCGTTTGAAAGTGTATTTCCCAGACTGAGACAACAACGTGCTATATGTTTATCTTTTAGCGTGCATATGTGCCTTATCTGAAATCAGATACGCTATGGAGCTCTCGCTACAATTTGACGTAAACAGGTTTTCACACACCTGGCCACAGACTGGAAATCTCTGAAGGTGTTATCAGTCGGACCACTTAAACACTCAGGCCTGCTGGGAACGGTGAACCTCCTCTCCACCAACCCCCCCACCCCTCCAGTCGACTTTCGGGAGATAAAAACTTAGCGAGCTTCCTCCGTGTCACGACAAACACCAGTATACGAGCGGAGATAAAAGGATTGTCTTTCAGCGCCGAACAGAAACAAACAAGTGAAAGAGCATGACTATACCTCTCCACCCCCTCATCCTGCTCCTCGTCTCTGCACCTTCCCCTTCTTTCCTACGTGCTCTTTCTGCATCAGTCATAGGGGAGTCCTCCAAATCATCAGTCAAGCATGATGCAAGGGATGTTAGCTGTAACGTTGGCAGCTGCGAAGAACTAGTCCTGTGAGGTTACCTGCAGGCACTGGACTTTTTTTTAAAGATTAACATAAAGTTCCAATCAAAATCATTGTAATCAAATAAATAAAAGCACCCTAACTAAATTAGTGCAAAGATAGAAAACAATGTTGATGTCATTACATCAGTGTTAAGGCTATAAAATATAAGACTGAGTTCATCTGAAACTCCTCAGACTGAAGAAGTTTCTCCTAGGAGAGACAAAACATTTCATTAAAGAAGAACCCGTCCAGAGGACTTACTTATTTTTCTTTTTAGTTGAAAACATTACATTGTATATTACAGACGATGCAGGTAATTTATTATGTTAGTTACTATATCATGATCACAGTTGAACCACTGGAACATGGATGTAAATCAGAAAGCCTCAGAGTATTTCTGGGACACACAGAGTATTATTATGTTCCTGAACCCTTGGCTGCAGACAGCAGCTGATCCGGGACACAAAACAGCATTCTCCTCTACTTACTCACTAAACTTCCTCATCAGGACAAATGGACGATGGTGCAGACAGTCTGCTTTAATACACGTAGTAATCGCTTGACTCATTTCTGTTTAAAAAAAAAACATTTTTTTTTAAATCAGCTCTTCCTTGACATAAACTCATAAAAGTCAGACTAAGAGTGGAACTGAATACGCAGGACACAAGCAGAAAAGATGTAAGTGATTTTTAT
>JARVGW010000564.1:20631389-20692982 GCA_031762495.1 Anablepsoides rubrolineatus | reverse complement strand
GGTGCTCATTAGAGTAAACTGCCAACAGGTGGGGTGATTAACAACAGGAAGGTATCACAGAAAAGTCTATCATCACATTCCTGGACTCACAATCAGTGGAGTGATGTAAAAATTACTGCAAGGTCATGGTTGAGCAAAAGCTTTGATTGACTACATTTGGCAACAAAAACACACAAAACTATAAATCAAAAGCAAATATTGTGGATCGCCATATTTGGAGGGGAAAAAATGAACAATTTGCAAGTTTAAGAACAGGTTAATTGCTGTTACTATATACTATGTATATATACATATGGCAACTGTTAAGGTTCTCACTAAGGAACAATTTAAAGTTACCAGTGAGTCTAATATGCATGTTTTTGTGCCCTTTGTGGGAGGAAACTGGCGTACCTGGAGAAAACCCACACATGCACAGAGAGAACATGTAAACTTCAACCAGAAAGGTCTCCGGATGGTATTTGATCCGTCAACCTTCTCCTTCTCAGTGCAGCTCTAAAATCAATTCATGAGGCATTCTGCTACCAAACAGCCAGGCACACTATTGCTTTTAGCCATAGTTCATAACAAGCTCTTTGCTCCAATCTGAGGTCATCTAAAGGTAAGACAATTGTCTGTTACATTTCCACAGAAAACAAAAAAAATCTTCCATTAAAAGTGAAACAGTTGTTTTAAAGTTAGAATCGAAAACATCCCGTTTTTCAATCCCTTCAGTGTTTTCTCCTGTCAAACTTCTCCATGTTCCCTGTAACCTTAAAGACTTCCACTGTTTCCCCTCTGACTTCCCTCGGTGATGGAGTTCCTCTCTCCTGTCATATGGAACCCATGTTTTTTTTATAAAAGAAAGAAAGAGGCAAAAGATGAAAGTATGACACATCACTCCAGAGAGTTTTTCTAAGCTCTGCAGTGTACTCCTCTAATCAGTGAAGGACTTGCACTTCAAACAGTCCAAGTCCAGCCAGAGAAATGAAACACATGAAAGCCAAGCGCCACCGAGGGATGCTTGATCATGTCAGAGTTTGTGCAATTCATAAAACAAAAGGGGATTTTTTTTTTCAATCAATATATCTAGTTTGTTGTAAAGACTGAAATCCCAAACTTCTGTCAGAGTTTTCCACATTTTATATTTATTTTTTTAAGTTTGGCCCCATGTTCTTCAGGGGAAACGGCAATCAGATTGTGTCAAAATCCAGCATGAGTAAACTGAGATTTCATTTCTTAGCAATTATTCTATTAGTGGAGAAACTTTCTGCTTTTCATCACTAAGAGAAAAAAATAACAATTCAATCTGGAACACGTTCTCTTGGGCAAATTTTACTCCAAATAAAAAAAAGTGCATGTAAACTGTCCTTCTTTGCTAAAATCTGTTCAGAGTTAAACCGTTCTGTTTTACCTGCTTTGTTTATGTGTGCTCATGTTTGAGGTGTCCAGCTGGAGCATCATCGGCCAACCTTGGTAGCAAATTAAACTAAGCTGGGAGTGCAGCCAAATACAGAGCTCAGGTCTGATGCGTTATCTCCTTCAGTTGGATCCTTCTTTTCTCTCCGAGGTGAGAATCCTCCCGTCAGCCAGCATGAAGCCTCCAGCTGATGTGCTTCAGTTCCTAAATGTGGAACTTGTTCAGGAAGCTAAAAGACATGGTGGTGGCTACGCAGCATGGGTCTTATGTCTGCCATCAGTAACCCAAGTCAACCTCAGCATTCTCAGACTCATATTGCCTAATATTAAAATATCTATTAGCACACATTAAGAAAATCCTAATTGTAAAAGAGTCATGGATGCAAAAATAAAATAGTTTTTTGTGTATTATGAAAAATCATTTACAACTAACATAACATAATCATTTAGAAGTTTAACACTATGCACCTTTTTTTAGATCATTTGTGTCTCAGATTGAACTGAAAGGATTGTTCATGTATATTCTCTTGTTTAGATTATTATTAGTCTTTTTACTTGTTTAAACAAAACCTTTTTGGCTCATCTCCAGTCTGTGCAGAACACTGCAGCAAGCAGCAGAAGAGCAAACAGAACTCCTGTTTTGGCCTCTCAGCACTGGTTTCTTGTGATTTGAGGAGTAATTTTTACATTTTGATCTTAACCTTTAGGGCATTTCATGGCCCCGTAAATACATATTAGTTTAGTTTATTCACACATAAAATCTAATGTCAAATTCACATAGAACATAGCTACAATATACCACAGTGTGAATCAGGTCTCTGAAAAGCTAATGAAAGCTTGTAAAGGAGTCTGAGTACATGCAATCTTGTTAATTTAAAATACTTACTACACAACATACCGTTATACATACAACACAGACTACTATTTCTGATCAGTCTATTACAATCCTACTAGTGGTCTCAGATATATAAAGAAAGCAAGTTGGTCTTTAACTGTTTTTTTAAAGGTGGAGATGAATTTCAACTCTTTTAAACTCTCATTCCAGATCTGTGGGCCCCTCCAAGCAAATGTTAGAGTGGTGATACTAAGTCTTCTATTTTTAGCATGATTTTTCTGGTTTCATAAGTATGCTGTGGACCACTATGGAACGAGCTCAATCTATTATTAGTTTTGTTTACAATTTGGAACATCATACAAGCGTTATGGTACACATTTAATTCAGACCAAAATGATGGAAAAAGTAGGATGTAAGGGCATTTTACTCAGACCATGACACAGCTCTTATTAGCTTATTTTGAAGGCTTTCAAGTTTCTTGAGATAACTAGGGTAAGTATTGCAGCATATAATATTACAATAATTGATGTGTGGCTTAATTAAAGTTTTATAAATTGTTATGAGTGTAGATAGAGGCAGAGGCCTTTTGGAGCTTCTCTCTCTCTCCCTCCAGGACTCCAAGATCTTGAAGACAATAATGTTGGTGGTCCCACAAATCTGTTTCAAAACTTGTGGAGACCGAGCATTTCAGACAGTGGCCCGAGGTATTACTGCTCAGACTCTACTGACTCTTTTAAGAAACATCTAAAGGCATTTTAATTCAGACAGACTTTTAGCTAGTTTGTGTTTTTAATTGTTTTTTTATCATCATTTTGTTCTATGTGAATTATGTTGTTTGTGCTGGTGAAAAGTGCTATAGAAAAAAAGATTTATTTACCTTTTACAAGAAGTTATTTTAACTGATAAAAAGTGAGATTAGAAGAAACATGATTTGAAACACTGTTGTATTTTAAATTTATGAATTTCAACTTTAATTTAGACAATCAAAGCCGATGTACATACAATCTTGCACATACAATGTATGGATTTTTAAAATCTGATTATTTCTGTCACTAACTGATTTACATTACATTCCAAAATATTCTTCTTCTCCAATTCTGACTGATCCAAACGAATCAGACTTTGTTGTACTTTTTGAAATCATTTTTATCAATAGTTATTTTAAGGTTTCTGAAGGTTTGTCAAAGTTTTTTTTTTTTCTTTTTAATTTTGTTAAGTTTCCTATTTTTTTTTCCAGTCTGTGATCAGCATATTGTGCAATGGGTTATTAAAAAAACACGTAAACAATAAAGAAAAATCAAAGTTAAAAAACTAACTACATGTAACAAATAAACAACTTCTAAAGTCAGAAACAAGGGGAAAAAATCAAAGACCTAAGATCTTTATATTAAGTGTTCACCTAATAACAATTTGAAAAAACACAATTTTGAAGCTAATTACATTTCAAACTGTGATATATTGGTGAGAGGAAAAGCAGCCAAAGTCCAAAGAAAAACTTTTAAAGACTTTCAGAAAGCCTGAAGATATATTGATCTATGTGCAAACTTTTTTGCAAAGACTGTAATAATAATGCATTTTCATTTTAAAAGCCCTGACTGCTCTGCATGTGTCCTTTTCATACCTGTATCAAACTACTTCATCGTAAATCATGTCCACAAATTGTATATTTAACCTTTATTTTAAATGAATTTAAAAACCGTTAAAGACCTTTCTCAGTCTACTTTTGCACCTTGAAGCAGTTAAAGACAAACAGAGTTGTATCTTACGCTGTAATGTCCTGACTCAGTGACACTGCAGCTCAGCAAGGGGGCCATACTACTGATTCCACGCATGCCTTCTCTCCAGGACGCCTCCTTATATCGCACAACTCTCTCTCCCTCTCTCCAACTAATTTAATGTTATGTTGTGCTTTTTTTTTTTTTCCTCTCCTCGTTCTCTAAGAGCTCGTCCTAATGGCTGACGTTGATGAATGCATGGAAAGGATCCTCTGCAGGTAGGATACGGTTACAGGCTAAGCTGAAGGAGCGGGAGAAGAGGGAGGAACAGAGGGGAGTGGTGGTTTAGAGATGGGGGGGGGGGAGCAGAGGGTCAGGATGTTTGTCTTCCAATGAGCCGTGACTCTGAGAGAAAGAAGAGCAGAGAGTGGGATGAGAGAAGAGAGGAGGGTGAGAAGAGATGAAGGGAAGGAGATTAACAGCGGCTGCCTCAGCATCTTCACTGGGGGTGGGGTGGGGGGTGTCAAACAAGACTTTTCTGACTTTAGAGACAAGCAAATGGTTTTCTTTTCTTCTTTTTTTTCCTTCTTCTTTTTGCACGTCAGCTGAGAGCTAAAAGAAGGACAGAGAACAAGATACACCGATGAATAATAAACAAAGAGAAAGTGCATGCCTGGGATGGAGTGTGTGTGTCACATCTTTCTTGGACTGTGGAGTCTGTTTATTTGTTTTTCTAGATAGCTCATAAAATGTGCATGTCTGTGTGTGTGTGCGTGTGTGCGTGCGTGTGTTACAGCACGGAGCATGTTTCTCTAAGGGCATGTGCAGGGCAAAGGGAGTGTGTTCGTGTGGGTGTGTAAACACAGAGCAGTGTGCAGACACACACAGACACTCGGCCCCGTGCTGAGGTGTTTATAAGTCCAGAGTGTGGAGATTCCCTCTGCACACTGAGACTAATCTCCTTCCAAACCAATTAAACCAACACACACACACACACACGTTTGTTTTTCTATTCTCATGAGGACTTTGCATTGACTTACATTCATTTACCAGTCATTTCTATAGCTTAACCCTGACTCCTTACCATAAACTTAAACCTCACAGGTTCATACCTGACCCAAAACCTAACCTAAACTCAATTTACACCTTGGTCTTAAACTGAACCCCTGACCCACTAACAATATTTCCCCCAATGGGAGTGAGGTTTTTGTCCCCATAAGAAACAGTGGGTCCTCACCAGGCTGTATGGAACTGGAAAATGGTCAAAAATCATCCCCACCAGGCAGCAAAAACATGCACACACACACACACAAACACACACAGGAGTCCTGAGAGAAAAGGCTCAAGTTTGTCTTCTTGTTAATTTACAGTAAGTAGAAACTGATTTGTTTGAGGAACAAAAGCGATGAAATGGTTTGTAATTATAAGTACACGTGTCTGCAGGGCTGTAAAATAAAACAAAAATGAAATTTGATTTACAATAATTTGGGGGTATTTGGTATACATGGAATGTATGTAAAAACTAGTCAGAGAAGTTCATACCACATATGTGTGCACTGTATCATTTTTTCCGCACAAGTTCAACAAAACAACAACTGTAGCATGCTGCCAAACAGCCATTATCTTTACCTGCTTCTTCACAAGGGTCACTGGTTCTCATACCCAGCTGTCACTGTGTGAGGGGGGCCCCCTGGACAGGTCACAAGGTAGACAAACAGTCATTCATTCTCTCACTCACACCCATTATCAATTATCCAAACATTCATGTTTTTGGTCTGTTGGAGGAAACCAAAGTACACAGAGAAAACCCACATATGCACAGAAAGAACATGCAAACTACCCAGATCGAGTTGTTATTTTCACCTCTGAGCCATCTTGTTAGTCTGCACTTTTGATTCCATTATTATCAAACATGATAAGAGAACAATGTTTTGGCAGAATTTAATTGATCTAAATGTATTTCGCATGATTTATTTTTTTATTTATTTTGTAAATTGTATAAACCCAGTATACAACTGGTAAAATCCTAACCAAAGGTTTTAGCTTCTGTGTTATTTGCTCGTACAGAACCTTGCTGTATGTTTGTCTCAAACAATTCAATTATTTATAGTAATAATGGGATTTTTTTGCAGGAAAAAAAGCAATGTTTTCAGGTTTAATGTAAAAATTTGAGATGATCTCATTTGTGCATTTTTGATTTGTTTTGTTTTTGTTCTTCTGATCAAATGTTAGATTCAATTTCATCTTTTAACCTTTTCAACTTTTGTTCTTTCTTTTGTTTTCTTTTCGAGTGTGTTGTTGACTGAGCATCGCTGAAATGTAGTGGCTGCATTTAAAAAAAAGAAAAGAAGAAGAATAGTACAGAGTAATGTAAAAAGCATGAGAAGTAACACACAAATGTTCCACATGTGTAAGTGTTTAAAGATGTGAATAATCCAAACTGAAAGGTTTTTACGACTTAAATGTTTTTCTTCATCCATCAATAGCACACCTTTTCTCAGAGGAGGCTGCTAATTTGATTTGCTCCATCTGGTGTTAAATAGAGGTCCTGTTTTGAAACAAGAAAAAGACTGTGTGGACCATTAATTTATGTTTTTGGGTTGTTGTTGTTTTTTCAGAGCGAAGCACATGTGTTTTTATCTCCTGAGCTCTGCAGAACATGACAGCGGCTGGGAAACAAGTGGCTTGTCTCGTAATAAAATGAATACAGTCTAATCACTTTGATTTAACTCTTTATAACAAGAGCATGAATCAATGTTTTATTTTTTTTTTACAGAAGTAGTAAAAGTCTTCACCACAGAGCCGCTGCAGTGTAGACTTTGGCTTCGGAGAGGGAAAGCAACGACTCATTTGAGAGAAGAATCAGAAAGTTCTGAACTCCTAAAATCCCTCAGGGACTGAAAAAGCTGTTAAAACTCTGCTTCTACAGTTTCAATGTTTTATTCTAGATATGTTTTGACAAATGCCATGGTAAGAATTTGAATATTCCATTAAGCTTTATAGTTTTATTTTTGTAACTTTTCTCACTATGATGGGTGAAACCCACCCTGGCTCGTCAGCAGCACAAATCTATGATAATGTAAAGTAAGTGGTATTTCCTGCTCTGAGCCAGGAGAGCCAATTCATTTTAGACCCAATCAAGGATGGGACCAAGCAGCGACTGCCAAATAAATCCTCCAAGTTTAACAAACCTGTCCACTTTGCTTGCATCCAACAGCAGTCCCCCTGCGGCCCCCCGAGTCTGTGCTTTTATTTTTGACAGCCGCTCAAATGTTGCATGTCTGCTTCTGTCTAGAGAAAACTGTCCTCTGACCTGCGTTAAGAGTTCTCCTGAGGACAAGTGAGCTGCGTTGATTGAAAGCCTGGCATGTGCCAGGAAGTCTCAAACGCTTACATCCAGGTTCAATCAGTGGAATTAAAGAAGGAATTATCCGAGCTGATGCATCAAGACTGGCGTCATCTGGGGATTTTAGAGAAATTGTTTTTTAGGCTTCAGCCCCAGACCTGTTGGTCTCTCCAGGTCTGTGTGTGGATCTGAATTACTGCTTGAGCTGAAGACTGAGACCACTGCAAAACCTCAGTGCTTTCATGTAGGAGTGGTGAGTGCACTGAAAACAACGCATGTCTACGCAGAAGTCAACATAACACAAATGAGTGCACTTCATTGACAGCCTGACACAGAAATGCACAATTTATTAGAACTTCTTGACTCCCTACTACAACATCAACAGTAACACAGTCTTACATGTTTAAAGTTTAATTAAATATGTTATTTCCAAAAATTTCATTTCATCCTGAAAGTGTTGTTGCTAGAAATAAGACAAACACATTCATGGTGAGAGCTCCGGGAGTTCAGGCAATAATTTCTGGGGTTAACAGAAGGTCTTAAATAGTGCCGAAACAAAAATATAAAAGCTTGTTTTTTTGGTTTAACCATTAAAAAAATGTACATTGGCTTTTTTCTGTTTTTCTTTTTGTATTGTTTGTAATTGTATTTTTTCTAATTTAGTTGTAAAACAACAAACACACAATTATTCCTCTTTTTCTAGTTTTATTTTAAAAAAGAACTAAAATCGTTTTCAGATTCAAGCACTGTTTTATAAACCTTTACATTACCATCAGTTTCATGTTATTCATTTAGCAGAATAGATTTTGCACCTGCTGCTATACTGATAGATAGCTGAATTGTACTTTTATGTAATTAACCTCTTACTACAAAATTAACAATAATGTAAAGGTTTATAAAAAAAACTGTTGAACCCCCATAGAATTTTAAACTTTTCAGTTTTGAGCTGTTTGAGGAGAACATTTTTGTTTAAGCAGCATTTGGTCTAACCATTACCTCATCAATCTCAGATTTAAAATCTTTTTTACCAAACTGAGCTTCTTCAAAGGACCATGCGCGTAAGAAATGAGTTATTAAGTTTTTGCTAAACTCTACTTTAAAAGATCTGAAATTCCTTAAAGAACAATATTTACCTAATAGCTTTTTTCCTGCTTTACTGGGCAACAGTTATTTAATTATCAGTGTGTAGGGCTGTGGCCCTTTGGCCTCTGCTGCTGCGAAATTTTGGAACAAGATTCAAATGCTTTAAATTCTTTTAGTGGGTGGGGGCGGTATTATGTAATTTCCATGCACATAGTTCAATTCTATACCACAATTAAGTAACTATACTACTTCAGTTTGTAAGGCATTAGGTATAGGTATATATATCAAGAATAAATTACAGTTTATATAACTGATCAATACAGTGTGTAAAATAAAAAAAACAAAAAAAAATGCCTTGAAACAGTTTCTTTAAGAACCTCCTACCATTTCTAACACTCCCACTTCAGCACATCTTCACAACTATGCTTAGGGGGAGCTGTGCTCTGTGGGGCAGGAGCTCAGCTGCAGACTGAGCTTGATGGAGGAGCTTTCTACAAATAGGTGGTGTTTGGTACCAGCAAGTGTTTAGGCAGCTCCATGTGGCTGTAGGAGAGTCAAGAATTTCTCAAACATGATGAATTAGTCAAAGCAACACTCTGGGTACGTTTTTGCTGAGGGGATGACATCATAACATTTTGTAAAGCTCAAAAAAAGTTAATTTTCCATAATACACCCCCCACACACACTTAAAGCTTTTACATTTTAAAGGCCATACATACCAGTCCTGATCTGTGCTGTAAGAAACCATAACAACCTAAACCACAGCCTGTTCAAAAATACTAATAGCTGAGTATTTATGTACATGTAAAAAATGTAGGATAAAAGATGGCTCCGGGCGTTATGCACTTTTTTTAACAAAGTAACAGCTCCATGTCAGAAGCTCTCTGGTATAATTAGCCTACCGTGGTTTTTATATGAGGCCCGTTATCACCGGCTATAAACAGCCTCTGTAGCCGGTCGCCGCTCTCTGTCGGTCAGCTGCAGGATCATTCATGTTTTACTGGCCTCATGTGCTTCACATGCGTGGAACATGTGTGCAGCGCCATGTAAGTTCACGTTGGGTAAGAGCTTCATATCCAGTCAGGGATCCAATATGAGGGAATCTGAACATTCCTACGCTGATCATGATTTCAAACTTCCATTGAAACTGTTTGTTTTTACCTCACAAGAATCGTCAAGACAAACTCTATCCTTTCTGCAAAGTTTTCCACTTTCTCATGTCTTATGGTCCTTTGCACGCTTATTTAGGTATTTTTAAAATGTATCTATTTTCTATAATTACAATAAAATAAGATTGAAATTGTGGTTTTATATGAAGATATGAATAAACAGTATAAAATACATAAATACTGAGCACATAATAAAGTCTTTTCTCAAACAAACATTAGATTTTATTAAATCTCTCATTTATAAGTATGATTACAGTTCACCTAATCACCTAAATCACATGTTAAACTCAAGGCCCACAGGCCAAATCTGGCCCTCGTTAACAATTTATTTGGCCTCAAAGGTAACACTTTAAATGTGAAATAGTTTAATAGTTTCTCTGTTTGTCACTGTATTTAGTGCATTCTTTTCATGACAGCTGCCAACTTTCAAACCAAGAAAATTAAATTAGATTTGTTCTTTGATTTTACTGTGGAAAAAGCAACAGAGAATGGACTTTAATGACATTTTCTGTATTCTTTTCTTATTTTAAAGTCAAATAAGTGAATTTTTAATAAGTTTTTTTTTTCCTTTTTACCTGACTTGCTGGATTGTGATAAAAAAGTTTAAAAAAATAATTAAAACATTGTTTACAGAGAGTAAGGCATAAGAAATGAAAGCTAATGTTTTTTTCTAACATAAATCCTTTCTCTTTGTCTGTTAGGTTCTGTATGTTCTAGTTGTTATATCAAACTTAATTTGAAAAGATCCTTTGTTTTTCTATAAGAATAATTTGTTATAACTTATCAATAAGCATCGACAGAAATTGGCCCTCGGCTTGGACCACGTTTAGAATTGTGGCCCCCTCGTGTAACTGAGTTTGACCCCCCCGACTTAAATAATTCATACAGAAAGCTAAAAATGGATTCCGTCAGCACTCTGTTCAGCAGCACCCACATTCAGAAACAGACTTTTTAATTTTCTGCTCTGCAGCCGCTCCAGATCATTTGGATTTTCGCAGCTTGCAGCACATATAATGTCCCCAGCTAAGCACTCCCACTCTGGTCATTAGCAAGAGAACACTTTGGCTTCAATTATAAAAAAACACACCAGCCCTTGAATCCTACTGTTTTATAGGGCCTGAGTGTTTTTATGTGACTGCTTTTCTAACATGAAATGAATTGCTTATGTGCACATAATCAACAGTTGGTAACTTTTAGGGCTTCTTGCTCCTTAAAAGAAATGAAATTGTTTCTTTTGTTGGTTACTATAACAATGTGTGATTGATTTGAGCAATAACAGAACCAAAACATTTAGAAAAGGCACGGCATGCTGTGACTTTTTAGGCATATTAGCGTTGTGGCTTTTAAGACTCAAGTGTGAACCAGGCCAGATTGGAACATCTGCTGCTGCATTTGAAAGTATTTAGCCAAGCAATATATTTTAAAACATGAAGTTTGACTTTTCGTAACACCACATTGGGTTTTACATAATTAGCTGTAATTATAAGAACTATCAGATTAAATATTGTTGGAGTAGCGTTTGCATTCATGTTTCTGGAAGGGGGATTCTCTCTGGTTTGTATTTCTTTGAGGCTTTATAATAATAATAATTATAATCTTTACAGCTGAGTGTTAACAGAAAAGTAGAAAAGAAAAAGGGGAATGATATGTTGGAAATAGCAGATTGTTGGATTCTAACTTGATGTGTCAGCTGACAGGAGAGAACGTTCAGTGAATTCGTTATGGAGACACCCTTTTATTAAAATATGGTTTGGCTGAATCTTTGCTCTGCAGATGTATCTGAAAGCACATTCTGACTGAAAATTCAGAAGCTGTTTCATGGCGCCACAAACTATTCCCATTCTCTAAAAACATCTCTTTTAAGGACGCTACAGTGCATCCTTTTCTCCTCTGTCACACCTCTCCTTTACTTAAACTCCTTCACTGTCCATGAACCTCCTCTGTGGTTTAGCTTTTTCTGTCCACTTCACAGTTCTTACTCAGCACATGTCCACACCATCTCAGCCATTCCTCTCCAGCTTTATCTCCAAGCTGACCTCTCACTCTATTCTTATTCTAAGAGTCTAATTCTATTCATTTTGGTCACTCCCAATCAGAGGTGTCAAGTAGCAGTGTCCTGATACTGATACTGGTATAGGTGTTAAACCCGGTACCAGCGTTTTTACTTGCACTTGTACAAAATGCTCTGATACTTGTTGCATCGACACTGGGATTGATGCGCCAATAAATACTTACATTTTACATTTCTAGTGAAAAGTTTGTCAGTACTATATTTAAAATGTTATACTAATTGAAAGAAAATACTCTTTTTATTTAAATTGTGCAACACTATACAGTATATACTGTATATTTGACATAAAGGTCTGTAAGGAAGGAAACACCTTTGCTCAAAATGTAATGTCAACTGTTTCCACTCAATTGAATTGAGTAAAAGTGGCACACATTTACTTTACATTTACTTAAAGTAAATGTAAAGTAATTCAGTTAAGTGGAAATACTTTACATTTACTTAAAGTAAATGTAAAGTAATTCAGTTGAGTGGAAATACTTTACATTTACTTAAAGTAAATGTAAAGTAATTCAGTTGAGTGGAAATAGTTGACATGTTTTTAAGTAAATCCATTACATCTCTTTTTTTGAGTGGTGTTCTAAATAAAGAAATGTGTTAAAGTCACTGTTAAGTTCTAACTCAGTAAGTACTTAGTATTTGTCAAGTACCCAAACTGAAGTACTTGTATTCTGTTTCAGAAAAACTGGTAATGAGACACCCCTAGTGTCAAGTAATAAAGTACAAACACATTGTTTCCTTACTTATATACACTTTGGGTATCTATGCTTTACTGGAGTAAATATTTTCAGCCAGTGCAGCCTAAGCTTTTATACATAATGGCTCTTTTTTCTTTACATTATTTAAACTTTTATACTTTAGGGAGTTTTAAAACGAGTACTTTTACACTTTTTGAGTAAAACATTTGAGTTGAGTTGAGTCTTTTTAAACTCTTGTATCTTCTACTTGTGTAATGAATTTAAAGACTTTTGACACCTCATTTCCCAATGAAAACCTGAACATCTTCAACTTCATTTTCAGTTATTTATTTATTTATTTATTTATTTATTTATTTGCATTTTAGTGCCACTGTCTTCAAACTTGCATTATTTCTGACCTTTAAGCTGGTTCTGAGCTCCTTTGTCTGTATAAAGTTCAAGCAGTCTGGTACTGGCTCAGTCTTTCTGTGAACACACTCATACAAACAATTTTGAACCCCATACTTTCTTTCTAATAAGAAGCAACTGAATGAACTCTAACAACCCCTTAAAATGAGTAACATAATGACAACATGACTTTGGTGTCATAATGTTTGGATCATGTGAGAAGCTGTTTGTTGACTGCTGAAACCACACTGTCTCAACAGTTCCTGACATCCACAAACCAGTATGAGCCACTGGGTACTCTGATCGAACAGATGTGGCCGACACTGATATTGGCTACAACCAGGAAACAGTTTTTAGCCCTTTTATTTCCAATTCCAGGAAAACTTTCTACTCTAATTTTCTTCATAAAAAGACTAATTCTTTTTGCTGTGAGGTTCTCCAGGGTTGTTGAGCTTGGGTGAGAAATGAAGGGATAAATTGTACTTCCACACATGTTGCAATTCAGACTCTTTCCATTGGAACCCCAAAGAATGAGAGGAAATTGTTCCGTAGAAAAAATAAAGCTCAAGCCATCTGCCTTCTTTCAACTTTCTATCGTGAGTAATTGTGAAGAGTCTTGTGGCTATTCCTGAACCGTGTGTTTGGTAAAGGTCAACAAAAATGATTTATGGTATTTGCATGATAAGAAATGCATTTTTCTAAAACAGCCATGATAATTAGTGTCCTGTATCTTTCACACCTTCTCTGAGTCATGTGGTCCTTACAGAAAGGGGGAGGGTGCCTGACACTGGTCCCTGCAGAGGACAAAAGTCAAAGGCTGAAGGGTTGCATTCGCTGAAGAATGAGCGTAAAGGATTTTATCAGGAAGAAAAAGGAAAGACTCCCCATGTAGGTTAATAAAATAACACTGAGGTTACTTTCCACACATTTTGATCCTCACACTCTCCAGAAATGTGGAACACACACATACAGAAGATATCCCTGGTCAACCTTACTTTGTTGCCCAGCAACAACTGAAGGGGGGGGAGCCAGCGATGCCCTGTTGATTAAAATTTCCTGGGTAGTGGTGTTTGACCCCCAGCATGTCATTGTTGTCTCCTCTAAGCTTCATGAGAAATGCAACGTTGGGGCGGAGAGAGAGAGAGAGACGAGAAAATATAGTTTCTCAGTCTTGTTTAAAAAGTCACTGGATTTGATGTCATTTACTTGGGTTTTATAAAGATACTGCTCTCTACTGTGTTATTTATCTTGTGGCAACGAGAGAGTAACGTGTGGCAACAAATTATTATTGTTTTTTTATCCAATGTCACTAAGTGGGCTCCGTACAAACCCATATCTTCAGCAGTACAGCACACACATTTCTTATTCCCACTAAAATAAAAAACCCGAGTGGCCTCTGTCAGTCGAGTTTGATCACATGTTGCAACAAACGGATTACTGCACTGGATTGCATTTGAATTAGTACTAATTTGATATTCTTACATGAGCCTATAGGCCACGTATGGCCGACAGTGTGCTTTGTCGTTTTTTCCCAATAGTAATAAAGTTTAGAATGAATAATTACTGGTGTTTTATATATCATGCACACATATTAACATAGAGTATACAATTAGGACATATAGTAAAGAGTATAAACATAAATGTATAGTATGCAGTATAAACACATACAGTATAAACAGTACCCTTCATTTTGACCTTCTCTGAGCTTTCTCTCTGTGTGTTCAGCTGACAGCTCTTGCTCACAGTGATTATCTGTCCTTGACTACCTTCTCAATCCCTCTTAATATGAAGTGATCCTTTCAATTATACCAGTATTCACACACACACACGTGCACACACACGTTTTTTTTTCTCGAGGACTTTGCATTAATTTCCTTTCATTTCTATAGCCTAACCCTGACCCCTTTACTCCTAAACCTAACCCTCCACACACAAAATCAGCATCCATACCTGTAGGACCATGGCTTTGGTCCCCCATAAGGAGCATTGGGTCCCCACAAGGCTGTGTTTGTCTGGTGTGTAGGTGTGTGTGTGTCTGTGTACTATCCAGTGTAAAAGTCTCCTTCTGCTTGCTTCATGCTGAGAGAATGTGTGCGACAGTTGCCATGATATTTTCACTTTTAATAGACGTGCTGTCAGAAAAACCTGCTTCTAACGCCTCAGACTGCTGTGTTTTCACAGACCCAACGAGGCCCACCCCCACTGGTCGCTGTCCACGCTGAACCCAGCCTAATTCATCAGCTGATGACAGCGCTGCAGATCAACATTGTCACTTTCACCTGGAAATTTTATGAGTCATGGTCGAGGGAATGAAGAGTGTGGGGATCAGAGGTCTGAGCTCACCACTCGGATACAGCCGAGGATTATGAGCTCGGCATTGATATAATGGAGGTTAATTGACTTATTTTTATATGTCACACGAACATAATGCAGCAGATCTTTGCTTTATTGGATGATAGGCCTATTTATATCTGACACTGGAGGATTGATTAACATGTTATATCTTTTTAACTCCAGCCTTTCAAGTTCTATCATTCCCCTTGAAGGTGCTTTAATCTGATTTTCTGAGCTCAACAATGACAACTGCAGGCTGCAGACACAGCACAGAAACAGGCTGAGTCGACAACATTCATGTAAATGTAAAAGGACATAAAGTAACAAAAGAAGATACGATTCTCCAAGGAGTTGATCGAAGCCAAGAACTGGTCTGAAAGAACAGTTAGTGTTTAACTAAAATAGTTTTAAGTGGCGTTTTGCACAGACTATGTCGGTCAGTACCTTGTTGCAGATCGCTTTTTGAAGGTGTCTGGTGGTCCACAATCTCCCAGGATTTATTGCGCATTTAGCAAACTAAACAGGAAAAAAATGGTGGAGTTAGGAAAGGCTGCAATGTGATGCTAAATAAGATGCAGTTACAACTATTACTGAAGCTAAACCCAAATTATAGATATTTTTTGTGTATTTATTTATGTGTATTTTTTTAAATAATACATTGAATTTTGGTATGTTTTACCTCTTGTAAAAAGACATGGTTACATATTCAAACTCATTTTAAGCTTTAGGCATTTGTGAGTGATGAAATTTTAAAACGTAAAACCAAGGTAATGGGGTAGTGCATGCTCATGCAAACATACGTGGTCATGCAAAGACTAGACCATCTTATTTAACAGCTTTTAGATTCAGCTTACCTAAACTGCAAAGGTGTGGCCTCCGTGGACTGTGGTCTACATGGCAGCAGCTACAGGGGTTAGACAATGAAACTGAAACGCCTGTCATTTTAGTGTGAGAGGTTTCATGGCTAAATTGGACCAGCCTGGTGGCCAATCTTCATTAATTGCACATTGCAGCAGTAAGAGCAGAGAGTGAAGGTTCAATTAGCAGGGTAAGAGCATAGTTTTGCTCAAAATATTGCAATGCACACAACATTATGGGTGACATACCAGAGTGCAAAAGAGGACAAATTGTTGGTGCACATCTTGCTGGTCCATCTGTGACCAAGACAGCAAGTCTTTGTGATGTATGAAGAGCCACGGTGTCCAGGGTAATGTCAGCATACCACCAAGAAGGACGAACTAATCCAACAGGATTAATTGTGGACACAACAGGAGGCTGTCTAAAAGAGATGTTATGGTCTAAAACCAAGTGTTTCAGTTTCATTGTAGCTGTAGCACTTGCGGTTCAGCAAGTGTTACTTCTTGCAGTAATATCAAAATATTTCTGCCAGACTAACCGTGTAATGTAAAATGTATATGGTTTAAGAGTGTAAAATGTAAAGCTTACATGAACCTTAATGAAACGTTGACGAATAAAGTGCATTTAAGATGACAGAGATCCACATCAGTTTTGACCAGAGATGGGTAATCCTGGTCCTCGAGGGCCAATACTTGTTTCTCTGCTTCAACACACCTGATTTGTATAAACGGATGATTGACAGGCTTCTGCAGAACTTGAAGAGGTAGTTTATTGAATCAGGTGTGTTGGAGCAGTGTAACTAGAAAATATGCAGGATAGTGGCTCTCGAGGACCAGGATTGCCCATCTTTGGTCATGACCTCCTAATAACCATTAGCTTATGTGGGCCAAACTCAAGGTCACTGCATTTTATGTGGCCTGTGAGAGCTTCAAATATGGACTAATGTCTTCAAACTAGGCTTCCATAAAACCAACAGTGGCCATAAGCTACAACTCCCATAATGCATGTAGAATATTTTACCTGCAAAATTATGGCATCCCACCACTAGTTGGAGTTAGACACGGTTCAAAAATAGTCTGCAGATTTTGCAATGTAAAATCCCCATTTTGCTGCTTTTTCACTGGCTGCTTTTCCCACTTACAAGACATAAATTGAAACTGGAACACCAGTCCAGTGAATTCCCTGTCAGAAATTGGGGGACTTAAATGGTAAATGGCCTAAACTTGTATAGTGCTTTATCAAGTCCCTATAAAAGTGCTTCACACTTCAATCATTCACCCATTCACTCTCTGATGATGTTAAGATACACTGTAGCCCTGGTTTAGCTCATTGGTTTTGTTGGAGTGAAATTATTTATCCAAGCTCATTCAAAAAGCTATTTGTAGCAGGTAAGATGTTCCCCATTCATTAAACTCCTACACAATCATATTTCAAATAATCTGAAATGTCATTTTAGAAAAGCATGTTTGTAGTCTAAAGCCAATCTTTGAAAATTAAATTGGGATTATAATTTTGACTTGGTATTTTCTGCATTAAAATCACTGTGGGTCTGTGTCACCATGACGTGAACTCACATGCCTTGTGTTTCCCAGAGAATGTTAAGGCTTAAATAAGACAAGATGTACGTTTAAAAAAAACTTGTTCTCTGCATCCATCCTTGCTCCTGACTGGGTTTATGCACCTGCCAGCTTTCATTTACAGGTGTCGACTGATCCTCTCACTGGACGGTCTCAGGGACTGACCAAGTGACCTTAACCTTCCACACCCCTGTGCCACAGACACCCCCCTACACACACCCAAACACACACATGCTCTTGTCCCCAGGGGTTGGTGGAGTTTGTTCAGACTGAAACACAAAGACAAGCATTATTCCTCTATATCCCCCCTTATACCAGACTCGGGAGAGGGAGGGGGAGCTTTTATAATTTATCATAGCTGTTCATCAAAATATTTAGACTTTTTTTCCCCCTTCCTTTGCAAACCATGTTACTTTTACACAACACATGGGGTATTATATTTCATAATGTGACAGTATGAAAAAAAATCACCTCATTGTGGAGTTGTTCCTATGCAAATCTATTAAAAGGACTCTGCATTTTAACTGAGCGTATTTGTCGCATTATGCTTCTCCTCTCCTAATATTCTTGGTGACGTTTAGATTTGGCGGTCTGCCTGCGCGCAGAGGTGAAAGGGTTTGGAACAATGCATCAATCTGTGTTATGTCTCACTGTCCTGATCCTGAGTTAGCACAGGGCAAACAGGGAAGTCTTCCCATAAAGAGGAGGGGGGAAAAAACTGTGTTTGCATTGCTTTCTTCAGCGCAGTGACTGATGGAAGACCAGAAGCCACAGTGAGGAAAAGCACCAGAGTCAAGCACACTGCCCCCCCCCCCCCACTCCACCCCATCTTTAAACATCAACACTCCAGTTAAACAAATAGAGCTCTGCCCCCCACCCCACCCCACGCTTTCCTCCACTGTGCTGTGCTCTCTAGAGGATGCAGTTCACAAAAACTGGAAGTAAATCTTAAATGCATGTAAATTAATTAGTTTCTCATGAGGCGCTTTATGTGCTTTATATAAAACAACAATCAGAAACATAAATAAGTCCCCCTCCTGATATATTTGTCTGCTCAGAACCTGAAGCTTTAATGGAGCTAACTCCCTCTAGGGGTGATAACATGAGATGCTGAGGAATTTCTCTTTCTTCATCACTGCTGCATCCCTGTAGCTCAAAATGAAGACAGCAGGCTCTTAAATGGGACTGGATAAATAAACAAAACTCACCACAGTTACGGTGAGTGCAGGAGCTCTACACAAATATAGACGCGTCTTTGTGCACGAGAGTCAAAGTGGAGATGTGGATCTTCTAAAATTGCAGTTTGAGCAACAGATACCAGAGGAAAAAAATGTTGGGGGGAAAGATGGAATTTCTTTCCTTTTCATGTCAGCATCAGTTTTAAAAAGGAAAAATGATGGAATATTTAGGCACAAATCCAAACCGGGTGATTGAACCGATGATTCAAAGACGCGCGGTCTCTCTCTCTCTCTCTCTCTCTCTCTCTCTCTCTCTCTCTCTCTCTCTCTCTCTCGCGGGGGGCATGCCCTCTAAATAAACTTTTAGAGCTCACACACGGGGAGAGAAAGCGAGGCAGCAGAAGGCTGAAGTCATCATCAGCAACAACAGGCGGGAGGACAGTGAATGAGTCCTGCAGGCAAAGCAGAAAAGCGCTGAAAGGTGCGGGGATTGACTGGTTGTGCCTCGGTTTGCGGAGCTCAGGAGACGTCAGGCGCACCGTTTTCTTTTCTTTTTTCCCTTTTTTTTTTACTAATTACTGATTCATGCCTTTATTTTTAGATGTTTTTTTTATCTTTCATGTGCTTTATTTGATGCAGAGATGAAATCCTCTGCGCGCTTGGCACATTAGGGCATCCATACACGCGCGCGTAGACACACACTCCAGGGACGCACGGACACATCTCCACTCAGAGGAGTCCACTTGGAGTTCAACAAATGGATTTAAAGTGTCCGTCTCTTGGAAAGTCGCGCTGATTTTGCTCCTGACCTGTTCTAAACTCTTTGGGTGATGCTTGGTTCCGCTCGGCTCCTCGTGCGCAACAGATGACACTGAGGCGTTTTAGCGCGTTCGGTTGCGTTTCGACGGGAATGTTCGTCACCGCCGCGAAGAGAACGGCTCACTGACTCAAGTCTGGCGTTCTTGGCACATATGTGGACCCTAACCAGGATGTTACAGTGTAAACGGCCCAGGCATCATTGGGCCGCCGTATCCCACCAGCACCACAGAACACCACACAGCTGGGCATCCTGCTGCGCTTAGGAGTTCTCTGCTTCAGCTTTTGCCTCCTTTTTTTATTGGGAGAAAGAAGAAAACGAGAAGAAAATAAAGACAAACATTAACATTAAGAGTCTTTTCTCTGGGCTACTATGCAATTACAACTGATCTTCTTTGTTTTGATCATCTTGCACTGCATGGATTACACCGGTTGTCAGCAGCACAGCAGCTCCAGGCACAGAACACATAAACGTAAGTAGCTTTATTTATTCTCTCTCAGCACAAAGCCTCATGAGAATTAAAGAAAGACTAAAACTTTACCTTAAATATATTCCTGACCTAAAAATCCAAATTGCTTCCATGGATTCTGTAGTCTTTTATTTTGTAAGGAAATTTAAGTAAATATGTATCTCTCGTCAAATGTTACTTAAGCTTATTTTGAGCTTATTTTTTAAATAGCTGTAGATAATTAAGCCTGCACATATGGTGAAAAACATCAAGACAAAACAAATCGTATCTTTTAAAGTTTTCTGCGACATCCATTTAATCTGCTTGATCAAATGTACAAATTAGAAATATAGCTACTCAAGTTGTTGAATTTTTTTTATTTTATGGTTCATATAAAACTCTTATAGGTCAAAGCTGATTAGTGATTTTTATTAAGACTTAATTGGATCATTGCAGTAACGGGGCATCTGAAGTGCGCAGCTGCCTCTTTGCGCCCTGACTGCGTCGCTCTCTAGCGGTCAGAGCTACAGATGTTTTCAAACTCATCACTGAGATCCTTCATACTAACTTCCACGGGATTGGTGGATCTTTTGTTTTTCTTATGAGCCCCCCTCCCTAACCCAATGATACGATGAAATAAGAATCAATAAAATGTATTTTTTTTCTGTTCTGCCCACGCTTTTTATCACTGCAGGGCCTCCAGATGTGCTCTGTGACTAACTCTGCTAAATCACAGCAGTGATAGCTGGAATATTCCGTGCATCACTTGCCAGCGCGTCTGAAAACTGTCTGTGATCTGCGGTGCTGCTGGAGTGGTGTTTTTATCCGTGCCACCTGGGAATGAGAGCTCTCCCCAGCGCGTGCAGAGCTCCGCGTTTCACTTCTGCTGCTGTCAGATTATTGTTCCCATTTAAACATGTGTTTATAGTAGAACATTTTGGCATCATCTGATCTGTTTTTAGACTCGTGAGGATTGCACACAGCGGGAGAGGTGAAAGTTGGAAGGTCTGATAAGAATAATCTTAGTTTGGTTACTTTATTGTTAAATAAAAGCAGCCATTGTAGGTTTGCAAAATGATAGATTTTAGATCTCTGATCAACTTCACCTTAAATGTTCAAGTTTTAAACTATGATCATCTCCTATTGAGAAATGAAAGTACCAAACTTAAAAAATGTGTTGTGCATGAGTTCATGTAATATTGCAAAATATGTCAGCGCTCAGGATATTTGTTGTGAATGACTCTCAGCTACTACCACACCAAATTTTACCTCAGTGCCTGTAAAATTCACTTGAGTTATAGCCTCTTTTATGTCTAAGGTCGATCACCTGCAGACATTTTAAATTTGACTCCAAAAGTTAAGCAGCAGATGTACATCCAGTTGTTATTTTTCTGAGAAGTTTGTTAAAATAAGTCTGGTGGGTCATGAGATATTTTGCTAAGAGACAAACAGTGTCAACAATCAATGGCAAAGTTTTAACTAAAAAGATGTGTTGCACTTATGTGTTGGGGATGACTTTATGACTATAAGCTCAATTTCTGTCAAACCGATTGAATTATAGCCAATTTTGTGTTGCCTATAACGTTGATACGCTTTCTTGTCCATCTTGAATTGGGTTGACTTCAAAATTGTTTCAGTTGTAAATATTTTAATGATAATAACTGAGTGATATGTCAAGAAACACATGGATGTTTTACAAAAGAAAATAATTAAAAGCAAAGCATTGAAAGTTTTATTGAAGAGGTGAGTTTTTAGCTGTGAAGTCCAGTGATGTCCCACTGCACATCTCAGATAGAAAAATATTTCAAGAGACTGTCCCCAGAGCTACAGAGGTTGACAAAAAGTAGAGCCTTGGCTGACAACTGGTGTTTCTGAGACTGTGTGAGTGGAGGATATCTGGCAGGTACTGAGAGGTCAAGATGTTGGGGGATTTGTTGGTGAGAAGAAGGATCTTGCAGGTAATTCAGGATTTGACAGACAACCTGTGGAGTTTTCTGATAGACAGAATGATATATTGGTAAGACTTAGATTGTGTTAGGAGCATACTGGACATACTGGAAACTGTCCAGACATTTGTTGAAAATCCCACACAGGTCCACGTCACAGAAATCCAGGATGATAACAAAGACATGTGTATCTATATGTCTTTTCACTGAACATGGTACACTCCAGTTGTTATAATAGCAAGATGGACAGCTTGGAGGAGCAGCTTCTAATGAGCCCTGATGAGTACATGAATGTGCCATCGACATCCGCGATTTTATCTGTCTCCGCAGTTAACAGGGAAAAAAATATTCCTACTCCTCTTATTACTCATCCAACATGAATCTTTCTTCTAACATCTAATACATAATTGGTGTGGGGAAAAAACAACTATTGTGCTATCATTGTTCATATGTTTAGCTATACACAACATATGATATATTGTAAGGGCAGAAGGAGGGATTATGATGATTTATCCCCAGCATCTTCATCCCGACTATAAATTCGGTGAGACAAAAACGTCCAATAGATGTAATCCCAGATCCGTTGTTTCACATCTTGTTGAAGCATAAACCAGCCTTTAAGATGAGATTAATTCCAGTGTTCTTTTAACAATCCAAACTTCCTCTGAGGATCCAGATATCTAACACTTTATATCCGGGAGGATGATGGAGGGATTAGTTGGTGAAGGAGTACAGACCTTAGAGAGGTTGGAGGGGGCAAAAGTGACTGTGTTTTTAGGGGGGAGGGTCAATGACCATTCAGCTAACAGACCAGAATTACCATGACACAGATGGGTCGCAAGCCCCAAACTTCCTGTGTGTGATGATGCCTCCAAAGGAAATGAAGGTCTGGGTACAGACAGTGTATCATACAGGATGTTCCACCGTGGAATCCACAGCCTTTTCCACTTTCTTTTGTTGTAGTCATCATTTCCCATTAATAGTTTGTTGTCTGCGCTTGAAAATCTGTTTATGTCACACGTGATTCTGTTGATGCCATTACGCAAGGCGCTGCCATCCATCTGAGGTTTTGTTGGTACAAAGTGAAAGGGCAGGGCCGAATTCCTGCATCTGAGGTTTCTGTGAATCAGGGGCAGCTTGGCAGGAACACGTGTGTACAAACAGACAGCACTTGTAAAGACGGTCAGGATATTTCAAACAAAGCATCCATGATCTATGGTTAACTGGCAGCGGAACCCTGAACTGAGCAACACAAGCGAGTGTGAGCCAATGAGATGCCAAGACAGGAGAGGAAAACCAAATTCCTGCGTGCTTGAGTTGTTTTTTAATCTACCTACCATATGGGACAAATGTAACATTTTTGAAACACTTTTGGGAAAGGCCAACGAACGCGGTTGGACAGATACATGAAAATATGGGAAATGTCTTGTGGTTGTTCAGTGGTTACTGTTGCCAGCATCGGATGCAAATGTGTCCGACACACGCTGAGTTTACTTTTACAAACACGAGAAGTTTGCACCACATTTAACTTTAGGTTCTATTTCTGAAAGCACTGTGTTGAAGATGTTGCTTCATATACAGATTTACAAAAATACAATAAATGTCCAAACAGCTCAGGACTTGTTGCTATGTCTGCTGGTTGTCAGAGGAGTGAACACAAAAATGTCTATAACTTTGTGGTTGTAGCTGATGGTGCTCTTCAGGTAATTTCTCTCAAAATAAATAGAGTTTTTCAGTGTTGATTCTGGTAAATAAACATTTGTAAAAAAACAAAAAAAACCTGCTTATATCATTCTGCTGTAGTTTTCATATCAGGGCTGGCAGATAGGAAATGAAGAACTTTAAAATGATTGAATTTTGACCCAAACTCTTATATGTGCTGAGTGGGGGTGGGGGGTTGTAAGATGCAGTGTGTTGTGCATGTGCATAGAAAAGGAAGGGGCTAAAAAGTTTAATCATCAAATTATCTGGTCACACCGACGGTTAATTCCAGAAATGTTCAGTTGGAGCCAGGATGAGATTGGGTTGCTCCAAATAGGACATATAGAACTTTACATAGCTTTGTGTCACTCTGCTGCTCCTGCAAGCACAGAAAAACTATTGACTGCAGCCACAGGTGGTGCGCACAGCAGTGTCACACCTCCCTCGGGGGCAGGGTTCCTAAAAGTCTCCACTCTGAAACCAGGATTCGGAAACCTTTAGTTTGAAGGAGAACAGCTCAGTTGTGGTGTACACGAACGGCTAAACTGCTGCAGAAAATCTACGATTTCACTCAAAATCCACAAGGCCTAAAATTTTGGCATGAAAAGTGGTGGACGAAATCCATTCCTTTATTATGATTGATTGATTGATTGATTGATTGATTGATTGATTGATTGATTGATTGATTGATTGATTGATTGATTGATTTTAAATGGGACAGTGCACATTAGTGATTATACAATGTTTTCGTAAATTTACCAGATTTAGCAAAATGCTAATTTCCATCAGTAGTCCTATAAAACTAATAACATTTCTTGTATCTCTTGTATTACTATTATAAGTCATTAGTTTACAAGTCAAAGGGCTATCATAACCTCTAAATCTGTTAACCAGGGGATCTTAAAAGGATTATTTATACATTTTGAAGTTGGGTTTTTGGAAAGGATTTGAACTGTTTTGTCTTACCTGTTCCAAATAGCTATTTTTGTCTTCTTCTTTTTTTATCTGAAAAACCAAAGTTTAATTCTGGCTAGATTGATGAGCTAAAGTTGTTTGTTTCCATCTTAAAACAGCTCTAATAACAAAAAAAAACATAAAAGCAGTTCAAGCATACACTGTTTCAAATTTTAACCCTGCTGTTAGTTTTAAATTAAGCAGCTATTGGGAAAAATTGTGATATTTCTGAAGGAGGGCTGCTGGCTCTACGGTTCCACAGCTAGTTGCTGCAGCTGTTAATTTCCTCTTACAAATAGAATTCCTAAAAAATGAAACTGGCAACTAAAACCATGTTTGTATGAACTACAATGAAATGTTTGAGACTGCAGTTGTTTTAGGATGGCTTTAGTAATGTGTGATAAAGCTTGAATGGAAAGAAATGCATAATTAAATATCAGGGCGTTGGCACATTTATCCATGTATTTCTGAAATAACGTTCATGTTCCAGTGGTGACAGTGGAGGTTCTCTGCTCCTGTCCACAGTGATGACCGGTGCGAGCTCGGGGTGCCAGCAGGGGGGCTGCCTGACCTGCTCGGACTACAACGGCTGCCTGTCCTGCAGGCCGCGCTTCTTCATGCATCTGGAGAGGATCGGAATGAAGCAGATCGGGGTGTGCATGACCTCCTGTCCCCCTGGCTTTTATGGCACTCGCTCCCCTGAGAGGAACACCTGCACGAGTGAGTCACACTGAGGATATTAATAAAAAAAAAATTCGATGAACACTTTTTTAAATGGACACTTTATCTAAAAGGAATCATTCTAGTTACCCTCAGAAAAGTCAGTAAAGGTATGTTATGTTAGCAGAGACACACAGACTTGTGTTTTACTAACAGGTGACAAGCAGAAGTACACAAATGTCTCCAAGACATTTGTCAAAATGTCCTCTACATAAACACTTCTTTTACAAGCAACACTTAAAATCAACTTCAACTTGGCATGAGGAAAACATGTCCTCGGATAACTTCTCCTGGTCAGGGTTTAATCAGAGCAGGTGTTAGGCTGCTCATAGCGACTATCACACCCGGCAGAAAGCGTGTGATGAATGAAACGGTTTAAATAAACACTGGTGCTGCTGTGTCTGTGCTCCCTCCATCAGAGTGCAGGTCGGAGTGCGACTCCTGCTTCAACAAGAACTTCTGCACACGCTGCCGGGCAGGATTCTACCTTCACCTGGGCAAGTGCCAGGAGAGCTGCCCGGACGGCATGGTCCACAATGAACCGCAGAGGGAGTGTGTTCCCAGTGAGTTTGATCTCCCTCAAAAAAAAAAAAAAATGTAGAAACTTCCCTCTAATAGCACACTGCTCAGGTATATAACTGTGCTTGCAGGGTGCCCTGAAGAGTGTGAGTTGTGTGGGAGCAGTGAAACGTGCACACGATGCCGGCCGGGTCTTTACCAGCTCAGCAGTCGGTGTCACCACGTCTGTCCAGACGACTACGAGCCCAATGACAAACTGATGGAGTGCACACTGCAAGGTGAGTTCAATGTGTGTGTGTGGAGAAAAAGTGCCATTGCAGGGGAGGTGCGGCATGACTGAATGAAAAAAATGAACTTTTGTTCTCTGGATTGAATGTTTCATTTTTGTTCCCAACAAACTTTTTTTTTTCTCGCTTCTTGTCATGTTCATGTTGTTAAATCCATTTTCCACAGAGAGGTACTTTCTGAAAAAAAATATGTTTTAATAGATGTTGCCACAGTAGAAGAGAACAGTTACATTTAAAATAATTACAATAAAAAGGTGTTTTGTTATTTGCTGCTCGTGTATTGTAGAGTTTGTTTGAAAACTCTTCAGTCTGATTTTAAGGTGTTAAACAGTCTTGTATTTAACAGAGCTTCTCCACCACTACACTCCCACTCGGTCACTCAGGACTGCTGACCAGCTGCTCCTGGTCATTCCCAGTTCTAAACAGAAGCTTAGAAGAGTCAGGGCCTTCTCTGATACTTCTCTGATTCTCTAAAACATGCAGGACAGTGGCCCTCCAGGATTGCCCACTCCCGGCTAGACCGTCAAGCTAATAACTTGACAGCATTGAAACAGTTTATAACTAGCATCTGTATGGCCCTCTACAAAATAATTTAGTTTAAAACTTTAAAACAGTATTCAAGGTAGCCTAATTATGTCATGTAATTGAGAACAGAGATGAGAAAATATAAACTTTTATATATGCGATTATCAGGTCATCCGCTTTATATAATGTAATGCATTATACACATCATACATTAAACTGACAACTCTTCAGTCATTGATAAAAAAAATACTTTTTATTTTGTTTAAATGTGTGTGGCATGTGAGCTAACACACCAGCATGCGTTCTGACCAGACATCAGAGCAGCAAAATGGGGAAAATCTGTTTATGTCACACGACAATCAATTCAAATGTGAGGGGTTGCAGTTGTTCCCTTTGCACCATTGATCCAGATCCCTCTCCACAGATCAGACGTCTATGATGGAATTAACCAATTTATTTGCTCAGATTAGCCATCAGTTCAATGATTTAGTCAAAGTTGAACTTTTTTTTCCTTCAAACTGAGGTTGTTCAAAGAGTTATTTCCAGGAAATGCATTTCAGTTTTGACAAGGTAGAACCCATTACTCACACTTTACTCTTCTTTCCCGTGTTTCTGCTGTCAGTGCACTGCAAGGTGGGCGAGTGGAGCGACTGGAGCCCCTGCTCCAAGTCGGGCCGAACCTGCGGCTTCAAACGAGGCCAAGAGACTCGCACGAGGCAGGTCCTTCAGTATCCGTCACCTTTTGGCAAACCCTGCCCAGAGATCTCGGAGATCAAGGATTGTCTGGTCAAAAGGAGGAAGTGTCCAGGTAAAGAAAAAAAAAAACACTTTAGCAGCATGACTGTGTTTCTCTGCCCCAGTCTCTGTCCACGATGGGTCCGATCCAGATTTAAAACCTCCCTGAGTCAGTGTATGAACTTAAACTGTCTGTTGAAGGACTGTTCACTGCCAGCATCATGTTTATAACATATGGTGTCATGAATGAATTCCAGATTGAGCACTCATAGAGCTCAGGACTGCGACTGTTTACTCCGACTACTGTCATTGTGGCTGACGTGAGGACAGTAGTTGGGGGGGGGGGGTAACACATGTGTGATGTTGCTATGGGTACACTGTGTGTTTTCCCACAAAATCCTTTGGATTCCAAGCTGTAAAACAACTTTTTGTGCACTCGGTAAACAAGGAATAGTCTGATTAGTTTTAATGAACAGGGTGAAAACTGCTTTCAGACGGGCTTGTCTTTTTATAAAATCTGGTGCCTGTAGCGTTTTTTACAACCGCTCCGTGTTTTGTGTGCTGTGCGTGTGGTTATTGAGGTGGTTGGTGGCTACGGCTGGTTGTCTTTTTTTCCACAGAGGTTCTGTAGTGTTAAATGACAGACTGCAGACAGGGTAGGAGGCTCCGATCTAGCCCCCGGAGGCCTCACACTTACAGAACAAACACTGTGTTTGTGTGGCTGTGCACAAGTGTGTCTCATTGTGTGTGTGTACGTGCGTGCGTGTGTGTGATGCAGTTGACTCTGGAGCAAAAACAGTCAGCTCAACATCAACATCCTCCCCTTGGGAGGCACAAGGCAACCAGGGGATCAGTATTGGTTTATCCCCACAGCTGCCAACACACCATCCTAGCACACACACACACAATATTCCAGACAAAGACCGACAACTGCACAGATTCTCTCACACACCACTCATGCGTCTAGACACACGAGTTTCCTTGAAATAACCGCGGTCATGATGAAGTTTGTGAAAATCCAGGCAGACTCTGTCACCGTTTCACTGTTTCTCTTCACTAATCCATTCTCCAACCTAAACTAGAACCACACACACAAGAAAATATAGACCCCCCCATATAAACTCCATATTGGCCCTCCCTCCAGGCGGAGAGATCAAAGGCAATGAGCAAAGACTTGGAGGAATACGGCATTATTCTAAGCAGAGGTAAAGGAAGAGGAGACGCAGCGCAGACTGGGGAGGAGAAACTAAAAGGAGATAATACAAAAGAGGAGGAAAGGAAGCGGATGGGAAGAAGGATGTATCAGTGTCAGGGGGTTGCTGGGGGATTACTGAGGGGGGGTTCTCTGAGGTCGGGCCACTGACCCTTTAGTGTGTGCAGAGCGTAAACAGTGAGGAGAGGCTGCGCCGAGGCAGATAATTAGCTTCCATTCATCGTGGCGTCTGATGATAACAAATACACACAAGTCTTCTTTCTTTCCATCCTTGATTTATTCTTTTCTTTTTTTTCTGTTCAAAGTCACTCTGGTTTGATCAGAAGATGCTAAATATTCAAAGTTCTCTGACAATTTTCTTCTTCACTTCTTTTTGCAGCTCTCACAGTTCCTTCATCTTAAACACAAAGAGAAAAGATGTTTTTTTTGTCAATTTTGAAATCATTCATGCTTTCTGTTGTCATTGAGTCTTTTCCAACTTTTTTTAAATCTAGAAACAATAAACAAAAAAATAAATTGAACCCTAGCCTGTGTCCTAGCACAGGCTAGGCTAGGGTGACAATATGCATTGTCACCGTTTTTGGATACTAAATTTTTAAAAAGAGCTGAAGTTTGATCTATTATCTCAAAACTTATAGATTGGGGATGACTGTCAGCTACTACCACACCAGTTTTTAGCTCTGTATCTGTAAAAACATTTTGTATTAGCTCATTTTTATTACCAGTGACGGACATCTTGAATCAGGTTGACTCTATAAGACGACCAGTTGTAGATGTACATAATTACTTTTTGTTTCATTAAAATCTGTTAAGTGGTTCATGGGATATTTTGCTGACAGACAGATTGACAAACAAATACCCACAGCCTGTTCGTTGGGGTTAAATAATGAAGCTGTACATCTGACATCCCACTGTTTAACCACAAATATCTCTTTACAAAAGTGGTAAAACTGTAGCAAAAGTATCAAAGCTTCGAGCTCAAGCATTCTCCAGTCCTAAAATGTTTACACCCACCAACCCCCAGCCCCTCCTGAACACACACACATCTTCATTCACTGTCTCCTCTCTCCACTTAATGCTGATTAATTTGTCCTTTGACGGCTCTACAGTTCATCTTTCTGTCGCTGCAGCTACACAAACCCCCTGCCCTCTGACAAACCTGAACCCTCTGAACTCCCTACACAGAAAATATACTAACACATATCCATTACACACAGAAACATACAAGCTACCATCATACTATATGTGGGTGTATGTGTTACCCACATCTAGCATATCGCCCCCCCCCCCCCCTCCATGCAGCCCCCTCCGACATCCTGGCAGCCATGCGGCAGGCATTCCACTTGTGGGACAGCCCAAGGCCTTTAATCCCAGCCTGGCTCCCGCCAAAAGCTGCGTGAATGACACAACGCCTGCCGCAGAGGATGTGCCACCACAAAAACACACACTTAAATAAACACTTCCTCTTACCCTCAGTGGCCCTCTGCTCTCGGTGTGTCTGCTGCTCACCCTTTTTCTGCTTTGGTTCACTTGTGAAAGGTTTTATTGCATTGCAGTCCGTTTGCTCTGATTTGATCTTCCTAAGAAATAAAATCGGACGACTTCAGAATAGTGGTCAGCTCTTTGTTTAGCTATGCAGCTATTGCCACCAGCGCATGAGTTCAGATAGGTTTTTTGTAGGTGTGGATCAAGGGCGTCAAACTCATTTTCACAGCGGGTTACATGACTATTATTGTTTTCTTTACAAAGGGCCACTTGTAATAAACTTTGATGTTTCGTGTTTAACCTTTGCTAAACAGGAAACATCAGGCTCCTCGTCTCATTTCTACATTGAGCACCCAACATTAACTGAGCTCTACAAAGTATTTCCTGCATAGAAACAATGTTTAACATGTCCTCTTATAAACACTGAAAAGTACTACTAAATGCCATATAAATAATACAGAAATACTAGGAGGGTTTTACTCACTGTTGAGTTGTAGTGATTTGCTGCCATCTTGAATTCTGAACTTTGCCACTTTCTGACAGGGGATTCCCAGACATGCAGTGAAATGGAGAATTTACATGGCAAAATGCTGGCTACTTTTGAACCCTGTGCAAAATGATTGACATGCATTTTGGGAGATGTAGTGTATGGTCAATGCTGGCTTTAAAGCAGCTTACACTTATTTTAGGACGTTAACACATCTTTGAAGCTCTTGCGGGCTGCATTTGGCCCACAAGCCTTGAGTTTAACACATGGTGAAGATTGTGAGATTTGTAGCTAACAAAGTGAAAAGTATTGAGCTCTAAGCTTTAAAACAGTGAGTATCTTTTATTCAGGTTGAACGTGCATGACGGGATATATTGATTTTGATATTTTGAGCTTACCCATTGGTCTTTGAGCATTGTTGGAAAGATTTCTATACTTTGTTTCACAAGCCAGCTTCACAAAGGTCTTAAAGCTGAAATCACTCATGACAAGCTGACATTTAGGAATGAGCTGCATCTTTTGAAAACATAGGACCTTTAAAGTTGTCTGATTCGGAAACCTGCTGTACACACACACACACACACACACACACACACACACACACACGTCAATGCATCGTTTATAGTAAGCCCATCGGAAACTGCTCTAACTGATCAAAATGCTGGTCAGTTTGATAAACACTCTGCTAATCATCTCAGCTCTGACATGGATTAGGTTTCTCCTCTGGCTCAACAAAAGCACCGGGGCTACAGTATGACTAATCCACTGAACTTGTAAATAGTTATGGTGTTAGGACAGAGAAAACAATGAGGGCGAAGGGAACTTCCTGTGTTTATAGAGCGAGGGGGCATACTCTGGATGAGTCAGTGGGCCAGATTACTCCATTCATTCATCCATCCATCCATGAAACCACCTCCCTTCACTATCACTGATATGAGTTTGTTATACTTAAAATACTCACTCTGCTGCAGTCAAGACATGAACTGTAGCGTCCATACTGTATATAGTTTCTTTTTAGGATGTCTAAGGAATGATAAAACAGCAGGCAGGGAGAGATTTGCATCACTTGAACGAAATGTTACGGTCAGACGCGGTTCTTGCTCTAAGCAGAGACCTGCCCTGATTAATGCTCCGAAGGAGTGAGGTAAGGAGCCAAACGTCAAGCAGACAGGAGAGAGAAACAGGGATCTCTGAGCTCCTGCCTACTTCAGCAGTTTCACAATCCCCACCCGGTCGGCCGGCCGGCCAGCCAGCCAGCAGCCGAGCAGGCCGTGCTGCTCCGTTCCACTCACACGAGTGGCAGACGTACAACAACAGGAAAAGGGCCTCCTCTGCTTTTACTCGCAGGTCCCGTCTCCAAGCTCCCTGAGGGTTGTTCTTGTTATCATCATTAATAACTGCGGCTCGAGCAGAGATAAACCTTCAGCATTCCAAAACTCTCCGTTTTGTTTATGAGAGGGTGTTGCAAGAGCAGATAAATTGGGGAGGGGAGGGGATTTAAAGGCTTTCTATTTTGGACAAAAGTCTGCTCATCACAGGCAACAGCTGAGTCACGGGCAGGAGGGCTTCTGTTAGGTGATTAAACACTGACACCTAGTGGTAAAACATCAACACTGTTCAGAGATAAATACTTATCTTTTTATAAATGTAGCACAAAAAGTAAGGAAATTTGTGTTTGGTTGATTATTTCTTTACTTTTTGTGCCAATTCTTGTGACTTTTTTGTGACTCACGTTATGGATCAGTGGTTTGATTGTTCTGAGTTAATTATGATAATCAGATTTAATCAAATACTACAAAATAAATTAAAAAATGTAACTGCATTGAACTGAAGACATACATTTCTAACACAATAGTAAACAATATTCAAACCTTTATTTTTACATTTTGTTATTTCAAGATCATGTTCATGCATTTCAAACATGTTTATCAATGTTTTGCCTTTCCTAAAGATAATCTGCTGCTTTTGGGAAATTCAGTCACCTATTCTGAATGAATTTATCTATAGAGCAGTGTTTATTTTATCTTTGTAACTTTTGTTTTCAGGAGGAAGGAGAAAGGCTGATCGAAACGGAAGGAGGAATCGCAACAACCGCAAGGACAAGGAGAGCCAAGAGGTGCGACGGGAGAGGAAGAGGGACAGGGAGGCGGTGGAACGCGACGACTCGGACAACAGGAACAAAACGGAGCACAGGCACCGCAGAGGCCACGACACAGACGCGGTGGCCCCCGAGGACAGAGCTGTGCAGTAGCAGCTGTAAATGACTCCCCCACTCCCTCACATCTTCCTCCGATGTTCCCATCTTTCATCCTTCACAGTACCGCCCCCCACCCCCTCAAACCCCCTTATTACAGGGGTGTTGCTGCTACCTGTACAAAAGAATCGACTGGTTTTGCATCAGCATTACGGGGCATGTTCAGCCACTTGTGACTTTAAAATGTCCCCTTGGTTTATTTTTGTAACCCCTTCGTGGTTAAAACTCCTGCACACACCCCGCTCAGAGTGTTTCATCTGGAAGGGACAGGACTGCAGAGACGTGTGTGGAGGACAGGTGGACTGAGAGACTCAATGTGCTTGTTCATATGGTTATTTAATGGAGCTCTGGTACATACATTGTGCATCTTGGGTTCTGAATGTAGATTTTACAGCATTATGTAGAACTGTTTATTATTATTGTTGTATCGGTTCTTTAGATCCATTCGTGTGGCGAAAGTTTTCAAAGGAAAAACTGGGAACGTTTGCTCTTTACTTTCACTCCCCCACTGACAGATGCTGTAAATTAAAGAGTTTACTCAGTGGAAATGTAGATCCTGGGCGAAAGCTATTTTTATCCAGTTAAGTGTTAAATCTCAACTGAGCATTATGTTTTTTCTTCTTGTGAAAGAAAAAAAATGTTCTTAATGGATTCAGTACTCCAGATAGAACTCCTGAAACCAAAAACACCTTTATGTAAAATAAAACTGTAATGGTTTGTACCTGTGTTGGTTGATTGTTTTTTTTTTACACACACAGAGAAGGTTAGTTTTATCAGTCTTTCTGTCCATTTGCTCAGGAATATATGATTGAAACCAATACAAGGAGTGAAACATGGTAATTAGATCATGCTATAGTAGTCACGTCAATAATGCAACTTAGCCTCACAGTCGGATATTTCTTTTAAATCCGAATTGGAATGGAAAATTTTAAAAGGTTTTGGGTATAAACTATGTATATATTTTTCTCTTGTTAACGCAAACATTTAAATTCACTATATATTTTTAGTTTTACAATGCTACCCCCATTGGCTGGAAACCACCCCTTCAACAAACTTAAAGAGGCCCACGGGCCACCTGTTGATAATCCCAGTTACAGTATATTTTGTTGCTCCGGAAACCTTTTATTAGTAAGTCAATGAGAGGAAATATCTCTTTATGGGGCTTTGGCCCCACCTGAAATCTGATTAGCCCTCTAAAGTCCAGTCTCTCATCTGTTATTTGCCTGAGAGAGATGATGCTGGATGCAGTTCCACGTCTAAACACTAATGGCGCTAAAGAGTCAAATAGGAAAGTCCAGCATGAATCAACCTGACAGAAGTCTTCCTCTCTTCTTAAGAAAATTTGAACAATCCTGCAGATAAAGTCTTTCAACTGACAAACCATGGCTGACTTTTCTCTCATGCTGTGAGTTTCATAGTATTTTATCTATCTACAGTAAATACATGTCAAATTGGTAAGGAGAATTTACTGCACAAGCTTTTTGAACATGTGTGACTGGTTAAATATATACACCTTACCAAAACCAGGGATTTGTGTGCAAGGATGCTGAACAAATACTTGGCCCCTCTATGAATATTGTGGTCCCTTGAAGACCCCTTACTTAGAAAAATCCTAGATCCAAAACTGGTCTGGTCTATAACTAAATTGGCCTTAAAAAACACAAACATTCAAAAAGTAAATTTTACAGATTTAACTCAAATTTAGTTTGGTATGAGCTGAGACTGGTTTCCAACACAGACTCGGGGGGCTGACAGATTACACAATATCTTTGTTAAACATTTTGACAATGCCTATTTGCTGTCTGTTAACAAAATATCTCAAGAACAGAACAGATTTTGATCAAACCCTCAGGAAATAATCACTGGATGCTCCTCTACAGCTGATTAAGTTTTAAGCCAAACTAGTTTAAGATAGCCACCACAGCCAAAAGATCTTAGGAAATACATTCTGTTAGCAAAATACCTCATGAACAACTTGACAAAGTTTTGTGAAAATTGCAGAACGTGAGCATCATGTGCATCAAACTGAATAACTTTTGGAGTCGATCCAAATTAAAACGGCCTTGTTAGCAAACATAAAAATAGCTATAATTTAATCAAATTTGCAACTATTGAGCTTAAGTTCGATGTGATAGCTGAGAGTCATCCTCAACACATATTCAGAGCGCTGTAAGATCTTAAAATATTACACGAGATTGTATGAAAGGTTATAAAGGTTTGAACAAAATGTCTACAACTGCCATCTTTTATAAAATAATCAGTTTTATGTTTTTTAAAAAAAGTGGTGAGCAATGTGTTTTCAAGGAATGCTGAGACTTTAACTTTAACTTATTCTTATTGTTGAATGGTGTTCTGACTTTTCTGTAAGTATTTTAGTTTCCAGCTAATACCTGGGTTAAAGTGAAACTGATGCACATTTACAAACTGCAGTCAATTTCTTATCAGGTTATTATGACCTTTGAGAAAGTTATTTTGTCTGTAGCACATCTGTATTTTATCACTACTTTGTTTATAGTGATTTAATTGTATGTCTCACCCCCTACTTTCATTCTGAAGTTAAAATTAGTTATTTGGTTTTCCATTAACAAGTATACAATAAAGATAAATAACTAGTTATTTTCAAAAAGTACATGTATGATCAAATAAACATATTTGAATTTAATGTAAAAAGCATTTAGTGATAATGAATGTTCACATTTGTTTTATTCTAGCTTTAAGATGAAGACTGACTTTACACACTTGATCACCTTTCTAGAGCCCTATTTCAGAATTTGTTTTGCAGAATAAAAAAAGAAAACATCCGAAAGCTAAATTGTTTATTGGTGGAGTGAATATTTTCTCATCTGAAACAATAACCGCTTTTCACATCAGCAGGCAAACAGTATTTCCTCCTTGTTCATTTAGCAGAAAAATCTTCAAACACAGACAACTATGAATACAGATGACTTCCTAAATTAAAGATCTGCAAATAAAAATAGACAAGTCACAGTACACCTACAGATAAGTTACATTCACAAAATAAAGCCGTGTTCCAAAAGTTCAAAATTAAAATACAAAAAGATGATTCTACTGACAAAACAAAGAAGAGGAAACACTGACAGATCTTAAGTTATTCTGATGCTTTAAGACCAGACGAATTCTCCATCACGTTGATTTCGTGGCTCCTGCTCACTTCATGTTGGCCACAAAGTCCTCGCCTTTCTTGATGGAAGCCTTCAGCTCGCCGACGCAATCGGCCACCAGCTTCTCCTCGAAGGCGGACAGCTTGCCCAGACCGAGGTTCTTCTCGATGCCGTTCTTCCCCAGCAGAATAGGTGTGGAGAAGTACTTGCACTCAGTCTCCTCAGACCTGACAAAGGCGCACTCCACCACGCCTTCCTTTCCGTTCATGGCATCCAGAACGGAGAAAGTGAAGCGGGCGCCTGCATAGGCCATGGAGAGGGTAGCAGATCCTGCTCCTGCCTTGGCTTTAACCACCTCTGTGCCGGCTTCCTGTATTCTTTCAGTCAGCGCAGCCAGCTGATCAGCAGGAAACTCAACTTTAGGGGTACACTGAGAAATCAGGGGGATAATGGTCTTCCCTGCGTGGCCACCAATAACTGGCACGTTGACCCGAGCTGGATCCAGACCTTTGAGCTCTGCCACGAAGGTGTTGGCTCTGACAATGTCCAAGGTTGTGACACCGAACACTCTGTTGGGGTTGTACACGCCATGCTTCTTCATGACCTCGGATGTAATGGGGATGGTGGAGTTCACGGGGTTGGCGATGATGCAGATCGTGGCCTCGGGGCAGTTGCGGGCGCAGGCATCGACCAAGGTGGCTACGATGGTAGCGTTGGTGTTGAAGAGGTCGTCGCGGGTCATGCCGGGTTTCCTGGGCACGCCGGCGGGGATAACAACCACTTCGCAGCCCTGCAGAGCAGCGCCGAGCTGGTCGGGGCCTATGTAACCGGTCACCTGGGCCCTCGTCTCAATGTGGCTGAGATCCGCGGCCACCCCGGGCGTGTGGGCGATATCATACAAGGAGAGGCGACTCACCAGGGGGCTGTTCTTGAGCAGCAGGGACAGCGGCTGGCCTATGCCGCCTGAAGCTCCGAGCACAGCCACCTTGGCGTTATTGCGCGAAGAGGTGGACAGGCTCCGAGCGAGGCTCACGGTAGGTCTCACTGCACGGGAAAACATCTTGTTGTTCCTTCTTTGCGTAGTTTAATTACAAAATAATAATAAAACTCCTCGGGAGCCCCTCTCCTTTGTGACACCAACGTCCTCTAGCCACGAGCGAACAGGAAGACTCCGGATTTGTCATGCGTGGAGAAAAGGTCGTACCACAACGCCGTCTACTGACGTAATCACGTAGTGTTACGTCGACCCCTTTATCCCTGCTTCTCTTTGGGAGGAAAACAAAGCCAGTTAACATTGGCAGTCGGTGTTTTAGCATCGTAAATTTGTACTACAGCACGAGATGGAACAGTGAAGCAGACAAACACGGCCAGATTTAAAGATATGGTTAGTATTCACTCGCTGTAATGTGTGTGTCGAGACTATTTTCTGATTGTTTATGTCGCCCAGCTAAATAAGCTAGCGCCGTCAAATGAACTCCGTCTACTTTCTGGAGCCATAGCGCAGCACTTAGCCCAGGCCAGATTTAGACAGAAACAACATGTTCCATTGTTTTAAATGCTTTTCTGTCGAGAAATGAACCAGTGGCACTATAAATGTGACTTTTGTGCGTTTCACGGTAATAGTATTTGTTTTAGGTTTCCTTTGTATTTAACATTTGTTAAAACAAATTAATTTTACAAACCGTGACTATAAGTGTAGGTACTAATATTATATTTTTAGTTTTGTTGTATATCTGATCATTATAGATGTTTCTATCATGCCTCAAAATAAGGACAGCTAGGTCAAGTCAGCACAAAGTCACAGTGATGTAAGTTAACACAGCTTCCCTTTGTTTCTCAAATAACCTCTCACATTTCACGTGTGCTCAGTTTTTCTTTTAAACATCGTACTGTAAATAAAACCATTGAGGTTTACTGTCAGTAAATAAATAACATAAGATGTAACTTAATACTTCTTCATCATTGTGTCTATAGTTTTTTTTTTTCAAACATTTTAACTGCTTCCAATGTCTTCACGCTTTGAGAGAAATCAGACTTTTATGTAAGCTTTTAAAGTGATTAAGTAATTCTCCAGGTTTTCTGAGGGTTTTTCAGATCTTTAATTTGAGTGTTACCTTCTGTCCTACACATTCTTTTGTTCTGTCCTCGTACGTATTGTTCAGTGTGTGGAACAATGAGCTTGTTAAACTCGATGAACAAAGTGAACAGATGGAGGACAAAAGAAAAAGTTGTGTCTAGCAGATTCACAGTAAGTGAAAGTTGTGTTTTAATGAGCAGGATAAATAAAGACCTGATGTGAGACCTGATATATATGACATTCTTCGTTTGATCGTGGTACATTTTCATTTAATAGCTCTGCAGGAATCGACATTCATCCATTTTCTTTACCTGTTTTTACTTTCTGAGTTACCGGAAAGCTGTCATTGTGTGAGAGGAGGGGTACACCCTGGATAGGCCACATGTTCATCATAGATTGAGACAACCATTCATACATTCGTCATTACCAAATAACCTAATAATCATTTTTTATTTTGTTTTGTGGGAGAAAACCCACACATGCATGAGGTTAGCATGCAAATTTTACACAGAAATGACCCAGGAAACACCTGGGACCTTGCTGTGAGGCGACAGCTCTAACCACTGCTCCACTGTGCTGCATGAGAATCACCTCAATCCATATCATCATCAGCATCATCATCTGGCCGATGTGGATCGATATCATACACAAAAAAACAGATATATTGGATTTAAAACCAAGTAATCTCAACAATGTCCTCTCAACTGAGTTGAATATGTGTAAAGCAGCTTTCACATTTTTTTAAAATGTGAAAGTTATTTGACTATTCCCATCTAACACTATATGGGAATATGATATTGCGTCATATCAATCGCAGATTTATGAATTGAATCAGAATCGTATCATGACAGGTTTTGTGAGATGGAGAAAACATATCCTCATCCAAACAAATTGATTTAATATTGTATAGGGCTGCCACAAACGGTTATTTCTGTAGTTGACTAATCACCGATTTTTTTTTTTGATTAGTTGACTAATCGGATCATACGTTAATTGAATATAAAACATACAGCATATCGTGCCAGAATGCACCTGCTTTTATATAATCATCATTAGATTTTTAGCTGCTAACTAAAAATAATTGCATTGGAAGGAAAGTTCTGCCTTGCAGATATTGCATTGCACAGGTTTCTCTTTCATGTTCTTAAAATGATCCCACACTTTTGAGCTACATTGGCGGGTAGCTATGATACCATGATATAATGTCTTGTGACGTCCACGGCCTACCCCGGTGGTTACCACTACTGCACATGTGTGTCAAGGACAGAAAGACAGATGCGGCAGTAGAAGGTGTCCAAGCAGTTTGGAGAGAAAAACAAACAAAAAAAAGACTAATCGACTATTAAATTAGTCGTCAACTAAATCACGGCAGCCCTAATTGCGACAAAGCTGGTGATTTACCCACTCACTGTTTTGTTGGTATTTTTGCATTGATTTAGTAGAAACGAATGGGACCAAATTGTGTTGTTGTGACAGCCTACTGGTAACGCTGCCTAAAGATCCTTTTTTAAAGTTGGTTCTTTAAGTTGTCTGTCATGTTTTAACAACATTTATGCACTTTAATAAATCATGGATTGCAGGTACTTGTCTTAACAAACAAAAAAATCTCTGAAAATAATCCACTGCTGGAGTGAAAATAAGTGAAAAGCAGCCAAAGTCTAAAGAGAAAAATTGGAAGATCCCTCAGAAAGCTTGATAGTAACATGCTAAAGCATTTATAAAATGAGAAAAAAGTTTGATTCATTGGAAACAAATAAAATAAAAACATTGTCTCTGAATTGTTTTTACAGTGGGAGGTTTGAGGGTTCAGAAGCTTTCCTAATGATTCATCAGCATTAAAGTAACTTTGAGTAAGTATCTCTGTGTGTCTTTTGTGAAAGTTATGTGTCTATGTTTTCTATATAGATTAGTTTTAGTCCATCTGTTTAATTAAACATAAAATACATTGCCATTTTATATAAATACAATTATTCCCCTTCTTTCAGTACTTCTTCAGGATGGCTAGTTGTGGAGAGGTCGACCACTCTGTTAACTCACTTCCATCCAGTAAGAAGGGCAGCGGCGGAAGTGGGAACAGCGCAGAATCGTCATGCTCTGGCTCCAGCAGCTCATCCCCAGCTTTATCTGTGCCAGAGTGTGCCATCTGTCTGCAGAGCTGTGTCCACCCAGTCCAACTGCCGTGCCATCACGTCTTCTGCTTCCTGTGTGTGAAGGGAGCGTCCTGGCAGAGCAAGCGCTGCGCTCTCTGCAGACAGGAAGTGCCAGATGATTTCTTGGAAAGGCCTACCCTTCTGTCTCCAGAGGAGCTAAAAGCATCAGCGGGAGGTCGGGGTGGGGCAGCAAGCGATCATGCTTGGTATTATGAGGGCCGCAACGGCTGGTGGCAGTACGATGAGCGGACCAGCCGTGAGCTGGAGGACGCTTTCTCTAAGGGCAAGAAGACAGCAGAAATGCTGATTGCTGGGTTTCTGTACGTAGCTGATTTGGAGAATATGGTGCAGTACAGGCGTAACGAGCACGGCCGCAGACGAAAGATGAAAAGGGACGTTTTGGATATTCCAAAGAAAGGAGTGGCTGGACTGCGGTTGGACACTGAGGCGGTTGCTGGGGCTCTGGGGCCAGCAAGTCGTGGAAACTTTGCAGATGGAGCTGATACTTCAATAGCAGGAGCACAGCAACAGGTTACAGTCGTCCCCTCGACCGTCACAGCCCCCTCAGCCAGTGCCCGGCCTCCCACTTCCCTCGGGGGTCAGCCTGGCCCAAGTTCTAGCCCCTCTCTCGAGGACGCACTCTCCCAGCTGCAAATCAGCCCCAGACCTCCACCTTCTCACGAACGGTCCGAAGCTGGGGAAGGAGAGGGGGAGGATGGAGAGGAGGAGACGTCCCCCTCCAGGTCATCAGACCCTCACACCTCCGTGGACGAGTCTGGGTCTGGAGACTGGAGCGATGATGAGGAAGAGGAGGGGGGAGACGCTGATCCCGTAGAGCATTGGGAGGACTGGCCACGGAGACAAAGACTGCCTCCAGAGGACAGAGCTCATCCCCATGCAGAGCCTGCCTCTTCCCCTCCATCGTCCAGTAGCAGCGGGCGGTCCAGAATGCCTGACGGCCAGTGTACAGTGACTGAAGTGTGAGGTGACCGTTACCACCATCAACACCCAGTGGTTTCGTTCCAGTCCATTAATTTATTCCTGACTTTATGCTGGTCTTCACTCAGTCACACGTGTGATGTGGGAGGACTGTTTGGTACAAAAGAAACAAGACACAACACATTTCTACACAAGCAGGACCACATTTTGGTTTTGGTGCTTTCTGATTCACAGTGATCTGGATGATGCAATCGGCTCATAGAAGCTGAAAGACAAAGTACAGCTTAGCAAACGGACTTACTCACCATGATTATGGGTCAGGTGTTATAAGGTCATAATACACCTTCGATGTTCCAATCGGATTTTATTCAGAAACGTAGAACAAAAGCCTTAATAATACCAACTTGTTTTAATTGGACAACAGCCCTCCCTCACAGTGGAGCAAAACGGGACAGTGGCTGATTTTCAGACCTTTGCGTAGGTAGATGAGATCAGCTTCTAAGTATCGGCCGATCACTCAAAATTTAGGAAATCGAGGCTGATTTATCCGTGCACCCCTAATGATAATCCACAAATAATTTTATTTTCAGCATCATCAAGCAAGTAAAAGTTAACACACGTCTTCTAGGGTTCAGTCGTGTCACACTGCTTGATTTGAGTTCATTGCGTAAACTCCAGAGGAATAGGAGTGACAATGTAAATGCTACTAATTTGTTTCTACTGAGCGTAGCTTTTGGGTTTCCATCCAGTACCCCAGAGGGGCTTCTGGGAGTCCTGGTCAGATTTGTGACTTGCAGTGAAAACAGGCATAATTCAGAATTAAATCCTGGAAATGGAACGGAGTCTGGATTTTGGAACGGCTGCATCGTTTTAATCTACACTTTTGAATTTTCTCAGCTAACACAGAACTAGGCTCACTGGAGCTCAGGTCATCTGACTCTCACTACTCATAACTCGTCTCCATCCTACTTCATCACTTTTTTTTTTTTAAGTGTCCATTCAGATTTTCTTAAACGTAAACTTATAATAATTTCTAAGCAAGTTGTGCTTCAAGGAATTCAACCTTTCTATACAGATGAAGGCAGGAAGCAAAAACGGCCTGCATATGCTTTAAAGCTGGGTTTGTGGTTAAAGGTCACGTTTAATGTTTAACTACAGTCATTTAAAAGCCCATAGGTCACAAGACTGTCTGCTTGGATTTAGTTTCAGATTTTGTTCTGGAAATGCCACATTTAGTACAGATTGATAATTGTGCACATCTGGAGTACATATCTGATTTATTTTAACTTTACCCAGCCTTAAAGAATTGGCGTTTTAATGTGAATTAATGTTTTTTTCATTTAATAGCAACTGAAGCATCTGCAGCTTCCTTAATGTTCTTATTGTACTGAGTGAAGAAATGTCAAATGTATCTAAAGTTTTGTGACTTGTGTGTGTTTGAAGACGGTTGTTTAGACATTTCTGGTTGGCAGACAGATGTAAAGTGTTTTTGTTTGTTTCAGTTTGATCAAATGTTTGTATTTTGTTTTGTGCATTTCTTATGGTGGTAAATCTTATCATTTAACATCTGAGGAAGAAAAAAACACCATTGCTATTTGGACATCCTGCAGACGTTTTAGGTAATATTTTTATATTTCTTACCTCATCAGCTTTTTGACTTTCCATTCTGAAGAATAAAGTTTGTGTAACCAGTTTGGCTTCAACTTTGTTTCTTGTCTTGTTACTTGTTTGTAATTTAAGAATAAACTTTTTAATTTCATGATCCTCAGATAATATATTTGTGGTCATTTTTGTCTTTGTAAAGAAACTTTAGATTGATATTTTGACTGCAGCAGGTATAAACACTTCAGCTGGGTTACCAACAGGAAACATGACCTTTAGAAGGAGAACATGAGATAAAGGCCTGCCTGCCTCTAAGGGCTTGTCCTCCTAATCTTTCATTTTGTGCATATCTGCTTGTATGCTTAGATTTGGGTGTGTTGCAAAATGAGCCTTAATCTGACTTGTATTCAAAAAGGATTTTTAAACGACTTGATTTGGTTGAAGTGCAGAATGCTAAGAATTAAATCTTCCACTCTAATAAAAAACAGGGAGCAAATTTGATGGCATGAAAGTTGAGGAATCTGAAGGATCTGCTCCTCTGACCTACATTTATAAATACTTTCAGCTACATTTCTCTGATTGTTCCACAGCTGCCGATACCTTGTCCCCATTTTGCCTCAGACTCTGGCTTCTTTGGGTGGATTCAGTCTGGAGTGATCTAACCAGTACCATCGTCACAGTCAAGGACGAAGACAAGTTCATTTGTTAAAAAGGGACAAAAGCTTCACTTGTTCTACTGATGCTGTTTTATGAGGGAGGTACATCTGAACTGAACACACCAACCGTATATAGTGTATGAACATAAAGGCAACTTTGAGATGTGATGCTAAATGGGTTAAAAATGACAGGTTTTGGGGAATGAAGTAAACAATTTCTCAGGTTATTTGTAATCGGTTTCTAAAATGCAAAGTGAGCTAACAACAAATAGATCTAAAACAAGTTCATTTTTGATGTGACCACTTTAACCCTTTAGTCAGTTCTCGATAATCCTTCATAAAATTAGGAATTTTGTAGAATTATAGTCAGGTGTTTGATTTAACAGTGACCGCAAACTGAAAACTCAACCACCAGCTGAAATAGATTTGCAGGAGGTTTAAAACAGGGCGAGGAACAGTCACTAAGGTGAGGCTGAGGACAGTCAAAGGTCGAACAGTGGGAGCAACACGACACAAAGCAGTTAAACTGGATTAGCAAGGTCTCTCAGGCAAACATTTTAAAACAGATTGAGTTGAATATTTGCTGTTGAAGATTGTTTTTAAGAAGCACAAAAACAGACAACAGGACTGTAGATGCAGCATGCATACTTCTTTTAGAAATCAGATGTCCAGCAGAACCATCAGAAAACTGTTGGACCCACAATCACCCATCTATGGAGGAACTGCAGCCGAAAAGTCAAACCTTCGATATGAAATTAGCCCATGATCCAAAAACACTTAGACCTGTGTGTAGAAACAAAATGGGGACTTTGTCAAAGATGCAGCAAATGCCATTAAACTAAATGCAGGAAGTCCTGGAAGTGATGGTATGAGCAGGGGGGTCAAACTCATTTTCACTGAGGGCCACATGAGCATTATGGTGGCCCTCAAAGAGCCAGATGTAATTAACCTCAATGTTTACTTGACATGAAGAGTTCCTCATCTTATTGCTACGGCTAAACACCACTAACCAACTATAACTGAGCTCTATGTGGTATTCCATACATAGAAACAGTGCAATTTTCTCCAGCTGGCGGATATTTAGAAACCCTGTGCACCTCCACCTAGTGGTAGGATATCATCATTTCACAGGTAAAATAATCAACAGTATTCATTAATAATCATGTGTGGGTGTAAAACATGATTTGTAACCCATAAAAAACATTTTGTGCGTAACTTTGGGTAATTGTGTGTATTCAAATGTACACACAAATATCATTAAGTTACGAATACAAAATAAAGTACACACGCACAAATATAAATTACACAAACATTAAAATTACACACAACTTTTTTACCTTCAACCTCACAAATCTGATAATTACACACACAAACTGGCTCCTACGCAAACAAGTCGTTAAATACGCACGGACAAAACTACATTTACGCACAGATCAGGTTACGAGTGCACAAATCAGTTTTCACGCTGCTCCAGATTTGTATGTAGATGATGCGTTTACATGCTGCTAAAAAGCTGGGACATTTGAATTTCCTTCTGAACTTTGTATTATTTTCTTGAAAAAGTATTTCTTCCCTTGTGCCGAAAAGGTAAAGAAGTTTTTTGTTTAAGAATAAAAGGAAAAATAGCTCATTAGTTCTACTTTTATATTGATATATTGATATAAGAAACAGATAATGACTGGTCAGTTCTGATTTCTTTTTCTTTATTTAACAAGATCCATGATCCATCCACACAAACTTTATGGGTCTATTTTCTCTCTATAGCCCATGGCCTTGAGTTTTACACGACCTAGATAGTTCTGATCTCAGAGTCACAGAGTTTATTTGGGGTCACATACAGACAGAAACATCCAGAAAGAACTGAGTTAAAATAGAGCAGATGCGGTCAGACTGTGCTGTCTCTTTGCTTTGTTAATTAATAAATTAAATAATCCTGAAAGCATTTTTTCTTCACAGCTTTTTTTGCACAGTGATGTAAATTTATGGAGCGGAACATTGTTTAAATGTATCACACCACAGCTCTGTTTGCATTACTGCAGCTTCATTAGTCTCATTGTTGTATTTGTGACTCGGCTCCGGTGCTAACAGGATTTATACACAATCCGTGAGCCTGAAAGAACCGTGTGTTTTAAGGCAATAAACTGACAGATTAATCCAACTATTAAAACTAATTAAACAGTCCCGATTAAAGACACTAAATTAAACATCAAATTATTTAAAAAGGGTTTCAGTCCAGCAACAATGTTCTGAGTTTGTTTGAAACTTTATCACTTTTCAGCTGATCTTTTGTGTGCCTGAGCTTGCTTTAGAAGCACAAACTGAATCATCTGTGTTTGGACTTGCTGGCCAAGGCTTGCAGATTGGCTGGAGCACCCCACACTGTCCCAAACACATCCTTCTCCCCCCTCAGAGCCTCCGTCAGAGGGAGCTCCCTCCCCGACAGCACTACTCTCTTCACGGCCCGGATAACCGGAGCGGGTCCCTCGACGTAGCGGCTGAGCCAGCTCTCGGCCCGCTGCAGTGAGGCGCCCACACCCGCCACTTCCTGGTTGTTCTCCAGGACCCCATCTGCCAGTCCGATGTCACCGCCGAGCTCCGAGTCCACCTTCACGGCGCCGGCGAGCAGCTTCAGAGCGTTCTGGCTGCCGACGATGCGGACGAGTCGAGCAGCGCCGCCCCAGCCTGGGACCAGACCCATGTGTTTGTGGACAAACTGGATCAAACTGCCTGATGTCATTAATCTGTGAGAGAGACAGATGGTAGTTAGCAGGCTGGGTTATGAGCAGCCAGAGGAAATATGATGTAAATTACCTGAAATCACAGGCAGTAAGGAGTTCAGCACCTCCTCCTAAAGCTTTCCCCTCCACCAAAGCAACAGAAACAAGAGGCAGCCTGCACAGAGAGAACCATCTGTCAGCTGCTACGTCCAAACTCTTTACAAGGCACAATATTTAGACAAAAAATAAAAACGAGCAATTACCTGAGCAGCCTTGTAAGAGCATCCTGCATAAACATACACATTTTCATCCCATCCTACAAAGGAAAAAAAAAAGTAATTTAACTGAAAATACAGAGTTCAAGTTGCTTTAGTCAAACCTTGATGATTAGTGGTCAGATTGTGTGTTGGAGATGAAACCCAAAACCTTCAGCTCAGTTCCTGTAAATCTGACTTGATACAGCCTTTTAGTGTTAGCTAATGGTGATCAGCAGGTGTGGCCGTCTTGAGTTTGGGTCATCGGCACAATTCTCATCTTTTTTTGGCTGTAAACACCACAACAGTGAACATGAAATGAAACCAAGAAGATGTGCTTTAACTTGCAGACTTTCAGCTTTAATTTAAAGGTATTTACATCCAAATCAGGTGAACGGTGTACAATTTACAAAAGTTTAAAGATGTGCCTCTCACTTTTTAAGGCAGTGGTTTTCAACCCTGGTCCTCAAGGCACACTGCCCTGCATGGTTTACATGTTTCCCTGCTTTGACACACCTGATTCAGGTGATTGCAGTTCACCAAAAGCCTGAAATCAGCTGTGTTGAAGCAGGGAAACATCTAAAACATGCAGGGCAGTGTGCCTTGAGGACCAAGGTTGAAAAAAAATGTTTTAAGGGACCAAAAGTCACGGGGTGATTAGCAGCTCAGCTGTGTGTGTAGTTAATGTAAACGTCTGCAGTTAAAGCACCTCCTGTTGGTTTCATTTCAAATCCATCAGGGTGTGTTTACAGCCAAAAAGATGAGAATTGAGTTCATGTCTCACTATTTATGGACCAGTGATCCACTGGGATATTTTGCTAACACATCAGCTGGCCAAACAGACACAGATAAATTAGTAAAACTAAAACTGCAGATGAACAGTTTGGCTTTAAACATTAAATATAAAATAACCCAGCAGCCAGTTTCTCTACCTGTGGGTTGGATATTGCTCACACAGCGTTGAGGTCGGATCCAGAGCAGAACGTTCCAGCAGCACCCTGAACGATGAGGCCTTTCCCATCTGTCCAGTTCTCCAGCTGGGTCACCCTCTCCTCCAGATCCACCATCATGCTGCCTGGCAAGAAGTGAGGAGGGGAGGAGGGGGGACTCTGAACTGAGCTGCAGACGGTGACTTTCAGTACAGAAATATACTGAGCGTGCAGGCGTCATACCAGAGAAAGCGTTCATACGGGACGGGTTGTTGATGGTCAGCACGGCGACACCAGAGTCCTGCTTCAGCAGGTCAACAGAGCCGCCGGGAAAGACCTGCAGCTTCTGTCGGATCTCCTCCTGGTTGAAGCTGTGGACACTAGAGTGAAGACAGCCCCGGGCCTGTCTCTGCACCAGCCTGGAAGGAACCATTCCAACAGTCTTATGAATGTGGGATTATAAACTCACAACATGATGTGTTTTAAGTTTTAAAAAAAAGCTGCTGAGTCAGCATTCACACTGTTGTTTTACTGTTTAAAGTGCCAGTGATGTGTATATCCATGAAATACAAAAAGTCAAAGAAAATATATTTATATTTAAGGGCTTTGGCATGATACACGTGATTTTACCCATTATGTCACATACTTGGCATATTTTCTTTTGAATTTGCCTCAGCTAAAGTGAAACAGGAAGTGACATCAAAGGGGAACTCTTTGAGAAGTCAGTGTTTTTTGTTTATTCAAGCAATATTATCTGAACTATGACTCTTTCTCATCTACCTATGATCGTGATTAAAATAATCTAAAGAAACCCTGCATGTGCATGGAGAGAACTCCACAAAGAAAGGTCGGGAGGTGAACCTGTAACTTTTTTGCAGTGAGGTGACAGCTGTGCTGCTGTGTACAGCTTCATATGTTTATTGTAAACACGTTTCTGCTAGTTTTAGCTTGTAGCTTTAGTTTTGCTCCTTTTAGCTCTTATTTGAATTTTTACTCATTTTAGCTTAGATATGATTGTTTTGCCAATTTTAGCTTTCAGCTTCTGTTTTACTAATTTGAGTGTTTAGCTATGGTTTTAATGATTTGAACTTTTAGCTTCTGTTTTTCTACTTAAGAATTTCAGCTATTTTATCATTTCTAGCTTTTTTGTTTTGATTATTTTACCTTGTAGCTACAGTATTTGCTCATTTTAGCTCTATTTGAAATTTTACTCGGTTTAGCTTAGTTATGATTGTGATCATTTTAGCTTTTAGCTTCTGTTTTGCTCATTTTCGTGGTTAGCTATGGTTTCAGTGATTTGAACTTTTAGCTTCTGTTTTGCTACTTATAAATTTTAGATATTGTTTTGTTAATTTTAGCTTTTAGCTATTGTTTAGATCATTTTGCATTTTAGCTAATTTGTTCATTTTAGCTCTTTTTTAAAATTTGACACAGTTTAGCTTATAGCTATGACTGTGATGGTTTTAGCTTTTAGCTTTTTTTTTGTGCTAATTTTAGTGTTTAGTTATGCTTTTGCTACTTGTAACTTTTAGCTATTTTGTCAGGTATAGCTTTTAGCTATTGTTTTGATAATGCTAGCTTTTAGCTACTGTTTTGTTTTAACTTTTGTTCTGCTTGTAATAACTGGTAAACTTACAGCTCCAGCATTTGCTTCAACAAACTTCTAAAACACACTTTTAAAATCTAAAATGATTCAAACCAGCTCAGTAACTTGAAACTGTGTTTACGTCTTACAGGATAAAAGGGGTTAATAACAGCTGATAGCAGTTTTGTGTGAGGCTTTACTGAAGAGATCATTGCAAACAGATGCTAAGATAAAGTAAAGATAAATGATTTTAATACTCAGTTAATTCCTGTCTGGAACTGAGCAGCAGATAAACACAAAATACACACCTTAAAATATTGTGTTAATTATTAATAACTATTCAGGGATTTATTTATCTTTTTTTTGTGAACATCAGTTTACCTGATAAACTTTATGCTGCTTTATTTATGACTTGTTATCACGATGATAAGACATGTAGGCAGGAGGTCATTACCTGCTCCAGACTCCACAGCAGCTGCTGCTCCTCAGTGCACAGAGGACCATCCTGCTGTGGACCAACAGAGACATGTTTGTTTGTTTTTTTGTTTTAGGGACGCACAGATGTGAAAGTTTCAGCCGATATCGATATCCGATATAATTATTGCTGTTACGGCCGAAAACTGATATTTAAAGATATTACACAAACACACAAATTGGACCGATACAGATATTCTAAAAGATGACCAATATCGTCCGATACCAATATTAATGCAGATATATTGTGCATTCTTTTGTTTGTTTTTGTGGGAACCAAAAACTTCAATAACAATTACTGCAAAAATATTTTGTAACTTTTATTCATTTTGAACAAGAATTAGGTTTCAAAAGTTTCAGGTGTACTGTATGGAATAGTTTCAGTATTTAGTCAAGTTATTTATTTACTTCCAAATAACGTCACAGAACAGCTTTGTTTTAACAAGTGGACCCAGTTTCACTTCAACAAAACATTTATTCCATATGTTTTACTATCATTCAGTTTGATTATTTCTGCAAAATATAATTAATTTAATCAACTCTCAGATTTTCCTCAGTGATTTTGTGTGAAGTCCAGTTTACATAGAAGTTATTAGCAGCAGTAATGTAAGGGTGTATCAAGCATTAGCATTAACCCCATGTTTATTTTCATTGTTTGCAGATTGAAATTACACAACAAAAGCTGTGGCTCAATAGGAAAAGTTAGGAATAGCAGCAGTAAATAGTCCACAACCACTGTGCACATTAGCAATGGGAAGAAGCTGCTAACCTGGATGCTGATACATTATTTATGAGTTACAGTGAATCAATCGGCTCATTTAGTCATTAAAAATGAATTCTTCTTTACTATTTCAGACACTCCAGTAGAAAGCGTTTCAGACAGAGGTTATACTCTGGACAGGTCGCAAGTCCATCAGACAACCATTCACCCTCTCACCCACACATAGGGACTAAGTTACTAATTAATATTAACAACATGTCACCGTGGTCTGTTGGAAGTAACCAGAGAAAACCCACGCGTTTGCACGCGAACATGCAAACTCCACAGACAGAAAGACGAGATCGCGACCTTCTCTCATAACCACTGCGTGTCTCTCTGACTTTAACAAACACACGCAAATAAGCTGTAAATACAATATATAAATATATGCATACAAACATTTGAATACGCCTGTAAGGCAGGATTTAATAAATAAACCAACCTTAGCGGTGTTGCTGTAAAATCTGCACCACCAGAAACAGAAGCTACAGAAGAACTGGGCCTATCGAAAAACTACGCAGATGTAGTTTCTAAATATAACCACGAGGGGGCGCCAAACACAGGAAATCTAGTAAATGGACAACATAAGTCCTGCTTTGACATAAATCAAATTAAAACTCATTTAACTAAAGGGTGTAATTTAGCAACATAAAGAATATCAAGATGGGATAGTTGATTTATTATTATTATTTTTTTTAAGAATATACTGTATTTCTGGTCTGAAACATGTAAGACCAAAGGGTGCCACTTTTCTGGAGGGTATAAAGTGTGAGAAGGGTGGGGGGGTCATGGTGCTATACAATCACTGTATTAAAATAGAAGAAATTTCTACACGCTAAATATTTGTGACGTCTTATAAATGATGGTTAGATGTTCTTCCACAGGCTCCATGCTGGAAATGATGAAGGAAAAGGAAGAAAAATGTGTCAAAAACAGACAGAGGGCTGAGACACTTCCTGCCCTGTGGTGTGATTTATGTCATGTAGGTGAATAAATCTTCACCTCTATCACCCTCTACTGGTGTGTTCACACACGTTCAAACACTTTAAGGGTGAACAGGATTATAAAAGTCTGAACCAAATGTATAAAAAAAATTATATTCTGCTTGTTTCCATTTAAACAATAATCCATGGTTTTACACACTTTGGTTAGAATGTGAAACGTAATCAACAAGAACTTGTGTGAGCTGTATGCAGCGCAGCAACAGAGTGAGCACCAGTGAAGGGTCCACACCTCTCTGGTCTATTTAAAAGTGGGGGAAGGAATTCAGGAAAGGTTGCTGGAGCTCTTCTTCGACAGGCATCCCAGACTCGCTGTCTCCCTTTTCCTGCTCTGTACGCCCTGCTCAGGCAGCCTGTTCGTGCACATCTTTCTGTCAACCTGAAGGACCCAGGGGTCTTTGTGATGTCTGCATGACAAGCACTCCAACACTCACACACACGTTTGTCCTTCTATACTTATTAGGACCGTTCATTGACTTCTATTCATTTCTAGTTGTTTTTATAACCTAATCCCCACCCAGTACACATGACCCTGTGTATACCACAAACAATCCTAAAACTGTAACAAATAAAAGCACACACACCCTTTGTTCTTGTATCCTCATGGGGACTTTGCATTGACTTCCATTCATTTACCAGCCATTTAGTCTAACCCTGACCCCCTTAACCTAACCATACAGGTAAATACCTGTCCCTAAACCTAAGCTAAACTTAATTCACACCTTGGTCCTAAACCAAGCCTCTGACCCACCAACGTTTTTTCCCCCAATGGGGACCGGGCAGGTGAGAAACAGTGGGTCCTCACCAAGCTGTGTGTACAATGAAAATGGTCAAAAATTGTCCTAACCAGGTAGCAAAAACATGTACACACACACACACACTTGAATCAAACTGATGACATTGTATTGACTTCCATTCTTTTTTGTAACTGCATTCATGCATAACCCATAATGCATAATTGGGGAGTGGTGGAGCAGTTAGTAGAGAAGCCGAGTCAGTGATTGGAAGATCGTCGGTTCGACTCCCAGGACCAACCAGTCCCACTTTGGGTCCCTGAGCAAGGCCCTTAACCCCTACAGCTGCTCCTTGGGCGCTGTAATTGGCAGCCCACAGAGGAACAATTTCCCCACCAGGGGATCAATACAGTGAGAAAAAAAACAAACAGACATTTTCCATAACCTTAACCGTTACTAGTCTTATCCTAACCCTAATCTAAAACAAAACTTAATTCACACCATACCTCCAAACCCAACTAATCAGTAAACAGTAAAACTTCAAAAAAGTGAGGACATTTGTTGGTTAAAAACATATATCACTCTGTAAGTAACAAGTACACACACACACAGTTGAGCTGGTATAAATAGCAATATATTAATGTAGCAAGAGAAGAAAAAAACAGATTATTACTTGATATGTTTTTTTAATAAAATATGTCTGTTTCTAGTCAGTAGATGGATGGATTTTAATTTATTAAATTGCAAAAAAAAAAAAACAACAACCACACAGCATATCATAAATGTTACAATAACATTTCTGATCTGCTGTATTTAATGTTCTGTGAGCCCTGAACCCATTCAGAAACACAAACACATATAACCTCAGTCTGGGATGATATGATGCATGGAGACAGAGCTGGTTCTGTTGGGTCTGTGTGTCTCTGACCTCGGCTCCTTCATCACAGAAAATATCAGTTTATTTAACTCATTAGGCTGTGTCTCAAACTTTTTCCTCTTCCCCTCTTAGTTTTTCTGCTCGTTTGTTAATTTTACGGCGCTGCTCACCTCTTTTCTTTCTCTTTTTTTAATGCGGGAGGAGGGGGGAGCACACCGGGCTGATTTTTCTACCTGGATTACTGAGATGCATCAGGACATTCCCATCTAGTTGTTTTCATGTCTTGAAGGCAGTACTGACAGTGTAGTTTTTTGCCTCGCCACTAGAGGGCGCGGCTGTTTTGTGAGTAATGTTGTAGTGTTAGGATGTAAAATAGTTATATAGTTTTAACAAGCAGTGTCATTCAGCAGATGTCATGTTTGGAAGTTATGTGGGATCTATTATGACTTGTTAATTTGATTGCTCTGGACATTTCCTGTAGATTAGCGCAGCTGCTAAGGCACAGCTCTCAAGTTTTGACCTGAGCTTGGAGTGAGATTTCGAGCTGCTGAACACAGTTGTCAACTAAGAAAAGTTGCTTTTTGGCCATCCTAAAAGTTACTAAATAATGTCATCGTCCAATTTGCATATTTGGACTTTTGCCAACAATTGTGATCAGATCTGTACAGTATTTAATGAAGGAGAAACCTGTGTGTAAAATCACTGGGAGGTCTGGGGGTCCTCCCCCAGAATTTTTTTAATGAATTAGATGCCATTTTCTGCATTCTGGTGTATTTTAACAGGCTGTTGGACTTTTACACAAGTAAACACTTGGTGAGTATTCTATAGGTCAAGTGGAAGGGGTTCTCAAACATTTTGGGCCTGGGGACCCCTTACATTTTTCATTTTAATCCCTGAATTCCATGGGAATAGAAGAGAAGAGTCATTTTTCACTCAGGTCAGGAGAGGACTGAGGTTTAAATTCAGCCTGAGAGCTTGGTTTGGAGGCCTTTAATCTGATCACACCACAGTGGAACAATAATTTTAACATGAATACCTGATTTTTAACATAATTACTTGATTTCCAGTTTAAAAACACTATTTTTGTGGGTCCTGCTCCCTCTCCTCCTCTACTTTTATATCTCCTCCTCCTCATCACTTCTATGACTGGAATCAAACTTCATGACTGACTCTGGCCTTTTCAAATAACAGCAATAATCAGACATTTAGCACTTTTGGAAAGAATTCAGTGTTATATTAGAAACACATAAGAAAAGCTCTATACACACACACACACACACACGCACACACAAACAGATGTGACCAGCAAATCACCTAGCATTATCTGGATTTCACTGATGCAGCTGCTGGTGGAAGCCTGTCTGAGGTTACAGCGGGGCTAATGGGAGAGACTTGTCTGTACGCAGGCACAAACCCTGCATCGTGCACGACTCTGTGTAAACTGATGCATCCGTGTGCGCTGATCGATAAGCAGCTGTCCTCTAAAAGGAAGTCAGGGAATGTGCTGCAGTCAGCACGGCTTCAAAACCAGGCAAAGAGGTAAAAAAAACATACAGAAACATATTTTATTCAGACAGGTACAGATCAGGCTTTGTTTCCAGAACAAAAATACCTGGCAGCTCTAACATGCAGGTGCGTAAAAGTTTCCTGTCAGGAGGTTTAGGATCATAGAGTCAGAACACTTTTCAGTGAAGGCAAAGAAATGGATGCAGTTACCTAAAATGACTCTAAATGATGTTAATATGAAGTCACAAGAAGCCCAGATATCTTTCCTTTTATCTATTGGCGTAAGTGGGGAACAGTTTGGCTAAAATATACTTAATGTTCCGTGAACTGAAGTGGACATGGGGCAGAAAGCTCGTTCTTGCGTGCAAACCCCACTTTACCATAGGCAGTCACTCTTTCCATGGCCAAACAACAAAAGCTTGTAAATACCCACAAACTGCATTCCTGTGAGGTGCAATGAGCAAAACACATGCAGCGATCTGCAGCAACCTGATTAGTTCCTCCATCATAGCATGCATGTAGCTCACAGTCACACATCCTTTTAATGTGCAAAAAGTGTCACATTGTGGGAACGTGAACAGAGATGCTAGTAAATCATTCTGGGGATAAACACTGTTGACACAAAAGATTAAGACTGAAAAATGAACCAAACAAAAGCTTTTTTTTATTATTAGTTTTCTATTCTCAGAAAGCAAACTAACATTCTGTCTCCAGTAAGTTCTTTTTTTTTCTTTCTTTCTTTTATTTGTCCACACTTGGCCACCAACACTGCGCCACATCAGACACATTGTGCCTGCATAATTAAACACAGATTGTTGCAGGAAAATTCTTTCCATAATTACATAATAGTCTCTGCATCTGGAAACCTGGAGACATTAGCGCAGGACTTTTGACATTTTTTCGAGAAGCAGGATGAGGAGGTTTGACAGGGACGGAGCTAAGGCCGGGGCTTCAGGAGAGGAATGATATTTATATATATATCAGCAGTGGGGGTAAGATTTCCGGCTCCACAACAGGGCTGCACCTGTTGTTTTAGTCTGCAGCGCCGAGCGCCAGGTTTGAGGGTGAGGGGTGGGCTGTCTGCCCCTCTCAGGGCTATGAGGGCAGGGTATGAACGTGTAAAGCTGTTAGAAAGATTTGTTTACATGAGTAACACTTTTATGTTTATGTTTCCAAGTAAGCCCATGAATGCTTATTTTAACTAATAGTCAACCAAACAATGAACAGTGAATTTAATTAGATTAAAAATGATAATTCTGCTAAAATATGTCCCAAAAGCCAGCTTTGATCAAGCCAGGACCAGAGCACCAAGGACCCTGCCTCTGGTATCATGCACCTGACCCATATGGCCCCTCCTACAGGTGGTGGGCCCACAGGAAGGCAAACCCTTCACACAGGTCAGAGACAAAGTTGTAATGAAGTACAGATCAGGGTTAAATTAGGAACAAATAAACCAACCCTGAATGTCCTACAGAGCACCATTAGTTTTATTACTAAGAAAAAGAACATCAGTTTGTACTGAAACCGTTTTTTATTTATGTTACGTGATGAATTTTCTATATTTCAGCATACTGGTTTTAATAGCCTAAACAACAATCGGAACATCGTTCCCACCGATCTTTGCTGCACCACTGAACACATGTAGGAAACAGAGCAGCACAAGATAAAACTAGTGTCGATGATGATAGAGGTGTTGAGGTGGCAGAGATGGACACAGCAATTACCATTGATGCCCAAGCAGAACTTGTGCCTAAAGAAAAAGGGGTTTCTGTTGTGTCGAAATACTTTGGCTTTAAAAGCTTGGATATTATTCAAACAATGGGATTCTGCAAACTTTACTGAGGTAAAAGTTGTTGCTGCAGGAAGTAACACCAGCAAAGTGGGAGAATCAGGGAACTGAGAACAAAGATAACCCTGATGGATCTGGGCAGCTCTTCTACAGAGATGAGGGTGGGGCTTCATGAAAGAGTGGGCAGGATAAAGAAGACATAACATAAAGAAAAAGTAAACATTTGGTCTGTTTGGAATTACATCCTCAAACATGTGATTGAAGGCGTTGTCAGGCGAGACCAAACTCAAAGTTAAGCGTATCAAGGACAAGTTTTTCAACATACTGCGTTGAAGAAAAGGACGTCAAACATTTATATAATTTTTAAAACAAAAACAAATAGACACGCAGTGTTAACGTTTAGCTGCTCTGCTAAAGGGGGAAATCACAGTGTTAAAGACAATATCTGCAAAAGACACTGAAGATGTTTTTGTGCCTCATCCTTGTCAGATAAAGGGTTGAAGTTTTGTGGTATTTCAGTTGGACTGATTGCCATTCCCTCTTCAAAGTGAGGAGGCACATGATGACTGCTGCAGCTGAGCCTGCAGTCAGCTGGTTAAACAATTGATTACAGGCTCAAAAAATGCATAGGTGTTCTGCAGCGTTGTAAGAGAAACCTGACAAAACAGTGTTTGTTCTGCAAATACTCCAGACATGTTGCTGTGTGACATGAAGACAGTGGAGAAACTTTAGGCTCTAATGTTTATTATAGAAAATGAACAGAAAAGGCAACGTGACCACCTTTCAGCTGCACAAAAAAAACAGCAACACTATTTAGCTGAGAAATGTCCTGATATGTGAGCATTCAGAAGTAATAAAGGTAAAAAAAGACCTTTCACATCTCTTATGAGCATCATCAAGTGTTACACAAAACAACAAGCTCTCATAAATCAGATCTACAGACACGTTCTCAGGTAAACATTAGTTGTGGCTGAACAGAAACAATTTCCAAATAACGCAATGATAAAGTAGATATCGTTTTTGCACAATCAAATATAAAACAAAAAGTTTTAGTCACAGGCAAGGTACAGTCCAGGCATGTACTGAAGGGACAAAACCAACAGCAACACTTTGAGATAATAACTGCACGATAAATCATTATCTCTGAGTTCAACAGGATGCAAAATATTGTGCGTGTAGCGTTGAATGTGTGCCTAATGCACAAACGCATTCCACACAAAATGCAAATAAAAATTGTCACTCTGGATTCCACTTGGCTTAAAGTTTATGGATCATTTGAAGATATGAACTCAGTTTATCCAACAATGGAAGAAGTGAAGGATGTTATTAGTGGATCTGTAAGGCTACGCTAGTGAGAACTAGAATCCAGACCTGAGCAGAAGATATTCGTTCAGATGGATGACATCATGCCTTAGAAAATCATTTTTCCCCTTTAGTCAAAGCTGTGTATTATACCTGATGGGTTAACTGTAACAGTCCAGATGTGTTTACCTTTCCAGGTTAGGGTTATGTAGGGTTATTCCACTGGATGAGTCAATGAATCCATGACTAAAGCACTTCTGAGTCTGCTGTAGAGGTTATGTAATCTGGATTTGGTATATACAATAAAAAAGGCGTAAATACATTTCAGAGTTTATCACTGAATGCTTCCAGTTGGGTGAAAAAAACCTGACACAAACTTTAAATGATGACAGTCTCAATGTGAAAGCTGTGTGAGTACGTGAAAGAAGAGGAGGAGTGTTTCTGGAGGTGAAAGGACGTGGGTACGATGGGAGTGGTACATGGAGAGGAGGACGGGGAGGAGGTGGGGGAGCGGCTGGCCCATCGAGAGGGGAGGCGACGATTGGCCGGACGGGCAGGCCTCGAGAAGTTCTTCTGGCCAGAGGAGGAAGAGACGGACGGCTCGTCATCGTCCTGCAGAAAAACAAAGGAATTACCATTTAGGATGATCCCACTGTTCTGTCTGCAACCAAACTGGCACACTCAGATACTTAACATTTTGTCACCAGTTCCATCTGATGTCTTCTTGGTCCTAGAGAAAATGACAGGCACATTTCAAACAACATGCTCCTGAGAGAAAAGCTCCGAACTCAAATAGTTTTCTTGTGAGGCCCTTCTTCCACTTTCCAACTCAGCTGATTCATCAATATTTTATCTGTGACAGCTCAACTAATGTGGTGCCCCTTTTAAAAGGCTGCTTTCGTAATTACTCCCACAATAACTTTAACATTTGCATGACTTTCAAGTGGAATAATTACTTCAGCTTTCTCATTTCTGTGGTCTGCCAGAGGCATTTTGTCAGCTGGGGTATTTTTTTTGCAGATACTTCTGTAATTACCACACAAAGGCCAGAAAAACACTTCCACTGTGAGACCTCAAGGAAGGACTCAGAAACTAAAGACAGGCTGGCTTGGCCAACAGACCACCTGCCTAGTTTTATTCTAAACTGCCAGCTCCTCAGGAGCTTTTAAGAGACAGAATGGCCTAGATGCTTAGATTTTAATGAAGGCTTTGGCCTGCTTTTGTCTCTTAGCACATGCCAGAAATAAACAACATTCCCAGTAGGTCTGTCCTCAGTCAAGGGCAATTGCTTAGTGTTTAAGAATGTACTGGAACAAAATGAAATGCATGAGTTCATTTGGGTCTGCTGACACAACAAGCCTTAAAAAAACATATAAGACACCTTTAAATGTTAATATTTGAACAATGATGGGAATATCTGGTGAGTGGCAGAGCAGTCATATAAACACTTCTGTCCACTCACCTGCATTATGAGCTGAACCTCCTTCACCGTGGCACTGTGACTGCTGGTGTGTGCCTCTGGACTGTGGGACGTCTGCGTGTGTTTCGGAGCGGGGGTTAAAGACGCAGCATTTACATCCAGCATGTCCACCTCTGTGGTGTTGTCCTCCTGTCCACAGCTGACTTTAGAGCTCGACGTTGTCTCATTCTGCTGGGCCCGGGCTGCACTCTCATAGTTCTTCAGAATCCTTTCCACGGCGCCGTAGTTAGACCTGGACCCCTCGGGTCGCGGGTATGCAGCGAGCGTTAGAGGCTTCCAGGGATGGTCGTTCAGCATTCGAAGAGCAGGTTTGGAGGAGTCAGACTGGTGAGGAGAACCAGGTTTGTGTCTCGGCTGACTCTTCTTATTCTCGGTGTCTCGGTGTGAGACACCAGCTGTAGCTGGCTGAGGCTTTGATTCAAAGGGACTGACTGTTTTAGAGTTGGTATTATCCATAGGCTGGGCTGGCTGGGTCTTCACAGGCAAGGAAGACTCTGAAAAAATAGGCTCCGTGGCTGCTCTCTGTTGTAACTTCCTGGAAGGACTCCTGGCTGTTCGAACTTTGGGTTTGACCTCACCATGGAGTAAAGGACTTAGAGAGGATCTTGTTGCCTCCCTGAGGGCTGCCTGTGGCTGCTCAGGTGGGAGGACAAGAGGCGCTTCTGGCTTTATTCTGACCTCTTGGACTTCAGTAGCATATCTCATTTGTATTGGAAACTCTTCGGGGTTCTGTAAAGTGTAATTTGAGATGGGGCGAGATAATGATTCTTCAGGATGTGAATCCATGATGCTCGTGGGGACATCAGTACAAATGGGTTGAAATGCAATCTCTTTTGGATGTAAAACATCATGTGATGTAAGGGTTGGTTGGGGAGCAGCAGAGCAGGTATCTGTTACACTCAAGCTGCCTTGTGCCTCTACTCCATGACCCATCTCAGCTTGAAACAAAGTTCTGTTGAACTCAGCTGTTTTTCGTTCCAGCATTAAGTTTCTTCTGGAGCCCTGGAGGCTGGAGCTGACAGGTGTTTTTTCCAGAGAAGATGAGAAGAAATCCACAGGTTCTTCGTCAACGTCGGGAGATGTTTGCAGCTTTCCAACACCAACAGAACTGTAATCTGGTTGCAGATCTTTCCAAGCAGTCACAATGTTGACTTCAGAGAAGCTTTTCTGGACAGTCTCGTACGCAGATAACTTGTCGTGAGCGAACTTGCTGGCATCACAAGACCAGCGATTGTGGCAGCAACCCACATTACAGTTGGAGTTAGCAGGCACAGAGCATGATGCTAACGCACCGTCTTTGAAAATTTTCCCCTCGTTTTCCTGTAGCATAGCCTCAAATTTCCTGACAATAGATGGGCTGCTGCACTTTCTGTCCACTAGAACACAGGGGCTATGGCACTTCCTCAGCGTAGCCATGGGAGATTCTGGGATGTGGAGTTCAGTATCCAAGTTAGGAGTGCTCAGATTCCACGAGGAGGTGCGAGGAGGGATGGGAGGTGCTGCTGTATCAGTTTCTGACTGGCCCGCCTCTGGGCCTCCATAGCTAGCCAGATCAGCAGGGTTTGATGTCCAGGAATCACTTGGCCCTCTGTTGGTCTGCCAGATGTTACCTGGAGACAAGGTGATCCAGTTTTCTCTCTCCAAGGCTCGGAAGTCATCGTATATCTGACTGAGGTCACAAGGAGGTTCATCGAGTTTCTCCCCTTCCTCAGGCGGGCACAGGGACTCAGACTGATTCCTGAAAAACAGTAAAGGATCAGTTTATCTCCATCATCATCAATCTATTTCAAGAACAAATTTATCTGTAATCTACTTCTTAAATACAAAAAAACCCTGATTATCATTGTTTTACACTGCTGTTAATAAAAGTTTACCTTTTATTTTCATTTTTCTTTCTGATCTCATCTTGGTAGCTACATAACTCCTCACTGACACGGGCGATTTCCTTTAAAGCCTGAAACAAAAAGAAGTGGTAAAACGAAAGACATTAAAACAAGCTGAATGCTGTGGTGTTGTTTTAGTGGTGAGGTAGATAACCCACTGAAATCGATCGAGAGGCAACTTAAACATGGTCAGAAGAGAGCAGGAATAAAACTAATCAAAATGATGAAAAAGCAAATATATTGTAAATATGGTGATACAGGCAAAAACAAAAGTTTGAAACACTCACAGCATTGAGAGCAGTCGTGTTCTTCTTCTTGTCGCTGCCATAACTCAATCGTTTCCAAAAAGCACTTTCTTGAGGACTAACAGGAACATCTTTTTCACTCCCTTTAGAAAAGTATTCCTGTGTTACGCCGCAATAAAAGGCCTCCAGCTCTGTTGTATCCACTCCCTTCTTATTATTAGCGTCCGAGTCTTGCTGCCAAGTTTCTCTGGATCTAAATTCATCCACGAGCTCAGGTTGTAAGCGGTCACCGTGACCGAACTGACCACCAACACTGAACCCACAAGGACCGTCTGCTTGGGAGCAGGTGGAGGGATGAGGGATGTTTCTGCTGTGGCCAAACCCCGGTGACGATGGGTTTCTGGTTGGTTCTGACTGAGTGCTGCTGCTGAGTAGCTCCGAGCGAGAGTTGTCACTGAGCAGACTGGAGCCTGTGCTGGTGGAACGTATACTTAGTCTGTTCACTGTATTATCGTCCTGCTTCCTGCTGTCCAACCCGGGTCCTCGTCGATTGGATCTCACCTCACAGCACAACTGGAAACAGGAGGAATAATACAGAAAATTTGTACAATGTAGGCCCTGTTTTCACTGAAAACACATGCAAAAATACATCAAATTGAAACAAAAATAGTCAGTGCAAGATAAGATTATAGTGAAACACATATACAGTGGGTTGCAAAAGTATTCATACCCCTTGAACTTTTCCATATTTTGTCACATTACAACCACAAACATAAA
>JARVGW010000564.1:20577519-20603421 GCA_031762495.1 Anablepsoides rubrolineatus | reverse complement strand
GGGTTTTGTGTTTACAGTTTAGAGAAATGGATGGATGGTTTCAAGAAATGTGTTTTAGCAACTGAGAAAAACTGTATTAAAATCCATCACCCTCCTTTCTGGTTTCACCAACATGTCCATTCACAACTCTCCTCCCTGGGAGTAATATCATTTCATCTAGATCCATCCATTCTCCTCTCATCCAACAGTAAAACCAATGACAACATTCAATATCAGACCTGTTTTCCCTTTAGCCACATCACCCTCTCCACAATCTTTTCACTTTGATACATCCTTGTAAACACCTTCATCAGGACCACCTCTGCGTGAACATTAGGATGTAATTAAAAATGTGCTGCTGACGTGAATGTGGAATTAAGTTTTTAAGCAGTGAAATTGCAACTCATTCTATCGTAGGCATCACTCTCCTTAATCCATGCGAGAAATTGATCACTACACACACACACACACACGCACACACACACACACACACACACCATTTTCCACATACACACAGAGAAACACACAGAAAGTCTGTTTATTAGTTTTTTCCATTGCTTTGTGGGCCCCAGCAGACTGAAGAAGAAGCTGGAGGAGGGGGAGATGGGGGGATGGGACAGGGAGTGGTTTAGCAGGATGTGAGGTGGGGTCTGTCAGGCAGCTGGTGTGTAAAGTAACCATAGAAACCTTTGTCTGAAATCAGCAAAAGAGGAAGCGAATTTACAAAAGACGCTGACTGAGAATTAGATTTTTCTTTTATATTAATCAAAACCATTTACCTTTCATCTACATTGATTTTATGCATTGCATTAAATCTTGTTGTAAAAAAATATATACATATGGTATTTGATTTGATACACAAGTGAAAATCATTTGAAAAACATTTAAACCCTTTTTGTCAGGAATGCTTTAAAATCAACCATCATTGGGTGAAATAAGACTTTTTATTTTTCCTTGATAAACTATTTTTTATCCCATATAACTCAAAGTGCAACAATTAAGATATTTTATCATATCAAACTTAAAAAACATATAATTTAAAACTGAAATTGTGACTTTGATCAAAGCAAGAGAACTGTGTTATTTTGGCGCCCTCTAGTGTTGAAAATCAGCACATTCACAATCCTCAGGATTACAGCACACTTCAGATGATATCCTCTCAATAAAAGTACATCATTAAAATACAGACACTTATAAAGTTTGTCCAGGCATTCAGATTGTTTTATTCTGAAGAAAGTTCAAAGACATGATACAAAAAATAAATAAAATAAAATGCAGAAATGTGGTGGACATACAACACTAACATGTGCAGAGTACAAAATATCACAATGAAATATGTACATCACAAAAATAAGACAAATACAAAGAGAAGCACTTTCAGCTAGATGGAAATTTGTATTTACATAACATTAATTAATAATAATCAATAAATAACAATAAAATACATTGGTTTCTTGCTGTCACAAAGCAGGATTTGCTGATACGTATTTGAATGATAATCTATAACTTGTATGTTACAGGCACAACAACCAAATTCTTTACAGTAACATAAGATACACTGTCACCTCATGTGTATCTTTTTGAATCGAGTGCCCTTTCCAGTTCCCCTCTTAATCAGATAAAATCACATTCAAGTCAGTTCAGGGCATAAAAGCTGCAGAAAGACATTTCTTTGTGTGTTCTTTAAGAAAACAGTGCTAAATGAGGTTAACAATAAGTGGATATAAGCTGCTGGCTCTGCAGTTTTTTTTATATATTTTATAAAGACAAAGAAAAAAGGAAATCTGAAACCCAACAACATCTCTGTTTTCTCCAGCATCTGAGAAAGAGAGGTTCATTGAGGATATGCTAGAAAAGACAGGTAAACATCTGCAACAACAAATCTCTTCTGTCAGAGGAGCAAAACACAAAATACCATCAGATCCATCATTTCTCTGGATATTTGTTACACTTTATCACATGACAAACAAGTATGGATATACAAAATGAGTTATATACAAACATAACGATAAGCATATTGACCCCACATGAGCTGCAGCTGATCAATATTCCATCTTAAAATGCTGATGGAACAAAATTGTTTTTTTTTTCAATATTTGTTTCAATGTATTATCTCTTGATATTGGTTTATTATTGTCCATATTTAGACTAAAACTGTGTGATAGTGGCTCAGTATTGAGAGGTTTTTGTTCTAAAGCAAATAACAGTAAATAAAATACTGTACAATCAAACACAGAAAAGCCAGTAAAAGAGTTTGTAGACTTAAAGTCTCTCCCATATACAAAGCTTGGCTGAAATGAAATTATAGCGTTCATTATTTTCATTTTTACATCAAGGAGAACATCACGTTTGTGTAAATTCAGTATTCCTGTCTCTATCCAGCATTGCTCGTTGGTTACAGCAGTAAACAAGCCGGTCTGTTTCATGTTCAGCCTCGGGGTTTTGTCGCTACATATCCCCCCTCTTGTGTTGGTACCAGACACTTGGTATCGCAATAAGAAGCAGTCTACAATCTATTCCAAATTCTACTACTTTGTTGTGGATAATTGGTGATAATGGTCATCTTACTGCTAACAAATCAACTTCCTCTCAACAAAGATCGGTCTCGTATTTTATCTACAACAACTCAGATCATGGCTCAAAGAAATAAACCTTACCCAAACACACCCATGCAGTTAATTCATCCTCAAATGAAGTCTGTCTTGTTTTAGCAACTTAGAAGCCAAAGTAAGGTCACCACCTCACCTGCCCCCCCCCCCCCCACCCCCCCCTCTTCTCTCCCCTCTAATCTCTTTTGGCACGTCCTTTCCTCTTTCTCCTCCCAGAGTTCTCCTGGGGCTTCTCCTCTTTGCTCCCGATCAGCGTCGCTCCATTAGCAGCTTTGTTGAAGCCGTTCAGGTTGCCGTTGGACAGGGCCTTCGCCGCCTTGGAGGAAGAGGAGGCGTCGCGCCGCGCGGGCTGCTGGCGACGATACGTCTGGTAGTAGAAGTTGCCGAACAGGACGATGAAGGTGATAGCGTAGCAGATGAGGGAGTAGTGCATCCAGTGGGGGAAGTCGCAGTTGACGTAGAGGGAGAGGGCGGTGTGGCCGATGGTGATGTGGAACTGAATCTGAGACACGGCGAGAGAGAGAAAACGTTACATTCATGTACTGTAAGACATTTTAGTATTTGATTGCTTACCATCTGGATGATGGTCAGGTACTTCTTCCACCACAGGTACTTTTGGATTTTAGGTCCGCAGGAGGCCAAGCCGTAATACAAATACATCAAAACGTGGATCAGTGCGTTCATGTGTGCACCAAAGAAGGCTGTAAGAAAAATTTAATACATTTCAGAACATTAATTCAACTTGCAAACCAAGTTTTATGCAAAGCTCTTGTGTACATTTGTTAGCCCTCTGAAGTGTGTGTTTGGGATGACCCTCAGCTGCTACCAGACAAAACTTTGGCTCAATATCTATAAAATTATCTCAATTTCAATAAAATATCTTGTGAGCCACTAAAGAAATCAACTAAAATCTGAACTCCCAAGAAGTTTGTGTTGGTCTACAACTGATTAACTTGAAGATGACTAACCAGAGTTAATTGACATTAGTCAACACAAAAATAGCTAAAATATGGTCAGTTTTACCAACACTGAGTTTAATTTGATGTGATAGAAACTGAGTTATCCTCAACATATATTTGAGCTTGTTTTGATTTAATTTACCTCAGTATTACACATATATTATTACACATATTAACAGTGTCGAAGCCTTGGTTTTTTTTGTTTTTCTTATTGAAAGCATTTTATAACATGTCTTGTCAAGAAGATAAAAGAGTGTATGTAATTGTAACTACCTGTGTGTCAGAAGCCATATTTGCACTTTTCTATTTGTTTTGTAAATGAAGCATTTTTGAGAATGTGGCAAACCATTATTTTGTAAATCAAAAGGACAAAACCCGTTACCCACAATGCTAACATTTACTAAGCAGTGAGGAACTTACACTGTCCTCCTGCCACCCATTTGATGCCGATCCACCAGAGCGTGAACATGGTGCAGTGGTGGTAGACGTGCAGGAAGGTAACCTGGTTGAATTTTTTCCTCAGGATGAAAAACACCGTGTCCAGATACTCAATGCCCTTAGAGACGAAGTACCACCACAGTGCTCCTGCCATCTGGTTTTAAAACAACACGAAGGGGGCAAACAGGGAGGGACAGGTAAACAAACACAAAAAGAAAGCGAACATTAAAAAGGAATGAGGAGGAAACGAATACTCTGGACTCAGATTTCTATCTTTAAACACAATCAGAAGCGTCAGAGTCATCTGAGAACGGCATCTTGCTGATTGATGTGTCACTACGTCATGGAGAAACAGGGAGGAAGGTGAAACTCAGCACCGATCTGATGTACAGGTCGCACTTTTTCTGATAACCACATAAATGAAAGCAGATCCTGTTCCTAAAAGCTGACAGTGTAGCTTCAGTGGTAGGCTGATAGTTTGATAGGTCTGTCAAAGACTTGAATCTATGTGTAAAAGTTAACAGAGGGGTTTGAATCCTTCATGAGAGGTCATACCTGTGTTAAGGATTTCCATAAAGTCGTGTGTATGTTTTCAATATGCTCACCCTGACTTCATTGGGGTCGTCTGAATAGTCCACAGACTGACAAATGTAGCTGTATCTTGCTGCTCGTGCTGCCATGAACAGCTGAAAAACAAGAGTAACTGTGTTGAAACAGACTAAAACACACATGTACTGAGAGCAAAATGATGAGCAATAAATCTGGCCGATGCAATAAATGATTCTGCCCTGAAATAATAACCATAGATTTTTCAAATTGGGACCTGAACGTCAAAGAAGGTGGTATATGTTTATCTTTATTTTTTCATTGAAAATACTATTTAATCCTCTGTAATGGGAGCTCTCTCTAAACTTGTACAGTGATTACCATAAAGCAGGCATACTGAACATATGCCAGCTAATGAAAAACACATTTTCAACATTTAGCATGTTGTGTTAAATAATGGGAATCACATATTACCTTTCTCATGGGTAAACTATATGTGCTAAAGAATATAAGGAAGTGTTAAATTAACACTATTGGTATTTATTTAACACTAAACTCAAAACCAATAGTGTTAATTTAGCACTGCCCTACAAATACAGCCCTTCCTGTGTAGTGAGTAGGCCACAAAACTTCAGTTATTCACACCTGAACACTGAAGGGCTTGTTCTGTAAGACTGAATATTCCCCTAATTATTAAAAAAAAGGACTGAATTATATAAATTTAAGCCATTAAATAAACAGACACTGGAAGCAGAGCTTAGACAAATATAATGTAGTTTATCACACAAAGTGAAGTTATGTGCTGATTGAGTTAGAATGATTACAGCCCTCTGATGGTGCTTGACCTGACACGTTGAGAGGCTCATTACAGATTGTTCTTGTCTCCTGCTTTCACAGTAAACATCTTATATATTTAGTGAAGTAAATAGAGATTATTTATTGTATTCATTGTACCTCGCTTCTTATCATTGTGTCTATATTCTCCTCCATAGAACTCTGTCACTTCATTTTTGGACCACAATGGAAATAAGTGTTTCTCACTTTCTTGTGTTATCCAAGTATTAATAATGAATGTACTAGATGTGTGTGTACATCGACGGTCATTTCGTTGTATTTTTATTTCAATGGAAACATAAAAGGAATTTGCCCAGATTGCCAGGAGAACAGCTAACTGAGTTCAGACCTCTTTAAAGATGAAGAAGTTGAGGAAAACCATGCCGAAGTTGTAGACGACGAGGGTTTTGCGGAGCTGGAAGGGCTCCCTGTTCTTCATGTATTTGGGCCCCAGCCAGAGGAAGAGCAGGTAGGAGGTACTGATGGCCAGCGTGGGGAGGGGGTTGTCCATCAGAGGCCATTTCTCCACTCGTTTGTCTGCAGGGGACAGACGTTAAGTTCATAAAGTATTCTTGATATTAACTCCAGAGGGTGAGGTCAGGGTTTGTTCAGTCAAACCTGAGAGGTCAGCTGCTCAGACAAACTATATTATTATAACCTGCTGCTGAAGAGGGCAAAATGTTTTTGCCCATGTTAGCAAAATATCTCATAAACCAGTGGATTTTAATGAAACTCAGAAAGTAATCAATTGACAACTGAAACTTCTGGAGTCAATTCATTTCTAGTACAAATGTTGAGCATAAATGTAATGCTTTAGGTAAAACGTAGATGTAAACAATAGACAATCTGTTGATTTAAACTAACCTAAAAGCAAAATAAAAGTAGTTATTTTGCATGAGATTTTTCTTTCTGGAAAAATGAGTTGAATAATAAATATAGCTTCACTTTAATGCCCTGCTGGTACAAAAGAGAAGCTTTTTAGATTCATTTCTGCAAAACTGATTCTATAATATAAACACCACACAACTGTAAATAGGGATGTTTTAACACTTTTAGAGGTCAAAAGTTACGAATGAGACTGATATGACTTGGTTTGAAGTCAGATTCTCTACAAATACTTTAAAAATAGGATTTTTTTGTGAAGGTTCTAATTGGAAAATATTGGTGTGCTTTAATTTAATTGAAAATATAAATTATATTACTATCATTATAAAGTGAGGCATGGCAAAAAATTGAATTCAAGCAAATAGAGACTTAGAAAAATAATTCAAGTACTAAAAATATATACAAAATATAGCACAAAAGTAAGTAAATTTGTGTTTGGTAAATTATTTCCTTATTGTAACAATGCTTCTTAGCAATAAATCTTATACAGTTGGAAAGTCTGTTAATGTCCCTTTTAAATGGTGCCACATTTGCAAGGAACATGCATTTGTGGGATGAGCAGAAATTGAGAGTCAATCAGGACACTTACTGTGAGCATGACCTGTCTGACATGAAACCAGATTATGTACTACTGACCCGTGACAGAGGAGAAATGAAAGAAGCTGTGCATACATCCAGGCATTGTTTAAGCTGCTTACCTGCAATAGTCAGGGTCCATTTGTAGAACTCTATGGTGTCGTTGATTAAATGTGTGACGATCTCCATGGCTGCGGGGAGCTGAAATCAAACAGACAGGTGTGAAAGTGGAGCACACGCACACCTATCTAATGTCATATTTTTATTTTCCATATTGTTTTAATAATAATAAATACAATAATAAATCTACATTAAACTGGCTATAAACCAACCAAAACAACAGAGGCCTGCTGTAAACAGACCAGTAAGGCCTTGTTGGGTAAAATGAGGCAAATCCACTTATATACATTTAAAGAAGACATCTATTAGAATGAAACAAACTGATCAGTAGCAGTGCGCACATTGAGGTGCATGGTGGGATTTAATGATCCTAAACCCTCCTCCTCTTCCTCACGCAGCCCACAGCGGATCAGAGCTGCTGCAGCATCTCATCACAAACATAAAGAAACTGATCATCTATTTTTTTTAATAACTGTGACCTATGTGTAAATGATAAGAGTTAGAGGAACCCGTGTTTACTAGAATATTCTTCTCCATGATGCAGTTTGAGGCCTTAAAACTGCTCCAGCAGGCCTATAATTTTAATCTGAGTTTGAAAAATGATAATAATATTAATAAAAAATGATAAATGATCGGAGCTCCTTCCATCTCAAATGCATTTCTCTCAGAGGACATGTGGGCCTGATCTCTCAGTGTCATTGGTTTTAAAGAACGGAACACAATAGCTTTAATGATGAGGGATGCTCTCCACCTTACCGATCCGCTGCTCCTGTTCCTAAATAAATCCCGTCTTTTATTAAGACCAGCTGGGGCTCGCGCAGGGCTTCTGATCGAGTTTTCAATCGATGACTGAACAGAAACGAAGATTTAAAAATAAAAAAAGGCCGCTGAATGAATTAGTCGTTAAGGTACCATATTACTCTCCTCCAGAGCCAGACTGCTTCAGCGATCTGAGCCTCGGATCTCTGACAGGCGGAGTGAAGGCAGACAGACTGTACACTGCACATCCAGGAAAACTTTCAAAATAAGACCAAGAAGATTGTTTTCTTCAAATTCATATGGTAATATATCTTAACAAGACAACAAGCAAACAAACAAACAAATAAATAAATATTCTTGCTTTCACTAACATTATGTTAGACTTGGATTATACCCTACATTTTATGAAGAAATAAAAATCATACCTATAACAGTGACTATAGCAAGCAAATTGGTCATTTAATAACATGATTTCACTTATTTCTGTACGTGGAGTGAGGAGCTCGTGCTCACCGCCAGTCTACAGGTGGGAGACAGGGTGCACCTTGGACAGATCAATAGTTTACAACAGAGATACACAGTTATGGTCGACTAAAAATAACATGCATGCTTTGGGACTGTGAGAATAAATATCTGTAGAAGGTATAGGTTTTGTACTGGGGAAAAACATGCACACCATACAGACAGATCACTGCTGAGGTTCTATGTGATTTTCCATCTGAGCAGCTCCAGACAGGAACTTAAAAGCAATATATAACTCTGCCCTGTACTAATAAATTACATGTATGTATATGTACAGTATATACAAATGTAATTGTGACTCATAACATTGTAGCTATCTATGAGGGGGAAAACTGTTGTTGATGTTCAAAAACATATTAGAGAAAGTAATGTGATTTGATTATATGTAACAACAACAACAACCTGCTATACAGGTGAGTGTAGTAAATAAGTAACATAGCATCCTTCAAATTAGTTTAGTTTAGTTTAGTTTAGTTCAAAAGCGTTTATTTTGACTGTCATTACGCGTTATTTCCTGTATGGTGTTGTCTTTGATCAGCTTGATGCCGCTCTTCTCCTTTTATCTAAGAAGCAACAGAGATGCTTTGCGCATGCGCACGAACGGAGGCGGATGCGGCAGCCGAGCATCAGCTGCATGAACCAGACGTCAGACAGGCCGGAAATGGACAGCCCTGTGGACAGTCTTCAGTGGACTAAGCGCAGTAAAAGCATGCTAAGTGTATTTTATAGGAGAAACCTACAGCTTACGTCGAGTCGCCGATGAAACACTCGCCTAAAGCTTTGTGAAGTTGCTCTAACCTTCAGCTCCACATCGATACAGACCTGAGATGTAGGTATAACTGCAGCGGAGGTGTTTTATTTTGACAATCTGGAGGATAATTTGGATGTTTCTCCATCTTTCTTGACTCTGTAGCTCGGCTGTTCCGCCGGTTCTTCTCCTCCATCTGTCTCACATCCCGTCGTCGTCTGCCTCCTGTCGCGGTGACACGTGAACCAGCTGAACGCATCGTTGTCCTCGCGCGCCTCTCTGACATGTCTGCGCGAGCGGAGACGACTCATCTGGACTCGGTCCACTGACACCTCTCAGGCCCCATCCGAACAACTTGTTCCTGTGTGAGGATGATGAGGAGCCGGTGAGAGGACAGGGCAATCACTGGAATGATGAAGATTTGGACCACAGAACATGTCTTCAGGTTGGTCCTCGAGATTAAAGGATGTTTTCTTTGTGACTCAGTAACTGAGTTCAAACAGATGCTCCTAATGACTATTTCTGGTCTGTAAATTCAACTTGTCTTATAGTGAACCACCTTATAGTGAACAACCAGCCTATAGGAGCACCTACTGATGTAAGGCTGTTTTAGAACCACTGCTAGTCAGTTTGTCTCAAAGCACCATGTGAATATTGTTGGATTTTGTAATTAATGTTACAGTCTGATGTAATTTTGTTCTGCTCTGTGTGCAGTTACCCCTGGGAAACAGTGATCAAGGCTGCCATGAGGAAGTACCCCAACCCCATGAACCCCAACGTGGTCGGCGTAGACGTACTGGATCGCAATCTGGACTCAGAGGGACGCCTTCACAGCCACAGGCTCCTCAGCACAGAGTGGGGATTACCCAGTATCGTACGAGCGGTCAGTCACACATGTTTTAAAGCTTATCTCCATTGTGCAAAACGTTTCAATCGCTACAGATTGTTTATTTAATTATTTTCAGATTTTGCTTCCAATCAGCTATAGACGACTCTGGTAATTATTTAAGGTGTTCCTAATAAAAGTTCTTTAAAATTTCTGAAGGTGTTGCAGAGTTTTTACTTGGATCTTATTTTGAAGCTCTGTGGCGCTGTGGTGACCCCTGATGACGAGAGCAGCGCAACAGAGAAGAATAAAAACAAGTGTTGTTGACTCTTCTCATAGAGTTAAATAACACTAGAGTGAGCCTCTCCTATCCCATCCACTGTTACTGTGGAGGAACAAAAATGCCGATCAAGCAGAGCGATGGCTCCCAGCTGACAAAGCAAAGATTTGATTACCATCAAGCCCAAACTGGATCTGTGCCACAAAATTATTTGCAATATTTTTACATTCAATTCATATAATATGATAATTGTTAGTTTAATTCAACAATCATGCAAAACAGCAGGTGATATATAAGAACAATATGTTATTTATAAGTAACAACAATCTAAACCAGACCTGAAGTCAGCCATTAACTTAGAATACTTAGTTAAAAAATGATGACCTTAATTAGTAAAAAAGTATATTTATTTTTATTTACATGTCATAAATAATAAAACATTTACCAGAACACTTGGAAAATAATCATTGCACACCCTGTGACTTGTCATTATAAATATTAGCTAAATCTTCTAAACAGGGCTAATTTGTCTAATAAAAACTTAAAAATAGTGAAATATATAATATTATTTTACACTGTGTAAAAAATCAGAAATGAATAAAGTTTGAAACAAAAAAAAATCTACATCAGAAGCACAACCAGCTTTTACTATTTAATATTTTTGTGCTAAATTGTAGCATAAATAAGCAGTGCTACACTGTATAATAATATATGCCACAGAAGCTAATATTTGCTAACCAATTCAATAATTAACATTGATTACATTGACTTTATATGCTTGTTTTAAATGATTAGTTTCAGTTCTGGTCAGATCACATCCACATTGAGGTAAAAAAGATCAAATCTGCTTATTTGTGAAATGAGAAGTTTTCTTGTTTCTCTTCTGTTAATCCATACACAGCTTGCTGGTATTTTTATGTTACATAGCTTATATACAGTCTAATGTATTAATAATATTTTAGGTTATTATATCATTAATAGCGCAGTGTTCTGGTTAGTGCTGCCGCTGCTACAGCAGATCACACAGTCTTGTGGTCAAGAGCCACTCTTGCTGTTATAAGTCCATGATTGTCAAAGTCTCTGTGGATGGTTTCTGGTTTTTCCAGCTCCTGGGAACCAACAGGACTCAGACGTACGTGAAGGAACACTCCATAGTCGACCCAGAGGAGAAAAAGATGGAGCTGTGCTCGACAAATGTGAGTCAGTAACCTCTGCACTTACTTATTCAGAACACATTCTAGTTTTATACGTTTTGTAATTCTTCCACTTTAAAGAAATCTAAATGAATTCTGTCCACCAGATTACACTCACCAACCTCATATCAGTGGATGAGAGGCTTGTTTACAAACCCCACCCAGAAGACCCTGAGGTGTAAGTTCTTTATTCTGCTTTGGATTGGAGGAGGAGCTTTGGGTTCAGATTGTGTATTGAAGAAACGAGAAGTGTTTTCTCTTTAACTCTGTCGGCTGCTCCTCAGGACTGTCCTGACGCAGGAGGCCATCATTACAGTGAAGGGCATGAGTCTCAGCAGTTACCTGGAGGGCATGATGGTCAGGAGCATGTCTGCTAATGCTCGCAAGGTAAAACAGATCAAACACCTGCTTTTTACAGTCTTGTTCTGACAGGAACAAGACTGGTAGCAAAGCTTAGTCATCATTCCCGTATCTGTGAATTGTTTGAGGTTAAAATAAGAAATGAAACATTCTTTCTAAACGTAGCCAACATAACTGTGTTGTCTTTGTTTGGTAACATTTTGAAGGACAACAAAGTCAAACAATGGCCACCATCTTTCTTCTAATTTAAGCTCTTTATGCTTCCTTCAGCTTTTTTTCTGCCTTTTCAGCTACTGTTAGGTTTTTTTTTTTGCTAAAGTGTAGTTCTTTAACCCTTTGGTAGACATTTCAGCTTCTTTCTGCTTAATTCAACAAATTAGCCTTTTGGGCTAATTTTAGTTTTGTTTTAAGCTACTGTTTTGGCTAATTTAAGCTATTTTAGCTATTTTACAACAAATTGCATTTTTTTTTACTTGTATTTTTTTCTGCTAATGTGAACTCCTTTACTTTCCTTTCACCATCTGTCTGCTAATTTAATCTATTTTCTGCTATTTCCAGTTAGTTTTTGCTCATTTTTGCTTCTTTTGGCCTTGTTTAGCATTTTCAGCTACTTTTTTTTTTTACTAATTTCATCTTTTTTCTGCTCAATTCAGTCTTTTCACCTTTAACTGAATAAATTGTAAAGATACTGAGCAAACTCTTGGTGAGTTAGTAGCTGAAAGCGATCCCCACCACAAGCTAAAGGCTAATTAGCAATACAAGATGGCTAACAGAGTGAATACAAGCTGTATTTTGCAGTCTGCACTTTTTTCTTCAAGAAAAAACTCTGCAGTCGTGTAACTTAGAATTGTTAAACTAATAGGTCACCCCTACATTTAGAAGAATTTTAAATATATATAGTGCAAAAAGTAAGCAAACTTATGTTTGGTATTTCTTTGTTGTAACAATGCCCTGGTCGTGTCACTATTACCAGTTGTACTTGTTTGAAATAAATCTACCAAACACAAATTCTTTTTTTTGTGCCACATTTAGTTTGACTGCTGAAACTTGAAAAAAAATAATAGAACTGATTTGTTCACACAAAGCAAAAAGCTCAGAGGTTGTCAAGAAGTAGCCTTTTCTGCAGCTCGTTATGTCAGTTAACAGGAATGCTGCATGTCAGCCTTGAAGATAAAGAAAACATTAGAAGAGCACAAAGTTGTGTCAGGTTGACATAAGTTTGCAAAATAACACTTGAGTGTTTTCTTCAAGTGTTAAGCATGAGGGTGGATGGAGTATGATGTGGGCTGGTGTCACAGACAGTAAAGTTAGGAACATTTCAACGGTGGAAGTGGAAAAAATCCACTTCAGGGTCCACAAATGTAACAGCAGAACTGCAGAACTGGCTTACAGTAATTCAGTCATTGCAAATGTTTACACTACACTATAGCAACTTATATTTCAATGCATCATTTTATGACTTATCCTCGTCTTGATATAACAGGTTATTAGAAGTGTAACTTTAGTTTAGGTTCTGTTTTGATCATTTAGTCACTCACTGAAAGATATTCTGACCAAACCTTCACCTGTTTTTCCTCCAGCATCTCTGTCTCTGCTGTCAGGCCTGTGTGTCTGCTTATCTCAGTGATGTGCAGCTGTCTCGCTGAGTTTGAACTCCTCTTTGATCTCCTCATTCTCTGTCTGACTCTGCAGGGCTGGGATGCTATTGAGTGGATTATTCAGAACTCTGAAAGAGAGAATGTTCCTCTCTGTGACATTTACTAACACTGGTAAGGCTTCTCTTTGCTCTCCTGGGGTTCTTTGGTTTCGTCACACCAGGATATGTCATTAAAACATGTATTTATATATACTTTTTCTCTCACATGACAAAAAAAAACATGTTTCTTTTTTTGTTCTTGTGTTTAGAGCTCCAAGTCTGCACTGATGACGGCTCTCTCTCCTCCTGCTGAGGGTTTTCAGCATCTTCAGATCCTCTGCAGCTGCTACTTTCGCTGCCCTGAAGATTTTTCACCTCACAGCACCTCTCATGCAGCTGAAGCACAGGAAAGAAGGTTAAACGGTTCTCAAAGCTTCGTGGAGGAATATTTAGCGGGACCATTATTTGTAGGATTGAGGTTTTTTTTAATTAACAGGAAGTTTACATTGTTTTATCATGACTATCAAACCTAAATACTTTGAATGTCATTCCAATCCTGGTCCTCGAGGGCCACCGTCCTGCATGTTTCACACCTCTTCAAGTTCTGCAGGGGCTTAATAATCAACCATTCATTCAAACGTCACGTTCCTCGTCTCATTGCTGCAGCTGAGCACCTCTAACAAACAATAGCTGAGCTCTACGTGGTATTTCCTTCATAGTAACAGCGTTTTGACACTCCTCTTATAAACACTGAAAAGTACTATGTATACAACTGACTTAATGTGAAATAAATAATACAGAAATACTATTAAAAGTAAAAGTAAGAGAGTTTTACTCACTGTTGAGTTGTGGTGAGTAGCTGCCATCTTGTATTCTGACCTCGCCCACTTTCCGACAAGGAATTCTCACTCGAGGGGTGTTCCAATTTAAATTTCTGACTAGTAGGAAATTCCCACTTCCCAGTACAAAAAATTAGTTGCCGAAAATGCAGTGAAATGAAGATTTTATACAATTTCACCAGCTACTTTTGAATGCTGTGCACCTCCACTTAGTGGTGGGATGCAGATATAAGGTTAAAATAATCGACATGCATTATGGGAGCTGTAGTTTATGGTCAGTGCTGGCATTAAAGCAGCAAATGCTTGTTTTAAGACATTAATGCATTTTTGAATCTCACCAGGCCACATAAAATATGGTAACAGGCCACATTTGGCTCATGGGCCTTGAGTTTGACACGTGTTATAAAGCATGCAGGGTAGTGGCCGTCCAGGACCAGGATTGGACCCCCCTGGTGCTCATTATGTTGGTATATTGGGGCACAAACTGTAGATGAGATGTTCACACAACATAGACAACAGGAAGGACGAGAGGGTTTGTTAAAGAAAGAATTCAAAAAGATGGCATTTCATTCTGAACATGGCCTTCTTTTAATGTGTGAAAATCCAGACACCTTTCTCTAAACTGAACTCAGATTTGTCTCAAACAAGCAGGTTGGAAAACAGATTCATGGCAAAGAAAGGCAGCTGATTAAAATACTCTCTGGCCTTCAAGTTGGGCGTATTTACCCAGTTCTATGGCCTTAATCTCACACCTGTGTATACGTGTCATCTGAACACATCATGCTTCCAAACATTGTGCTTGATCCATAGAAGCTACCTACATATCCTGACCACCAGGACGGTACTGTATGTGCCATGGTGCACACTGTCATTATGTGCTAAAATAGATTTCTGCATAGAATTATTAATAACAGAATATTTGTACAGATATTATTTATACATGTCGTGTTAGATAAATGAATGCATTGCTTTAATTTTGGTTGTGTTGCATTAAAACAAGTGTATTCATTTGTATTTTGGTTTAAGCTAAGTTGATGTCTGGATGCATTAAGAGAAAACAAAAAATAAATAATATTAAAGCAGATTTGAAAAAAGTGTTTCTGTTCATCATTTAACAGTAAAAGTTATTTTATTGCTTTCATTTGCTCCTATACATCTGAAAGCCTCTGCTCTGAATATAAGAAGATGCTGATTTAAACATTTAAAAAATAACAAAAAGGTCATCATCCTGGTCCTGAAGGGGTCCCTGCTCCAACGCCTGATTCACTGACTGAATTACCTCTTCAAGCTTGGTAATCACTCATTTATTCAAATCAGGTGTGTTGGAGCAGAGAGCAAAGCTGCTCTGTTTTAGTTTTCTGAAGCCAATTTTTAGCTTCTGTTCTGCTACGTTTAGCTACCATTTTATATTTTAACTACAGTTCTATTTTTAACTAAAATATTCCCAATTTTAGGTTTTAACCATTGATCTACTTAAATTAGTAGCTACTATTTTGCTCTGTTTACTGACCCTTTTGTTAGTTTTAGCTCGAGCTTTGCTATTTTAAGCATGTTTTCCTCAATTTACATTTTTGCTAACTTTAGCTACTTTTTCGGATTTAGCTTTCATTTTGCTATTCTCAGCTACAGTTTTGCTATTTTAAGTAGGCTTATCTATTTTGCTAATTTCAGCTTTCGCCTTATTTTTTCCAGTGCATATTTAACAACTGTGTCAGCTTTTTCTGCAGCTACCACTTACGTGGATTTTTTATTATTTTTTTGTAGAAAATTCTAATTATTTGTAGTTAAAACTATTTGTTGGCCTGTAGTTTTTTAAGGAACAGAATAAGTCAAACCCAGAAGTAGGATAAATAACAAATATTAAACTCTAAGGATCGAAATAAAACTAAAGTTATGTTTAAATAGTAGTTTTCCTTCATTATAATTTATTGTCTTAAAACAAACACTTGTATGTGAACAATTTAATTAACTATAAGGATTATCTGAATAGTTATTGAAATAAAATTTTTCTTGTTTTTTTAGAAACTTTAAGCTGATATGAAGATATTGAACTTCAATCCTCCACTGGATTTATGGGACATGAGCCCAAAAATGTTGGAACGATCTAGTTTAATCTCAAACATTGTGCATAAATATGTAAAGTACTTATAAAAACTAAATTTACAAATGTGCAAAAGCAATATTTGCTTCAATTGCACATGAAGATATTTCTATCCTCACTTCTAAATATTAACATTGCAGTTCACATTTTGTCCAGTAGAGGGCACCCCTTTGCTGTTTTTAATCTCAAATAGAAGCTATAAAAAAAAAAAAAAAAAGAGATGATTCCAGAGGACCTCACAAGCTGATATAATCATAAAGCTGCAATAACAAAATAATCAATGGCTTCAACAAGATCCATTTATTTATTCCATAGAACATAATCAGACTGCATTGCATAGCATGTACACCAATCTTCAGCATCAGAGCTGTGACAAAAGGCAAGTTCCACTCAAACTGCACCTTTCCACTCCTTCAAACTCAAGTGTGCAAGTTCACCCTCTTGCCAAAAACCTCAATAAATACGTAAACAATAAGCTGTGAGAGAATAAACAAAGTCAGGAGATTTTTTTTTTTACAAAAATAAGTTGCTTCAGGTTATCAACTTTGGTGTTAGAGAGTCAAATCTAAATTCCTTTGTAAATCAGACTCTTTAGAAGAACTTAAAAATTAAACCAATTAAAAAGAGATTATAAAAGAGTTGCAGACGAGACACATTTTGTACCCGGGTTGCTTCAAGTCTCTAGATAAAGGCACCAATGTTACACTGGCTTGGAGTAAAATCTATGGTAATACTACACTCAGGTGCTGCTGCGATTACTGACACTGCCAAAAAACAAAACACGATTTGATAATAAATATTAAATCCATATAAAAGTGAAAAAGTATAGAACAAAAATCAAACTTTACAACATGTCGATAAATCTTCATTTTGTCAGTGAATTACTGACTCTTGTATTTATTTCACTTCACCTCAATGAACCTCAGAATAAAAATTTAAAAAAAGCTTTGAAACTTAACACATATTGCACCTTCCCCCTGTGTACAAACCCATTTTAAACAAAACTCATCATCCTACGTCTTAAGTTCAAAACCCAACAACAAAAAGAAAATAAAAGTTACCAAACTCCTCCAAACAGAAGAAAAACCAGGTGTAATTTCAGACACATTCAACTAAAACTACATGTTTTTCTTTTATTTCCTCACACACACAGGCCAGTTGCTTCCACGTCCCCTCCAGCTCCTCGTCACATTCAGTTACTTTCAAAGAGGAAAAAAAAAGAGAAACTTCTGTTCTTTCCAAAAAAAAACAACAAAATAAAATTGATTAAAAAATTGCATAGTTGTCCCTCTGCCTGCAGCCCCTCCAGAGTCCCGCAGCAACTAAATATACATCCAGGACCATAAACAGAAACCATCCTCTGTACAGAAACAGTATTTACAGTCAGTTCAGTTGGGGAGTTAAAGTTCAGAAATTGAACAGATTGATAAAGTCTTGAGGGGAGAGGGAGGTCGTGCAGCTTTCAGGGTTGTTGGCCGTGCACGGGTGGTTTGTATCCTGACAAAGAAAGAAATGTGCTGTTAGTAATTTAGGTGCGGCTTTACAGACGTGAACGTTTCAGATCTGCTTTTAGAGAATTGAAAAAAACAAAAGGTTGAGTTTCAGATGAAGAACAAAGTGAGTGTGGTACCTTCCAGAAGAGGATGTGGCAGTGTGTGCAGAGGTGCAGCGTGTCGCTGTACTGCTCTCTGAGGGGACAGCAGCGGCTCAGCTTGAGGTACATCTTCTTCCACTCCAGCTGGCCTTTGTCTGACACCAGCAGACGCTTACGGATCTGATGAAAAGGGAACAGACTTTAATTTTTAACATTTTTAATATTGGGTGAAATATTTAATTATTGCACAAACACAAGTATAGAGTTCTCTCATGCTTCTCATGAAGTGATGATTCAACACAACTGATTGTTTTTGTACAGTGCCCTGAGACGTTTGTTGTGACTTAGTGCTATATAAATAAATTGAGCTGAACTGAGATTTTAGCATTCATGATGTATTTTTTCCCCTCAAACATGAACCAAATGTTTCACGTGAAAAACTGCACTGGCTTAAAGGTGAAACTCAAAAAGTGACTTTCTATTATTTAAGTTTAGCTCAGTGGTGGGCACAGATAACCAAAAAGTTAGCTTCACTAACTACTAAACCGCATATTTACAAAATTAGCGGCAGCTAATGCTAACCGCTAAGATTACTGCCAATCAGCCTGTGTCACACATCTTCATCTCCACCCAACTGAAGACTGGTGAGACTGACGCAAACTTGTTCTTAATTTCTATTGGTTTAATTGAAGGTGGGCGGGATCATCTGTGGCAAAATCAGCCAAATCAAACCATAGTTCTGATTTTATTTTTATTTAACTTGGGATAAATGGTAAAAAAAAAAAAAGTTGTGAATTTTTTAGTGGACTTAAAATGATCAGAATATAATTTAGTGACAGCTAAATGTTCTAAAAACATCTTTTTCCAAAGTTAGCAAAAATAAAGATAATCTGCTAAATGAGGAGCTAGATCTGCTGTTAGCGGATTAGCAGAACAGTGCTCGCCACTGGATTAGAATTTGTGATGCTTTATGTCCCTCGTTTGTTTCCATCCTCCGCCCCCTCCCTACCTGTCTGTCTGTGAAGTGGTACTGGCAGAGCCTCTTCCACAGCAGGCGGTCCTCAGTCAGAGCCCCCAACTCGGGACACACCTGTCCCAGACTGAGCAGGTCTCTGCCGTCTGTCAGGCGCTGCATGATGTTCAGCTGCAGGCTGGCGGGCAGCTCGGTCAGAGTCATGCCTGAGGATGTCGGCTGAAGAGAGGGGTAAAAAAAGAAATAAAAATAAAAACAAAACCAGTCATTACCTTGGTGATAATGTGCAGTTTGGAGCCTCTGCTGGAAGCTGTGGGTTAACACTTACTCTGTTGATCTGGATGCTGTCCAGCTGCTGCTGCCACTGCAGGATGTTCTCCATGCGGTGCACCCACATGTTGATGTTCCCCACGAGGACAGACTTGCCCATGTCCTGAACAAGGCCACACAGAGAGACGTACAGGGTCTGCAGAAGCTCTTTGATGGGCCGGATGTTCTGCTGGTCATCCAGGACTGCGGAGGGTCATTAATCAAGATTAGTCGTCTGAACAGAAAAGGAATTCAAAAAAATCAAACCTTTTTAGAGATTCTACATTTTGTTTTCCCGGAGGTTTTCTGAAATGCTACCTAAACAACCTGAAGCTGTTTAGCAGAGGGAACATTTAGTTTACATTTTGGTTTGCAGAGGAGTCTGGTGACTCTCAGTGTTTTTCACTCAGCCAACAAAGAGTCAAGTTTCAGCCAGGCTCAGTGTCTCATGAAAAAAAAAAAAAAAAACGGCCTTAACTTTGCTTCATTTACAGCGTTTGTGCAGCAATTTCAGGAAGTCAGCAACAGCGTGAAGCTCGAAGCAGAAAATATAAATAAAAAAACGGAAGTATATATTTGCAAGAGAAACAAAGATGCAAACCAGCAGGTCGGCTGTAGCTCACCTTTCTGCACGACTCTCTCCAGAATGTTCATGTAGTTTTTCTGCGCCACTCCACTCAGCGAGGGGAGCTGGGACCTGGCGATAAGCTCCAGGAGCTGCAGCGAGAAAGAAGAAGAAAACAAGAAACATCATCAATCTCTCCCCGTCAGCTCCAGACGTTTGTTAGGCCGCGTTCTTACAGAAGACGTTTGCACTCCTGACAATAAATACTGTCTCAGAGAGAGAGGACTGGAGACGCTCCACCTGGGTCTGACCCAACATGAAGCTGCGTCCAAGATGCCTATAAGTCCTGGCTCTGACAGGTCCTGATCAGAGTCCCCCCCACACACACACACACTGAGGAGGGGGGGGGGGGGGGGGGGGGGGGAGAAGCTGCTGGAAAAGGTGCTGGACCGCAGCCTGGTCCATCAACAACACCAGCTGCCACAAACCAGCTTTTAATCATTTGACTCTTGATCTTCTCGTCATGTGAATTAGCTGAATCATGCCACACAGAGTGCGTGCATATGTGTGTGTGTTTAAGTCTGTGTAGCTGTTGGCAAGTGGACAAACAGTGGGTTACAGAAGAGGGGGGGGCATGTCTGGCATCTTTAATGCGATGACATCATGGAGAAACTCAAGTTAGAGCCATCAACAACATCTGAGCCAGAAATAAATAAAGTTAGCTACAGTTTTGAAACATTTTCTTTTTCCAAGTAATAACCTTTGATAATGGCATCTACTTTAACCTAGCATCCAGGATCGGATCGGTTAAAATAAAGATTACGAAGTGGAAGGTTTTAATAAAAGTTCTTTTTTTTTTTTTAATCATCAGAAAGTCTTTTTCTGGAAGCTTCCACTCTCCTCGCTTTCTTCCTAAAGCCCTAATCCTCTGGCCTCCTCCTCTCAGCAGCTCATCAAGAGTTCTCCTGTCTTTGTAGAGCAGCCGAGCAGAACAATGAGTGCTTCCGTGTCTACTTTTAGACCCCCCCCCCCCCACACACACACACACTGAGCACTAAGCTGAACCTTAAAGCTCGACATGAGGCTCGCACTTTTTTCCAGAAGCTCGACCAGCAGAATTAGAAGCACTCAATCTTATCATTATTATAATAAATCCCATGATAATCTGGATCGACTGTAATTTAAGCATACTACACTGGTGGCTTCTCTGCGTCCGGCCCACACAACAGTGAGCACAATTTGTCCACGCGAGGCAGAAGAAACGAATCCGTGTAACGGAGACGGGAGTCAAACGACCTGACAGAGGCCCTCAGGTGCTGCAGACTGGATGCTAGTGTTACACCTGACATTGTTCTGTGGGCTCGCCACGATAACTGAACCCTGCTCCGGAGAGCGGCTCACAAAAAAACTCCAAACATGGACGACGACACGGTTGTGAACGTTGAAAAACTGCAACACAGTTACAGTTAATCTGGGATATGAAGGGACAAAAAAATAAAATAAAAATACAACCAGCTGAAGATGGAAAGAAGATATGGGGAGAGTCAACACAAAAGCAGGTTTGATCTGGTCGAGGGAAGTGTGTGTGAGTGTGCACGTCTTGCTATTGTTGTGCAGACATATTCTGACATTAGACCACCTTTATGTGGACGTTTTGCCAGGTTCACAAGGGAAAAACACTATTTTTGGGATGTGGTTAGATTTAAGGTTAGACTAGGTTTAGGGTTAGGCTACAGAAATTACAGGAAAATGAATGGAAGTCAATAACATGTCCCTGTGAGGATAGAACAAGTGTGTGTGTGTGTGTGTGTGTGTGTGTGAGTTTAGTGCTCTGACTCAGCTGACAATCATCAGGTCTGGTTTCATAAACCCCCCTGTCAGGCGGTCACACCTCACCTCACAGCTGTCACAGGCCCCTCTCCCCCCACAAAAGGGGGACACAACCTCTGGCAGCCTTCGGCTCACATGTGGCGGTGGAGCCGAAGCATATTTGCTGACATTTAGATATAAACAGGAACAAAAAAACTACATTAGACTAAATAAATAATAAAGCAGTGAATGTATTTGGACTTTAACACTTCTAATAAAATGTAGAACGTATTGCTAAATAAAAAAGGAACTGATTTTTAATAAAGAACTGGTTTAAGGGGCTGGGCTCTGGAGTGAGGGTTCTTCGTCTGGAGAGGATTGATAAGACCCTCACTGAGGCCTACACACCCTCCCAACTTTAACCCCTTCTCAACCAGACAAAAAAAAATGAAAACAAAAACAAGGCAGGAAAACTCACTCGAACCACGTAGTTAAACCTCCTCGTGTCCTTGATGGCGCTGCAGAAATCCAAGCGGTTGAAGGCCTCGCCGAGCGTGCAGTATCCGTGGCGCTGGGAGAATTTAATTATCAGAGTATTAGATTGCAATCCTTCGCAAGAACACGGAGTTGTGTTTGCATTTGGAGGGGGTTAAAAAAAAAAGTGTTTATATCAAACTAAATGAGCTGGTTTGTTACCTCCTTGGTGCTTCCTTTATGAACATAAATCCACTTCTCCCTGTGGAAATCTGAGAGAAAATAAAAGTGTTTCCATCAGCGGCCTGCTGCTGCTCTCATTACTTCTAAAGCTCAGAGACAAATAAGATGCAGCTCCACGGCAAATTAAAGAAATGCTAGAATATTAGAAGAAGAAGAAAAAAACATCCTGGCGAGCTGTAATTCTGCTGTGGAATTCAGTCACTATTTGACAACAATAAAAAAACTAAAAACAAAACAAAGTGCTCTTCTTCTGTAGAGTGTTTGGGAGCATGCAGGGACTCACAGGGGATCTTGGTGTTGTTGTTCATCAGGTCTTTCTTTCTCTTCTTGGCAGCCATGTCATAGTTGAGGGAGAGCAGCAGGTTCTCCTTGTTGAAACACTCCGGCTCCTTGACTTTGCAGAAGCTGGAAAAATACAGACATAAAACAAAACAGAGGGGGACTTTTATCACTGTAACTGCAGCACTTCAAAGAGACAAAACAAATAGACACAAGCCTGTCTATATCCTCAGGACATGGTGAAGAAATACAGGTTTTTTGGAGACAGTCAGTTTTGGACAGTGTCCAAGCTCAGAGCTTCGTTAATCTCCTCACTTGTTGTTGGGTTATTATTAGCTCAGTGATTAGCCTACAAAGGGGAACTTAGCAAGAGGACTGATGGAAACCAACACTTTGCTTTGTGTTGTTTCAGAAACATCTCCCTTCAGCCTCCCAAAGCTTTACAAAACACAAACTGCGCATTCAGGAGTTGCGCAACTTCCAAAGTGCGACAGTTCTTCTCAGCGCAGCTATTTTTAGCTAACCAACCTGTCCACAGAGACATTGTTGTTTCTGTCGTCTGCTGTCGTCTTCTTCCAACCATCTTCGGTTTTGACCCAGTTCTGACCCGGTGACCTCCAGTCCTGCCCGAGAAACGGCATCCTGTCTAGATGACTTTAACTAACTTAAAACAAAACTTTATAAAAACACAACTTGTGCTGCCACACTTCCCTCCCCGCAAAGCGCTTTTGTTGTCTCGAGTGTTTTCTTGTGTTGACGCTGCGCAGCTCCGTCATTTATCCTCCGAGTCGGAACCCGGAAGTGCTCAGGCTCCGCCCACTTTGGAAACTTCTCCGCAGCACGTGTCTTTGTTTATCAACTCCAGGGTTGCAAAAGATGTGCGCGGAGAGAGAGAGAGAGGAGGAGAAAGGAGGAGCGGAGGGACGAGGAGTTCTGGAGTGTCATGGAAAGTCAGGGACAGAAGACACCGATGGCATTCACTCGGAAGCATAAGCATGTTTTTTTCATCTGGTGCAGGTTTGAAGGATGTTACTTCACTTAAAAACATATTTACAGTCTTCACCAAACCAGACTAAGATTATCCTGTCTTATGACTTTGTTTTAGTTTGATACAACATTTTAAAATAAAATTATTTAATTAATTATTATGATTTAATTATAAAAAGATAAATATAGATCTACTTAAAAGCATGTGTGAAATTGAGTTTTAGCAATTTTTGTTTGCCATTTTAAATCTGGTTCAGTCCAAAAGCTGTAGATGTCCATCAGACGGCTATTTTATGAGCATTTCATTCAAATCCGCCCAGTGGTTCATGAGATATTTTGCTGACATGTTTGACTCCAGTAGTTCATTGCAAAGTTTTATGCAACTATTACACACAGTAAGTTAGAGCTTGAAGTATGTGCTGTGGATCAGTCTCAACTACTGCCACACCAAATTCTAACTCAATACTTGTAAAAATGACAGAGTTGTAGCCATTTCTATGACAGCTAAAACTGATTAGCCATAGCAGCCATTTTATATTGGATTGAGTCCAAAAGTTTATCAGCTGCTGATGTCTATCCTATGGTTATCCTTTAAATGTTTTATTAAAATCTGCCCAGTGGTTCATGAGATATTTTACTAACAGACAGCGCATTAACTCAAACAGTTCAGGGCAAAGTTTTAAGCAAAGATGTTGAGCAATGTCTGGTGCTTGAAAATATGTTGGTACTGACTCTCATCTACTACCATCCCAAGTTGTAGCTCAATACCTACACAATTGACTGAGTTAGAGCCATTTTTGTGTTTTTTAAGTTCAGATGACTGAGACGGCCATCTTGATTTGGATTCACTTTAAAAAGGAATCAGTTGTAGATGTACAACTAGCGATGACTATCTGAGAGTTTTATCAAAATCCCTTCAGTGGTTCATTAGATATTTTGCTAACAGACTGACAGGTATGACTCCAGTAGTTAATTGCACAGTTTTATACAAAAATCACACACATTCTATTAGAGCTTGAAGTACGTGTTGTGAAATTCTAACTCAAGTCGTAGCCATTTTTATGATGGCTAAAATTGATTAGCCATGGTGACCATCTTGAATTGGGTTGACTGCAAAAGTTAAACAGTTATAGCTGTACATCCAATGATCAATTTCTGAGAGTTTCATCAAAATTCATCGAGTGGTTCATGAGATATTTTGCTAACACAACAAACAATCACATGCAAGAAGCACCTTTTCCTTTTTGGCAGCAGGCAGTAAATTATAGTTTGTGTTTTTTTGACTGATGTGATGTGATTGTGTAATCCAGCTGCAAAACTACAAGCTTTCTTTTGCAGGAAGAATTAGGTTTTAGGAAGTGTTTTCTTAAATCTGGTCTGGTGTTAATATAAAAAGAGAAACTCATTTAAGCGTTTAAGCTCAGAACTATGGCTGTGAAGATGTCCTCTGTTTCAGTTTGTCCCTCCTGGATTCTTGCACAGCATTAGGTTGCACTGTGTTTATATGAAGTGGGGGGGGGGCTTTACCTCTGTATTTAAATTCCCTCCCTCAAAAAAAAAATCTCCAATTGATGAAGGAAGACTGTCTGTGGGTCTTTTTATTGATTTCGTCCTTGAAAGATAACGTGCAACACATTCCATCCAGTGCTCTGGATCAGCTTGATTAAACACACTTATCTTACAGGCTTTATTTGAAAGTTTTATTGATTTGTTTATCACATTTATAGTGTTTCTAGTGTTTCTGTCTCACTCAAAGACACACACAGATAGGTTGAGTCATCCGGCGCTGCTTTCTAAAAGTCCTACGCAGCAAATATTTAGTTGATCTAATCAACAAGCAGGAAAAAGTAAGAAGACCTATTCTCGGTCCTTGTAACTCATGACACCCTAAACAATCAGTCAAACGTGTCAGCTGCAGCACAGCGTGGACATGAAGCGGGCTCCTCTTCCAGGAAGCAGCACACCAGATTCTGCTCAGCTCCTTCACGTGTCGCTGTGCATCTGCTCTGTTGGGGTCAGCCGTCGTGCAAGCGTGGATGATGTAAACGTGCACTCATAGTTCCAACCTGCTTCTGTTACTGTCTGTGGGTCTGCTGGTTGTTTTTCTGGCAGTCTTTTGTGTTTTCTGGTTTTGAGTTAATTTCTTTTTCTTTGGTTTATTGACTTGTCTCCTGTGCCACTTCTCTCGGTACTTTTCCACAGTCAGTTGCAGATCCTCAGTCCACCTCACCTGTTCCCCGTCCACATTACGCTCAGCTGAAGCCACCTCTCTCATTAGTCTCAGCCCTTGTCCCCTGTTGCAGAACAACAAGGGGGATTTGGAAACCATCCGGGCGGCTGTGGCAGAGTGGTTAGGGGAGTCTTCCTGGAACCGGAAGGTCACCGGTTCGATCCCCCGTCCAGCTGTCTCAGTTGTTGTGTCCATGGGCAAGATACTTAACCCTAATGCCTCTGATGTG
>JARVGW010000564.1:20563400-20577431 GCA_031762495.1 Anablepsoides rubrolineatus | reverse complement strand
AAGAGCAGAAACCGCTGGATGAAAGTCAGCAGACATGCGCAGTCAGGTCAGTTTTCCACAATCGGAATAAAATGATCAGATTAAGTGTTTACGTGCACGTTGTTCGGATTTATAATCCAATTTGATTAAAATTGCACTACATTATTTTTACAGCGCTGATGAAGTGAGAATGGTGAGAAACACATGTTTACAAACTATAGATCGATATCATTGTTACCACAGTTTTCAAATATTTTGGAAAAATTGTTTGTCACCAGATTAGATCAGTTCATTGATAAACAAAAAATTTTAAGTAAAAATCAATATGGTTTTCAAGCTAATAACTCAACATCAATGGCTCTCATGGACCTTATTGAACACATAACAACAGCTATTGATCAAAAACAATACTGTGTCAGTGTTTTTGTTGATTTAAAAAAAGCATTTGATACCATGATCATAGTATTCTTCTTGGGAAATTAAACAAATGTGGCATAAGAGGTCCAGTTTCACAGTGGGTAACAAGTTATTTAACTAATAGGAAACAGTTTGTACAAATTAATGATATAAGTTCTGAACTTTGTAATATTGTATGTGGGGTTCCACAAGATTCTGTGCTGGGACCAAAGTTGTTTCTTCTATATATTAATGACTTGGTAAATGTGTCGGGGTTGTTTAAATGTGTTTTATTTGCAGACAAAACAACTGATGTTCCATTTAGAGTGGACGGTGTTGAAATTTGCAGAGTCAGTGAGGTGAAGTTTTTGGGAGTCATCATTGATGAAAAACTGACATGGAGACCTCATATAAATTACTTAAGAATGAAAATGGCTAAAACTATTGCAGTATTGTAAAAAGTCAAGGAGTTATTTAATGATAAAGCACTATTTATACTATATAATGCAATAATTGTTCCACATATGATTTATTGCATAGAAGTCTGGAACAATGCATGTAAAACAATCACTAATCCTATTTTTATTTTACAAAAAAGAGCCATAAGAATTATCACAAGAAAGCATTACTATCACCCACCTAATACATTGTTTCATCAGTTAAAATTATTAAAATTTTATGAGTTGGTTGAACATCACGTCCTGCAAGTTATGCATAAAGCTCATAAAGGTGTGTTACCTTCAAACATCCAATTTAATTTTGTTAAAAGAGAAAGCTGTTATAATTTGAAGGGACTACAAATGTACAAATTTGAAGGGCAGATGCACTTCAGTGAATGGTACTGTATAAGACTATGGAATAATCTGGAAAATGGTTATAAAAGCATTGGATCAATTAATTCCTTAAAAAAATGATTAAAATAAAATTGTTAAAGAAATATGAAATTGTTTAATTTGTATTTGTATGAGTTACTGTTTGAGGAGTTGAATTTTTGTTTTTGTTTTATTTGGTTTATTATTGTTTAAATTAATATAAATTTTATTTTTATTTTTATTTTTGAAAATAGGAGCAGATATAAGATTTTTTTTTTCTGCTACCTTTCATTTTATTTTATTTGTATTGTTTTGTTGTAGGTAATGTGTTTTTTTTAATGAAATGAATAAAGTAGTATAATAATATAATAATAAAAAGTCTGGGAATTGGGAGGATTTCCTAACCAATATTTTTTTAGCTGCAAGTTCATTTTCATTGGAAATACCATATTTTAGCACACATACCTGTAAGTCAAACTATGAGTATGTTACGTTATCATTGTTGAAGTCAGTTTTTTAATCTGTGAGCTGAAACTTTGCATAAAATAATAAACATAAACTCTCATTAAAAATGTGTATTATTAGTTTTAAAACAGTATCAGTTTCTTTCCTCTTAATTTCTCCTCTGATTTTGTTGTGATATAATGATGGGACACAACAGCTGGTCAGTCCTGCTTGACCCAGCAGACACACATACACACACTTTAGCACAGTTACACAAATATCCACCTGTTGCCGCTCCTCGTGGATGAGTTTCATCACTCGCTCAGATTCTCTGTTGTGAAATACACTCATCAGTTTCTCTGTCTCTGGCCTCACATCTGCCAGCTCATACGGCAACAAGCCTCACGCGGTGTAACCCTCACCCTCCTGTTTGTTACTCAAAATAACAGCAGATCACCTATAGGTTTTCCAGCAGCCCCTCCGCTCTGTTTCATGGAAGCAAGTATCTGAAACCTTTGACCCAAAGATTCTGTTTCATGGAAATGCTCTGTATGCTTATGTCTTTATAAAAGGCTAATATTGGTTTCTGGAAGTCTTCAGTAAATAAGATTACACAAGCAGTTCAGCTAGTTTACTAGTCATGACTGTCAAAGATAATTTTAATAAAAAACTGTTTGCAAGTTCTGAATAATCTGCATTGATCTTACTATGAAACAAACTAACAAAATGTTCTCCTTGTACAAATATTGTACAATATACAATTGCTCTTTCTCTGTTTGTGTGTGCGTGTGTGTGTGTTTGTGCGTGAGCGTGTGTGTGTGTGGTGCAGGAACAAGTCCAGACATGCAGACGTCTGAACAGGATCAGTGACATCAAACAGACAGAAGTGAGATGAGGATGACACATCTCCTGAGATTCACTGTCAGCTGATGAGAAATGAAGCGAGGACATAAAAACAAATAGTAAATTTTGAATAAACAAAAGAGGGAAAATTAAGAAATTAGAAACAAATTCAAAAATGTATCAATTTTAATGAAACACATTATTAAAAAAAACAAACTGTGACAATGTCTTGAGTTATTTTTGTTTTTTATATTTTGCTTTTAACAAAACAGACTTTCTTGTAATCTTTAAAATGATCTTGAGCAACATTTTTTTGACTTTAGCTGCTTTTTTTACTCAGACGAGGAATGTTTGTTTTACTTGTTTAAGACACCTAAACCTGACCTATAAATTAATCAGATATAGTAAGATGAACCAGTTTATTTTAGATCCAGCAGGACAGTGGTGGCACAGCTAACCAGGAAGATTTGCTATTAAAATAATTAATTAGCTTTGTGAATACTACATTAAACAGGTAAAAAAAAATTAGCCAACGCTAAATAAAAACCGCTAACTTAAGGTCTGTCATTTACACACAACCTGCAGCGACCTGTCTGTGGAGATTTTACAGAATCTAAAGCTAAGTTTCAACCCTTTTTTTAGATCAGTTTACAAAGAAAACAAGGCAAACAATGTTAATACAATATAACTGTTAGGTTTTACAGGTTGAGATGATATATTCAAAGTAATACAAAAGTTTCAACGCAAATCTGTTTAATAAATAGTTAGCTTTGCCATTAGCTGTTAGCGGTTTAGCAGAACTGTGCCCACCACTGCAGCAAGATGATTCCTAAAGAGCTATGAGCTGAAATTTTAACATACACAGGACGATACCTAAGGAATCTCAGGTCTTTGTTTGATTATTTCCTATCTCATTAAAAACAACCTTCAGATATCTGCTGTGTCTGCTGACACTTCTTTTGTCCTCCACTTGTTCACTTTACACATATTTTATTTGCACAATAAGCTGTCGTGGTCTGGTACAAGAACCGAATGAGAAAATGAGGGGAAAAGCAGCCAAAGTCCAATAAATAAATAAACAATGTAAAAATCTACATACAACTTGGCAAACTCTTAATCAAGGCCATTTTACAAGATTAGAATAAAATCTGATTATTGGACAGAAAATAGAAAGAATGGTTGACTGAAGATATTTAAAAAATATTAGCAATCCCATAAGAGTATCATCACAGTTTTCCAGTGAAACAACAGTGTTTGTATATACAGTGTCTATAACCTCAGAGGGCTGAGAGCTGAGCATAGCTTCAACTCACCAAACAGCCTCAAGGATTCAAACATGACAAGTAAAAGCTCTGGACTCAAAGCAGGCTGAAAGCAGCACTTTGGGACGTTAGACAGGTTAAGAACAGACTGAGCTGAAAGCAGCTTTTGTTTTTAACGTTCAGGTGTTGAATCAAAGCTTGAAAAAAAAATAAATCACTCAGTGTTAATGTTGGTCAAATTGTCATCAAGTTGTTTGTTTTTAACTAATAAATCCTTTAACACACACACACACACACACACACCAAAACGTACATTATAAAGGATTTAAAAATATATATCTTTTCCCTGAGTTATGATTTTGCCCAGTTTTGCGACACACTGGTCAGAGTCAGGAAGCCGTGGTCAAACAGTTTATAAGGCAGACTGCCTTTACTCGTCCAGGTGTCTGTCTTTGGGTCGTAGCACTCAAAGGTGTCCAAGTCCTCAATGAGGTCGTGTCCGTTGACGTAGCGCCCGCCTGTGACGTACACTTTGTCACTGAGGATGGTGGCAGAATGGTGCATCCTCCTCTCCTTCAGGTTGGCACATCTGATGAACTTGTTGGCCTTGGTGTCGTACGCCATCATTCTGCGGGTGTAGCCTGTGACAGCAGACACATTAGTATGACAGCAGTGGCACCTGGGGCTCCGGCAGAATGTTGCAATGTCACTATACCATCATATTTATCCAGAAAACAGGCTAGAATCACCAACAGTAGTCTTTTGTCAACCCAAGTGTCTTTTGTTTTCATAAAAATAACTTTAAAATATCAGTAAGGCCAAGATGAAATAATTAATATATCTAAAATTTTAATATTTTATATTAATTGTATTTTATTTTAAATATTCTGATAAAAGCCTATAGACAATTAACTTAGGTTTTAGACTAGGTTTTAACTTAAATGTTTTAAATTAAACTCTGTTTCTCCAAATTCATTTATTTAATTTGAGTGAGTTAAAAATATATATATGAGATTGTCAGACATTGTCTGATACAAAATTTCTGACATCCTTTTCAAAATGGAGCTGTCTCAAACACTTGTGAATTTTTTTGTTTTTGCATTTCAATTTCTCAGTCATTTTAGCCTGTTGGAGCTCTAACACTGTTTGTACCTCCGACGATGTAGATTTTATCCTCCATAGCCACAGCAGGGGCCGAAACATTCTTCACTGTTCTGTTCTCCATCTTAGACCACATGTTCCTGCCGATGTGGTAAACCTATGATAGGGGAAGTGCAGGGAAGACACATAAAGTGAGCGGATGGTTGGGTAAAAAAAGAAAGAAACACTTGACTGAGAGTAATTTCACCTGTATGAGTCTGACAGGGTTTTGCATGGCGTCCTCTCCTCCGAACACATAGATTCTGTGGTTGACAGCAGCGACTGCAGGGTGGAGCACAGCCTCAGGCATTGGGGTCATCCACTCCCACTGGTTGAACATACTGTTGTACCTTATATGACAGCATAGAGAGATTGCTTGCTTGTGGATTTTGTTTTGCAGCTCAATTAGCAGCGGTGGGCACAGTTAACCAAAACATTAGCGTAGCTAACTCATAATCCGCTAAATAAAAATATAGCTTCGTCAATGCTTAACCACTAATTTCTTTTTTAATTAGTGGAAGCTAACACTAAAGAAGTAAAAACAATTAGCATAAGCTAACCCTAACAGCTAATTGCTAAGCCGATTGTCAGTCTGTCACACATCTTAGTGTGGGACTGGTGGGTCTGACACAAACCTGTTGATGTTAGGTTAATTCTATTGGTTTGATTTAAAGGTGGGCGGGGTCACCAGTGGCAATTCAGCCAATCTCTGAGTTAGCCTTGCCTAACACAGATGGACACACAAAGAGGAAATGGAGGCAAATAAACAGTTTTTCAGTCAACAACATACACTTTATTTATAAAAATATTGAACAAATCAAAAAGCCTTTTTGAAAAGGCAAAACTATACCATGTCTATGCTGTAACTATGATAACTATCTATACCTGTTTGAAAATGGTATACTTAGCTATTGGCAAAAATTAATTTACTTAAAGCTTATTGGTCAGGTAATGGTTTTTAAAGCTGATTAGCTGAACCATGCACACCACTACTTATTAGTAACAATAAGAGTTGTCTGAGTTTCTCACCTTTCCACACTGTCTGTTAGACGTCTGTCAGGTCCAAGGCCACCCAGGACGAAAATGAAATGCAGGTAGGAGACACTGTGGTGGGCAAAGTGAGGCTGAAGCATGGGCTCTGCTGTCCACCACTGGTTGGTTTTGAGAGACAAGGTGTAGACGGTCCTGCTGACTTGGTTGTCCTTTGTATTTACCATCCAGCCTCCAAGAATGTACAGTACGCTGTGAAGGGCGACGTAGGACGCTTTGTAAAGACGAACGGGCAGCTTGGCGAGTCGAAGCCACTTCTGGCTCTTCTCATTGAAGGCTAACGCTTCCCTCGAGGTCAGTTCATTGTTCTTCCTCCCTCCGACTACCAACAGCATGTCATCGTAGGTGCAGCGCCGCGGGGCAGCCCAAAGAGAATCCATTGAAAAGTCTTTGTCATTCTTAATACCAACAGAAAACATAAGGCGTCTCACAGACTCGATGAGCTCAGTACAGAGGGTGGACGACTGGATCAAAGGGTCATTTGCGATGAACTGGAAGAGGTAGGTGGGGTGAATGTAGCGCAGGCGAACTTTCTTGAAAAGGTCGCTGATCACCCCACATCTGGACATGGGGTCATGATGTATCCAAGCAACGAGTGTCTCAAAGACCTGCTCCTCCTCTGCGCAAAGGCTATCATCATCCAGGTATCCCATCAGCTCCTGTAAGGAGAGCTCACACAGATCCTCAGAGACCGACACATCAGAGAAGCTCCTCATGGCCATCTCTTTAGCTTTGTCTCTTAAACTGTTACAGCTCATCATGTCAGAAAGTCTAATCATGCTTAAGCAGTTGTTGGGTCTGAGTTGCTCCTGAAGGAAACTCGAGCAGGCCTCGAAAAGGTTTTCGTACTGCAACATGGACGCCGCCTGCATCAGAGAGAGCACGATGTCCATGCTGATGCTAATAAGTCCAGTGTAAACGTAGTTGATGATGCTGTTCAGGATACCCGACGGGACTCCCTTCAGGTCGATCTTGGTCTGCTGGCTCTCCACAAAGTTGTTGCAGAACATGGCTCTGAAGTAAGGGCTGCTGGACACCAGGACGTTACGATGGCAGGGGATCTGTATGGTCCCCGAACACAGCACCACGTCCGTCAGGAGGCTCTCCTGCCTCAGTCTGTTGAGCTGCAGAAGCAAGGAGGAGGAATGGTCTTCGTCTTTGTAGAGGTGGACCTCCGCTGCCAAGGGATCCATCCTGAGAACGGGCGGAGATGTTACTATAAATTTATTTGAATTTTTTTGGGTTGAAAGTTAATTTATTAATAATGGTAATGAGTAATTTTATCTAATTTAACCAAACCCTGAATAAGATCAGTTTAGTGCTGTGCTTTTTATGTAAGCAAATAGAACAAGAATAAAATGGTTTGTTAAGAATTACCTCAATGCAGTGTCATTAATTCATTCTCAGCCCATTTTAGAGTGAATTATTGCCCTTGTGCATTAAAGTGGAATTAAATTTCTCATTGAAATATTAACAATAAGTATCCTATATATTGAATTTACACACTAGCAGTATATTTTCCTAAACAGGGCCTGTGTTTGTCTGATTATACTGGTTTTTGTTGTTTTGGTTTCTGCTTTGATTTTCTCCTGGGACAACTTGTTGTGTTTTGTTATGTGGAGAATGTTGGCGAATGTAAAGATCGTAGCTGCGGCGCTTCCATTTCATGCATCATGCACGAATGTGTGATTCTAAACTTAAAATGAAAATTTTATAAAATACAAATCATCAATTCTGACCTTTAGATTCTGCAAACATATTAAACATTATTAAAAGCCCCACTGCAGATCACAGAGTAAGTAAGTCTTACCTATTTTTTATCTTCTCCTTTCTGATGTTTTCGTTGGATCCAACAAGCTTCAAAACAGGTTCTCAGCAGAAAACGTATTGCGTTGCCATTTTGCTGAACTCTCTTCCCTTTTCTTCCTGTGTTGATGCTGTGTGACCGTACGTGCTCCTCTCTTTGTAGGGGGAGTTTGTTTGCACACTGTTTGTTGTTATGGTCTCCTTCCACGAGGCCTGTGTACATTCCTCCCCTAAAAATAGAGCCCCTCATTGGCAACATGGCAGCAGACTCACATGAGCTTTTCGAGAATTGGACTCCATCACCTGTCTGTCTACTGTTTTACCTCGTCCTCTTCAGCTCCATTTATTTATTACGAGAACATCTCACCTTTTTACACATAAGATTTTTGTCCCCACACCGTCTGTATCTTTGTCTGGCAGCAAAAACAAAAACAGCACTGGTGTTCGATAACACTCAATGTGCAGGTATAAAAACAGGACTGTTGAAGGCTTTTATTAAATAAAAAGGGAGCATGTGCATGCAAAATGGATGTATTACAAACAAGTCGCAGCAAGTTCAGTGAAATTTCCTTCCCATCAGCAGACATTTGGAGTTAACAGAGCAAAATGAAGGAGATTTTAACTCAGTTGGGCTTTAATTTTACACCATTTATTCTTTACGCATGAAGAAAAAGCCTAATTTATCTGTGCGTCAACAACAGATGCTTGCCTTTTCCTATGGCTGTATTTTCCAAACTCATTTCCATCTCATTTGTTTCGGGCTCCTCGCGATGAGGAAAAAAAAAAGGCTCATTCTCTGCAGCTTTGTAGGAAACATCCCACAAGGTGGCATTCTGATTGTTTACCCGTTCCCCACAGCTGGAGAAGAATCAAAGCATGTTGCTTAAAATGTGGGCACGTAAAGACAAAAACAACAAAAAAAAAAGGCAATTTTTAGTCATCGCATTTACGGACGAAGCATGTTTTATTTCTTATGTGCAGGCTTGTAATGCAGGCGAATGGAGCACGGCGAATCAGACATAAAAAATGCTGCTTGGATTGAATTCAGTGAGTGGTGAATCACTGGTTGACGCCATGAACCAGAGTTCTGTGAGCTGCACTGCACCTTCCACAGAGATCCTCTGAACAATTTGTGCTTCGCTCTGCAGCTGATGCAAAACAACAACCTGCTGCAGTCAAATATTAATGTGAAGTTGAACACTGAGGTCACAAGGTTCCTATAAAACTTCCACTAAGTCAGCAGCAACAACTAAACAGCACCATCTAGTGGCTCCTGTCTGCTCTTTGCCTTGCAGTCACATTAAATTTGTCTCCCAGTTCTCCTCCGTCAAGGGCGAGCGCTTAACTTATTAGGCCAGAAAAATGAGCAGTTTTGTTTCTGTTACACCCCCCAAATGCTCTGATTGCTTCTTTTAACATCAAGTCTGTCGTCTCTGTTCCTTCACCTTCAGCACACAATCTAAATAGACTCATTACTGTTTGCCTGTAGGCAACAGGTTTTATTAAAAGAGAAGGCTTTCATAGACTTTTACCAGCAGGGGTGTTCCCGCCCATCGCTGCATCCTCACATCTCTACATGATCATCCTCTGCTGTGGTTTAATTGAGCCGATACCCAGGGGATTAGACTGGACTCATTTGTATTGTGCTTTGCATGCCTGTATGTGTGTGTTCCTAGTAAAGTGACTTTATGACTCCAGAAACATGAATAGGAAGGTCAGACTTCCTTTGACTTCACCCTTTTTGAGCAGGATTTTCACTGTAAAAAAGACCCAGTTTGGTTTAGTTTATCTCATATTGTTTTAATAGGCACTGAAATATAAGGCTTAAATGCAAAAAATATTGGCACTTATGATGAGAAAGGTGAAGATACTTAAAATGTATTTTATTTTATTTATTTATTTTTGGCTCAGTTAGGATCACTGTCAAATTGGTGGAAAATATTTGTATCAGACTGAGTCTGAAAAATGCCAAAAACGAACTAGATACAAAATTCCAACATCAACTTTTTTCCTTAAAGCCTCCTTATGTAATAAGCTGACTAAATGTCGACATTTTGATGTATAAACTGCATAAAATGTATAAAAATAACTAAAACCTAAAGAAAGACTTAACGCTGCTGCTAGTGGTTTCACAGTGTCACCATGGTAAACCACACATCTCGCAATACCTGGAAGCACATTTAATAAAACAAATAGACAGTAACACAGACTCATAAATAAAGCTTAAATTGTTGTGTAAAGACTATTATTATATCATATATATTATAATTATTATTAAAATAAGTGAAAGAATCCTGACCTGTAATAACAAACTGGTTGCCGTGCGTTTTATGCATCTGCCTTGTTTTATGTAGATGTGAAAAGACAGAAAACATGTTTCATTTCCAGTTTGAAGAGAAATGTCTTTAATCTAATACCATGGAAGTCAATAAGAGTTTTGATGTGCACACTTTGTATTATGGTGAGGCATGAGTGAAAATGGTAGGTCGTACATCAGAGAAAACCAAACTGGGTAAAGGAGGTAGGGGTTAAGGGTCTTGCTCAGGGACCCAAAGTTGGGCTGGTTGGTCCTGGCAGGCGAACTCGGCTTCCCTATACAACTGCGCCACCACTCCCCAAATAGAACTCAACATGTGGGTTCTATTGAGGCCGGGCTTCTTGGGCCGATTTGATGTCTCATTCTGTTTCCACTGGTCTTGAATTATATAGAGAATGAATAGAAGTACCACACACTTGTCCATTGTTGTGTCACAAAAAATTACATCACATAAAGTTTTGTGGTTTTAATATGATGATACCCGCTCATATCAAGGCTGCACTCTGCTCAAAGCAAACACAACCAGGGTTGGGGTAGAATGAGTTCCAGGCCGGGCCTTACCATGCAAAATTACCATTAGTTGAATGTTCCTATAGGTAAAACTTAAGAAATAACATTAAATAAGTAAGAAAAAAACTTTAATGTAAATAAAAAATAAAGACCTCAAACCCAGACCCAGACCACTGGTCATTGCGAGTTTCCGAGAAACTGAGACGTTCATTCTATAAACATGATGTCTCAGTGGCTTTCAAACCCCAAAACACATCACTGCAAAGACTGGTTCACCCCAAAGATCTGGTCACCCAGCACAGAGTCATGTTGTGTATGCTGTTAAGTGCCAGGGAGACTGTGACCAGTTATACATCAGGGAAACAAAACAGCCATTGTTCAAAAGAATGGGCCAACACAGAAGAACTACATCATCAGGACATGACTCAGCAGTTTACACTCATCTACAAGCCAGCGGTCACTCTTTATGGGATGAATATGTTCTCATCCTTGATAGAGAGGAATGTTGGTTTAAGAGGAATAAAGAAAGTCATTTTCTGTGAAGAAAAACCATCCATCATTAAACAGAGGTGGAGGCCTTCATGTCCTTGTCCCTCTCTTACAATGCTGTTATTGCAAGTATGACTCAGCACCCTGCAATAGGTGATAATCAGGTCACTAATGATATATTGTTAGGCTGAGGGTCCTCTTTTACATGTGAACAACAGGTGTTGATTACTTGTTTGTCCACCATGTTGGGGCAGTGCTTATAATGCTGATTTTACCTGAAACTCCTCAGACTGAAGAAGTCTCATCATGGAGAAGATATGGAGAGTCCAGAGGACCTACTTTTTTTCCTAACTAGATTACTGAGATGCTTCAGGACATTTGATGTCAGTGTCATGTCAGTCATGTCAGTCATGTAAAGTCAAATTTTCCACGAGGTGTTTGAATGTTCTATTGTAGAGTATTTCCAAGCTGTAGACCCTCAAAACAGGCTGAGTTTTCTCACTCATTTTGCCTAAATCCATTTGTCATGCGTGTGAAAATGTACTTTTTTTGCATTTGCAAATTTCCTTCACACCCACTACCAAACGTCAAAGCTCACTAATCCAAATCAATGTTTTGTTACATTTGTTTGAGTTTTTGTTTTTCCTAAGCTATAGGAAAAGATGAAAAATTAAAGACTTTGACCAAAAATATAAAATGAAAAAGTCAACATCTAATAAGGGTGTTTTAATGCTCATCCACTGAAGTTCTGCAGACCAATCCTTGTTGTTAAAATGATAATAGCCACCGGCACCTTCTCACGCCTCACAGCACAGGACATCTCTTCAATTTACCTCACTTTGCCTCAGTTGTGAACTTCAAACTGTGCATTGGATTGTCACTCTGTCATATCTGTTTATGTAGCTCGCCGTGGTGCTGGGGCACTGATTCTGCGCTTGACTGGGCTCGCTGAGCGTCACAGAGCCAACGAGCTTTACTTCCGGAGCAGTCAGTCAGAGCCGCCTAAACTCCTGCGACTTGTGCAACAAACTTTTTCATGAAATAAATTATTGCCGGAGACACATCATTACTTATACATTCTTACAAATGCTTAAAACTGAGGTGTAAGCATTTGTAGCTCTGGCTTTTTAAGGCTGATTTATTTTAGAGACACAAACTGTGTCATGGTTTGTAGGTACTGGACCCGAATGCAGAAAAAATTCAAAGAGCTTCAGTGAAAACTTAAAGATTTTAATAAAGGAAAACAAAAGGCAAACATTTATGTTGTTATATATTATGTTGGACATGGTATGAAACACTCCCGATGCCAGGCTGAAGGTGGGGTGAAGACTTTTTATGCATTAGAAGATGAATAGCAGCTGATGAGTGGAGTGGAAACACCTGACATGATGACAACATGAGGACAGGTGAGAGTGGGCAGGAGCTGTAGGAGCAGAAACTGACTGAGGAGAAATGAACTAGTGCCACAGACAAAAAAAGAAAGCTACAGAAAAAATAAAATAAGAAACAAATATTCCCATTTCAGCTGTTTGCTTTTGAGTGGTCACCAGCATTTTCCTGGAAATCATTAGTGGACCTGTTAGCGTCTGCTAAATTTAGTTTTGCTAACTTTAAGTCTGCTAACAAAACTGAAAAACATTTGTGCAGATACCACATGTGTTTGTTTAAATGACTGACCTTGAGTTAGCAGTTAATTAGTCTGCTTATTTTCTTACCTGTTTAGTTGTTTAGCTTTTGCAAAGCAAATTTTTTAGTTAGCGGATTGATAGTCAGCAAAGCTAACTTTCTGATTAGCTATGCCAACTCATTCTGTCCCTTGTATTCTCTGTCCTCATTCCAACTACCTCCGTGTCCTCTAACTGCATCCTTAAATATTGTTTTTGTCTTTTTTCCTGGCAGCTGCATCTTTAACATCCTTCTACTAATATACCCACTGTCTCTCCTCTGGACATGTCCAAACCATCTCAGTCTGGCCTTTAACTTTCACTTACCAAAGTAGTATATACAAATATCCTTTAATTATATTAATTATAGATTAAAATAAGAGAGTATACTTCAGTTTACTTGTGTACTTATCAGAGATATACAGTATTTTATAATTTATGTTACACTTGACCCATACTAAAAATATACAAAAAGTAAACTTGGTAAGTAAAAGTACACTTGGGGGAAATAAACTTTACTATACTTAAATAGACTTAATGACATGTACTTCAACATGCGCTGTACCTCTGATGATCTCAGTCTTCATCTTCTTCATTCTTCTCACTACCAAGGAGAACATCATCATCTTCAGCTCTGACACTTCCAGTTCTGATCAGTGCCTCAGACTCCAAACCATAGCTGGTCTCGTTACTCTCTTGTAAACCTTTCATTTGACGTTTGCTGCCACTCTTTCAACACAAATCATTTCTAAAACCTTTTTCCATTCTCTTCATCCTGTCTGGTCTCTTTTCTTCACCTCTTTACCATGCTCCCTATTTTCCTGGACAGCTGATCCTAAGTACTTGAGGTCCTGCACCTTTGTGACTTGTGCTCTTTGTACAACTAGAAACAAAAACATAAAAGTAAAGCAAATAAATAATAAACACAAAAAGCTAGCAGGAAGCACCAAATAAAATAAAAATAAAACACAGATCCTGAAAGGTTGCTGTGATTAGTCACACTATGAATTTAATAAAAGTGTGAGTTCACTTCAAGATGATTCATCTATTGATCACAGGCCCTAACACAAGCTTTAAAGAGCTAAACTCCTGGAAATGCAACAAAAGAAGGTGTCCATGCACTTTATACAACCCAAAGTGTTTGTATGAGCTGAACTACAACCCCTGGCAAAAGGTATGGAATCAGCAGTCTTGGATGAGCACTCATTCAGACATTTCATTCTGTAAAACAAACTCAGATCGAAAACATGATACAATAATAAGTTCATTCCAAAGTGCAACTTGTTGGCTTTCAGGAACACTCAAAGAAATGAAGAGAA
>JARVGW010000564.1:20548298-20563115 GCA_031762495.1 Anablepsoides rubrolineatus | reverse complement strand
ATTCACTGACTTCCACAATGTTTTCTCTTCATTTCTTTGAATGTTCCTGAAAGCCAACAAGTTGCACTTTGGAATGATCTTATTATTGTATCATGTTTTATATCTGAGTTTGTTGTACAGAATGAAATGTCTGAATGAGTGCTCATCCAAGACTGCTGATTCCATACTTTTTGCCAGGGGTTGTGTTTATATAGCATGAACTATAACCTGCAGTGACTCTGCTAAATTTATTTTTTACCCAACTGGATAAACAAAGAAACCATGATAAATATGTGGTAAATATTGAGTGCAAATAAAATCATACTGAACTTTTACCCCAGCTTATTTTTAGAAAGTTACTTTCAGATTAATGATGATTGATGAGTTTATCCTAAATTCTTGGCTTGAAAGTGACAGATTTTCAAGGAACTCTAATAATTTCTTTGCTTGTTCACATGACAATTTAAGTTCTCAGATTGTTCATTTTTACCAAGTTGTCTGGTTTGAATTTAATTAAGTATCCAGTGGACTAATTAAACTTAAACCTGTTTAAATATTTTATTTGTTATAAGGAGCAATATGCTGAAAAAACTTTGCTGTCACAAAGTGCTCCGTTGATTTACAGGTGCTTCATTTCACAGCTGCTGAGTTCAAAGTGGGAGTCCTTAAATGCAAGCTGATTCTTTCTGACCACTGAGGTCATTAGTTTGCATCCACTAGGTGTCAGGGCAACGTTATGCAAACTTTCAAGTGAGGGGGAGAAAAAAAAGAATAGAAAAAACAGATTTTGTCCCTTGAGCCCTCAGGTCAGTTGAACTTGATCCATAAACCTCCATAAAGCTCTTTGTACGCTGTTTCGAGGCAGAGAAAATACTTCTTTTAAAAATATATATAAAAGAAATGAAGCTATTGGCTCTCTGAAAAATCAATTGGAGAAGGGTTTTATGAGTGTATTTATAGCTTCTAACTTAAAACAGGTATTTGCTCTGACCATCAGAAAGAATCGAAGCAGACAGTGGGAATCACCTCTTTTAGTCGGCCTGCTGAGGCAAATTGCTCCCAGTTGAGATCCTCACAGATTTGACAGAGAGAGACATCTACACATAAATCAACAAAGAGGAAGGCAGCGAGGCTTGAGCAGTATATTGGGCTGGAGTATTACTGTATAAATATATACACACGTATCTGAGCTGGGATGAGGTCTTAAGGGGCTTTCTGTTAGCTGCTTAAAATTCTTCTGATGTAGCCAACACATGCAAAACATGTTTAAAGAAAAAGAGGGGAAAAAACAAGTGTGGATCTGTCTTCTCTGATAGAGTCAGTGGGTTAGTGGGTGCTGTGCGGAGAGTGGAAGGGCTGTTTGAGGATTTTTTGAGTACCTTCATGTGTGTTGCTCCATACGAAGGATGGAGCGCTCTGAGTGTGTTCGCAGTAGATATTGATATTCTACGTGCAGCAGAAGCTGAAGCCAGTGTCTTTAAAGTGTCAGCCCTCAGCAGTCAGCCAGGTGTGCCTGAGGTATGGACGAGAGGGGTGTGTGTGGGGTGGGGGTGGAAAGAGAACGAAGGAGCGAGACAGGAACATAGGACAAACAGACGGGAGAGAAAGATATCAGATGAAAAGACAGATAGGGGCAGGGAAAAGGTGCAGGTGGAGAAAAGAAGCCTTTTGGTGGGATTTTACTGGAGGTGAATTTACTCAGATGCCTTTGAAAGGCCTCTGACTGTCCTCTCACCTCCCTCTGTATGGGCCACATGGAGACACGTGGGGAAACAGATGGAAGCAGGGGGAACGGGTTTCGAGGGACCCGCAGTGAAAAAAGGCAGGTTTAAAAACAGCAAAAATCAGTGCTTATGGAGGTGCAGCAAACTAATGATGAATATAGAGAATTATACACAAAAGTAAGCATGGGCTGCTTTTAAAACAATCCTGTGAACAACTTGATCTTACACTTCTGTCCGTGAGTTGTTCTGTAAGCAACCTGTCTGATCTCTGATGGAATATTACAATAAAAGTCTTGAAATATGGTTCTGGTCAAATGAATGTGTGCACAGTTTTATTTTATATGCAGAAACTTTGGTTTTGATGTTTCTTTTTAAAGTTTTAAACTTTAAAATACTACTATCATGCATTATCCAAGTCCTAAATCGAAAACATGGGAATAAACTTGTGAGCAAATCAGTCATGTGAAAAAATGAATCCCATCTTTTGAATGAATTTCTGCATGAATGCAGCGTGGCACGGAGGTGATCAGCCTGTGGCTCTACTGAGGTGTTCTGGAAGCAGTCAGGTCACCTGCATTGTTGGTTTCTGTGCAATAATATACACTGTATGCCCTCTTCACGCACGACTGGACCGCCAGGCACAGCTCATCTTCAAGTTTGCTGATGAAACCACCATCTTTGGGCCTCATCAACGACAACAAGAGGGAAGACAGAGATGAAGTAAAATCAATGACCAGCTGGTGTCAGGAAAGTGACCTCTCTTTGAACTTGGGAGATGATAGTGGGCTTCAGGAGACAGCGTGGATGCCAGCATTCCTCCATCAACATAAACAACGCTGAGGGGGAGCAGCCAATTCATAGGCTCCTGACTCATGCGGACGACAAATGGTAATGGGGCAGCTGGTGGTCACGTAAAAACATGTCATCTGTAGACTAGACCATCTCATTTCACAGCCATTTATGCAGTGTGCATGGGCGGCCCACAAAGACTACGATGTATGTGAGCTTCAACCCCTGAATTGAGACACAGTCTGAGCAACAGTCTTCTTAGCGTTTAGCGATTAGCTGTTTGTGCTAGCTTCTGCTCATTTTTACTTGTTTATCATTAGCGAAGCTATATTTTAAGTTAGCGTGTTATGAGTTACCTAAGCTAACTTTTTGATTAGCTGTGCCCACCATTGAGAGTACTTCTGACTCCCCCTATTGATGACGAGCAGTGATGGTCCTGTAAGTGATGAGGAACTTGAGACAGATGAAGATGGGAGAAACAACACAATCTGCTGGCTTCCCTGGATATAATTTTAAAGTAATCTTATTTGAAATGCAGTTTCTTCAAGATTTAAAAGTAGTACTGCACAATTCTACTTAAGAAAATGGCCAAATGATCAGTGAAATACAGTCAATTGCAATTAGCAGGAAACATTTTGGATGAGGTTAGTGATGTTTTGGCCGAGCAAAATGTTTACACATCCCCCAAGCTGCCTGGTTGTTCACCCAGCTGATGGCTTTTTCAAACCCCACCCAAAATAGTCAATCTGACCAATCAAGTCTTTCACTAACTCCTCCCACATTCAGGAACCTCCACTTAGTGACTGCAGAGACCCTGTTCTCCGTTGAGGAGTGGTGGCTTGGTGGTAATTTTATTGAAATTCCTTTAAAAAAAATCCAAAATAAAATGAGTATAATGAAGCAACTACAAGGTATAGTGACCGTTAATGATTTATTTAGTTTAAAAAAGATTAGTTAACCACAAAGTGAATGACTAAACTGAATTAATTTGCTATGTTTTGAAAACATACAGGAAGACGTCTGTCACACATTTAATGCGTTGTGCTTCACATCAACACACCTGAGTTCTGTTATGTGCCTCTTTTGGTTCTGAATGCCCTCCTCTTTTTTAAAAACTTGTGTCTGTGTGTGATGTGTCAGACTCCATTGGAGATTTTTGAATGGCCAGAGGCATCATAAAGATGGACTGTGGTCTGTGTGGCCATTTCACCAAACTGTTTTATGAAAGAGCCTGAAGTCTTCCACGATTTTCCACTGAGGAACATTATTCGTAAATTGTTCCACTATTTCTAGACAGTGTTTTGTGGTCTGGTAGCTTCTGTATATCTTAATGTTCAAGAGACTCAGCCTTTCTAAAATGCTTTATTTTTTTATACCCGGTCCTCCTACCAACCTGTTGCCAGTTAAACTGATTAGTTGACAAATGGTCCTCTAGCTGTTTCTTATTTATATCGTTTACTTTTACAGCCTTTTGTTGCCCTGTCCCTACATTTTTAGATGCAACGCTGTCATCAAAATTAAAATGACCTTTTTTATGTATAAACTGAACAACTCTTGGTTTAAACATTTGATACATTTACTATGTTCCATTGTGAATAAAATATGAATTTATGAGCTTTGTAAATAAGTAAATGGTAAATGGCTTGAACTCATATAGCACTTTATCAAATCCAAGGACTCCAAAGCACGTCACACTACAGTCATTCACTCATTCATACGCACATTCACACACTTATGATGGTAAGCAACATTATAGTTACAGACTGACTGAGCTGTGGCTGCCATACACTGGTGTTACTAAGTCTGTTGACCACCACCTACAGACAAGGCTCTGTCTCCCCCAAAAAAGTGTATTTTGTTTTGGGAGGATCTGCTTGGAGCCTTTTCTCTCTTCTAAAATAAATCATAGCTCACCTACTTCCTAGTCGTAAGGACTCTTTATACTTCCTCTGTCCAGCGGACGTCTGCTCAGATTGTTGCAGCTTCGTGACAAAAATTACGTCACCATGCTCCCAGCATCGACTCTGCCGCCTCTTTTTGGAGAAAGGGGTCTCTGCAGAACATGTACTGTAGGTGGAGATGGTACAAATCATGTTTGGCAGAGGTCTTAATGTAGGCGGAGACGGCCCAAGAGACATGATTGGTCGGATTGTTGGTGGGGTTTGAGGAGGCTGGAGGCAGCGGGGAGTTGCTTCGTCGAGTCGGGCAGGAGCAACATGTTTTTAAGATTAATTTTAGTCATAACTTGAGAAAGAAAAGTGCTAGCTGCATCAAATTTGACTAAAATGAATCTTAAAAAAAACATGTTGCTTCCTGCCCAACTCGACCAAGCTACTCCCCGCTGCCTCCAGCCTCCTCAAACCCCACTGTCAATCCGACCAATCACGTCTCTTGGACCGTCTTCGCCCACATTAAGACCTCCACAATCACAATTTGGGCAGTATCACAGGACAACATGTACTGCAGAGACCCTTACTTGCCAGCAGAACTTTTTATCCCGCCTCCCGCTAAGAAGTTTATGTGTGATTGGTCAGAAGTTTGTGGGCGTGTTTGTTTATGCTGAAATGTTCAGATGCAACATTTTGCTCCAAATGATGAGATGGTTCCGGCTGCAGACCGCAGAATGGGACAGGGGAAGATAGTGGGCGGGGTTGGACGTCTGACCCTGCCCTCGACAGATTTGTGGACAAATAATGGCACATCTAACCAGGATGGATTTGAGTTTTGTTATCTTTTCAGGACTGTAGACTCTAGTGGGAAGGAACCGTGCAGTGACATGTACCGCAGCAGGAGGGGTTTTCCAGGAGCTCAGCATGGTGTGTCTCAGGAACTATGAAAGCCGTGTGCGAAAACAAATGTCGAACAACCACGTGACCGTGCGTCGGCTGTTCGGCTTTGCTTTAAATATCTGAAGGCCTAAAGTCCACACTCTGTCTCAGACTGTTTTGTTTTTTCCTCCACAGAACTTTTTCAGAAAGAGAAGGAAAACTCTCTGTTCTGTCTGTAGTTCTGACTGCGGGTTCGGTCCTCATTCAAACATCTCCAAATTGCTTTGGTTCAAACACACTAAAACTAAATACTAAACACTCTAAACTACAACCTAACTATAATATCCAAACAATCTCATTACTCTCCCCTGATTTCACTCATCTTTCTATCACCGCCAAATTTCATCCAACTTTCATATCTTTTTCTTCTTCTTCCAGAAAGTTTTTAGCATTTGTCAAACTATTTTGGGCTTTAATCAGAAAGGAGATCAAGGGTTGTGTGTTTATTTGAAGGGTTGTGGATGAAACCAGATGTTAAATTTAGGTGTTTTTTTTATCCATGAATCTGCCAGCTGCCTACCTCTGCAACTCCCTTCAAATATGATGAACTATTTATTTAAAATGCCATAAATTACTTATCATCTCTCTGGTTTTATTTGGCTTATCAACACAAATTGAAACAGATTCTTAGAGAGGGAGGATTAAAACTGATCATGTAACTAACTAGGATGCAGTGACTCAGCACATTGATTGACTTATGCCAAATAATCATGTTTTTTTGCCAATATTGCCCAACTCTAGTAAAATTCTGACCTGAACATTTAATAAACCTCTAATTTTTGGTTTTATACCTATAGATTCACACATTTTGACATCAGACAACGATTCTCCATTCAAAGAATTGTAAACTTTGCTAAATGAAAATGGAAAAGTCATTTGAAATAGAACACGTGCCGATTACTCACAAAATACATATATTTGAAGAAATTCGAGGATGTTTAAATTCATCACTAGAATTACAAACATACAAAATTAAATATGTTTTCAGGACTTTGGAGATTTTTTTGTTGTTTGTTTTAGCAACATAAAATTTCCCCATTCCAATCTATTTTTAAAAGGTTGTACTGGTTTATCAGTGTATCGTTGGTGTGTGGTCTTTACAACATGTTTCTGTAGTCCCAAGTGGCAAAAAAATTATCAATAAATAGCTTGTTTAATTATATTTATTAATGTCTTTTTATTTTTATGAAAGGGATGCTCATTCTCAAAGAGTAGAGGAATGGAGGCTGTACGAGCAAATATTCTGCAACTTATTTCTTCATAATTCAGAGGTTAATGACCTTAAACCAGGCCTTGAACAAGGTGTTGAATCTGGATTAGTAATAGTCAGTAAACAGAAAGAATTTTTGATGCAGTAAAAGAACACTCTTTCATTCTGCTTATCTTTAGCTCTGGTTTGTCTGAGCTTCTCAGCTGAAATTCATCTCCTTCACTTTGTTTCACTTGTTTTCTCTGCGGCTGTTTTCTGTTTCACTGTGTTATCATTCTTCTTCCCTCCCTTTCTTTCTCTCTTCAGAAACCATGCTACACCTCATTCCTCTCACACTCCTCCCCCTCACCAGGCCTCCCTCGCTTTTCTAAACAACATCCAAATTAATGGAGAGTCCTCCCTTGTGATGCAGCTTTGGGGTATCAGGATGACTGTTCTAACCTTGTCGACTATCAGCTGTGTTTAGTCAAACCACATGCATTTGGCGGCTGAAATTACTAATAAGTGATATGAGAGCTAATCTTCTAAACTTTAATATCGCACAAACATTCCTGAGGAAAGAGAACACCTCCTACTAGTGAACGTACTGTTTAACCCTAGTTTACTGTACTGGTTTGGTACAAACCCAGCCTCCTGTTTAACCCTCTTAAATACAAACTTGGGATGGCAACACAACAGTACAGCAGGTTTGATAAGTGTCTGTCAGAGTCAAAAACAAAAAAAGCAAAAATCAAGATTTCAGGTTTAGCCTGTTGTGTTCAGCCTCCTTGGCCTCACGAGTACAGTCAGCTCAGCCGAGTGTATCAGTGGATTTTCTTTGCCTCATCTGGATTGTAGTTTCTACCCTCAGTGTCCTCCTGACCACTGAGGGTTTAAATGAGGTTAAGCGAGACACAGGGTTTGCTCCAAACAGTATATAAAAACGCTATCTTGTTATTTAACAAGTTTATCCAAATGGCTTCTTTTGTGCTGAGTTGTACAACAGCTATCACTTTTTTTCTCCCGGTACATGGGTTTGACCTCCGAACTCAACCTGCTGTAGAAAAGAGGCTTTTACAGCTAATGCTACAGTTTACTTAACATGTTTGCATTGCTGTTCAGTTTCCCTCAGCTCTCAGAAACATTATGTAAGATGTTTTCATTGCCTTTCACACTGAGGCAACATTGTTAAAGTGTGCTATGAAGTACTAAGAGGTTTATGGGTTCTCAGTTCAGCTTTTATGTAGTCACAGGTTTTTTTGGCAAAGCCTTTAAGTAAAAATAATTGGTGTTACTACTGCTTCACCCAGTTTGCTGTTTTACATAAAATACAGTCTTTCAGTTTCCTATAAGAAATTCTGAGCACAAGGTTGAATCAGGTGGGTGAGGATCTGTAAAAATCGTATAAATGATCATTTCAGTTCTTGTAGATACTGTAGTTTTGTTGAGTCGTCCCAGTTGGAAGAAATAGCCTTTTTGCACTGGAATGGCTGGCCTGGGTTCAAACCCGGGGTCAGTGCTTTTGCATCAACTCTATGGCCCAGTCCTATCCTGATCTTTGAAACCATGAGACCCGTGCAATCTAATGAGGACCATCAGCCTAACGACTGATTATTAATGCCCTGATTGTCTGCTTATAAAGTTGAGTTTACCTGCAACTCCTCAGACTAAAAAAGTCTCTTGGAATAGAGACAAAACTTTTTCAACAAATAAGAACCCATACAGGAGACCTACTCACCACTGTTTTTAATTTCACTTGAATCATTTGCAACGACTATAACGTTTTTTTTCGCATGAGTGCAACTAAACAACAAATGTAGCAAGGTACCATTCAATAACAAGCTAATGTTAGCTACCATTAGCTCACTGAACTTTGTCATTTTGCTTTCTCAGTTTCAGCATCATACTACTGGAAGGTCAGGTATAGCAGTTCAGTTTTATTTTTTAGTAAGCAGATTGAAAGTTGTCAAAGATAACGTTTTGGTTAGCTGTGCCCACCAGTGATAATACAGCTTGGTACATAATCGTGTGTACTAACAGGTGTACTTACGGACATGTTTTATGTATTGTCATGTTTTGGAAAACTCTCTTGCAAAATACTATTTACAATTCGCTGCCCAGACTTTTTCCACTGTCTTCAGTTTCATATGCACAACTATCTACATGCAATTTTATGTTCATGTTAAAGTGCAACTAAAGCTACATTCATACCGAACACATTTTCAAAAACACGCCCAACGCATCAAGTGTCTTCTTTCAGGTCAGACGCATTCAGTGTGAATGTAGACGCGCGTTTGGAAGAGCCTGTTGTTGTGTTCTTCTGTGTCTCTGTTTATTGGCGGATGAAATAAAGAAAGCGGCTTTGCTTTATTTACTGAGAGCAAGCAAATGTTGCGCTCATCAGACAATTAATTCACCAGATAATTCAGAGGCAGTCAGAGTTTGGTGAGTTTCACCACTCCAGGAGCTGCGAGCTGACGAGGCTCGCTTTCAGAACAGTTTTTGTCCTGACCTCAGTTTGACGAGCCGCTGTCCCGCATCGGTGCTGATATCTCCTGCCAGAACACCGACTACAGAAGGTCGATTTCAGCTAAAGAGCCATTTGCATTGATGAAACTAACTTTTTAAAATGTATTTGTATAAGCTCCCGCATGGGACCATGCATGTTCTGAATTCACCACTGACTTAAACATTTTGAATAAATTAACTTTGAGAGTAACGAAAAATGTTCTTGAATGAGAGCTGCTGAGGTTCTTCATCAGATGTGTGCATCAGCCTTGAACTGTTGCCTCTTTTGGGATGGCAGCTTTCAAAGTTGAAGAAAATCCTCATCAATCCTCGTCAATGTTTGTAGAAAAAGATCAAAAACAACGATTGACGAAGTGAGAAAAACCCTATCTGGAATAAATAAGTTTACGAATGACCACATTGTGATGTAATGTGGTCGTATGCAGCCTTGGTGTCATGCAGGCATTTTAAATAATAAAAAAATAAAGATCTGAACACAAAGTCAGACACTGTGTGAGGCTGAATCTTAAGTGATTCAAGCAGAGCGCTCGCTCTTTGTTCCAGGTTCGGCAGCAGATTTTGGAATCAGCTTGAGGTGATTTATTGAAGACCGATGCTCTGAATATAAACAGCAGGTGAAGCACAATATTTTACAAGGTTGTTAAAAAAACATCCTACAACACAAAAGTGTCTTGCGCTGTCACGGTTTTCACATTTTCTCATTCAAATGGACCAAAACAGGATGTTATTATGTTTTCATTGAGAACTGTGAGAATTGTTTCATTTTAAAAAAACACAGCATGAACAAGTTTGTACCATTCTAAATCTTGGATATTTATTACCAGACACTTTTTTGTTGTGTTGCGTGAACTGCAAGTAATTCCATCACTTACTCAGTTTTCTTAAAAAGAAAAAAGGCTTTAGTTTGAATAAATAAAACAACTTAGTCTTAAATTTTACAGCAGCTCCTGGGAAGGCTGCATTATAAATTGGTACATCAAAATCAAAAAGCAGCAGCTTCTAACTAGAACTTCTGCAAGAAATATAATGTATCTGTTAAAACAACAGTGCTATGCTAATTTTATGGCAAATTATTTCTAAAATAATACTTTTATCTGATACTAGCCTGGCTCTTGCCTTGCAGTTCTGCTCAATTCTATTTTCCCTTCACTGCTCCGTCTGGGATTTCTCCCATAGACAAGGATTTCTTCAGCAGAATTTTGTTCAGTTCAATAAGAGAACAGAAGGCAGAGTTTTGAACAACAACGTCGATTTTCTGCGCAGTGTCTGCTTGTAGTTTATTTTACCTGGGCCAATCACCAACCAGAAGGCGGAGTTTTGAACTAGTCATCTCATTTAAGTAAATCTCATTTACAGCGACCTCATTCGGCTCGATGGGGTTGTTTACAGCACATAAAATTTCTGGTTAGCTTCTTAGCTTAGCCTCCTTCACAGTGGAGCTGGCACATATACGTCCCGGTCAAACGATCCAATCATTTTAAACACCCATTCAGAAGAAGACAGAACATAACAAATATATGACAACAGGTGCCCTGAGTCATGCAGCCGTCGATCCCTGTACCGAACAGATCATCTTCATGAAACATCATGAGGAGGCGCCACACAAGGAAAGATGAGGGGAAAAAACAAAACATCATATTATGTCAGCAAAAAAGTGACACATGATGGTGTTTAGAAAAAAAAAAACTCTGCATAGAGCACATTTATTAGCCAGGAGGAGTAGGTGAGTTTGTGGGGGCGTGTATCTGAAATGCACTTGTGTGTGAATATCTGAAAAGTAAGCCCGAAGAATCAGTCCCCAAAAACCCGTGCAGCCATTGTCCAGAACATTGATGTTAACTGTTCATTCGGTGCGGCCCTCAGCTTGCTTCAGGAACCAGATCACAAACATTCCAAGGTGTTCCAGGTCAGTCGAGACTCTACAGGTAAGGTACAAACACTCGTCTTCAAATTTATTTTACGTCTCAGAGACTGTAGGACATGTATACAAGAAAACAGCTGTAAATAAATAAAATTAAATGACCATCTCCCAAGCCGCTCTCCACTTCTCCACTTTGTCTCCTCCTCCTCCTCTCTGCTGCAGGTGATCTTATCTCCGGGCCATATTCTGGCTTTCTCCATGGCCGATCGACAGTCCACTTCTCAGCGCCTCGGATCGTGTGTGACAGACTTTTTGCTTGGACGATTGTGTGTGTGGGGGGGGTTGTTATAGTTTATTGTGAGGACCCACAGTCCACCAAATGTATGTTTTTTTGACTAGCTGTACAGGAATTTATGCTAACACAGATTGTTTTTGACGTCCGTCATGGAGAAGTGGGTGGTCTTTTGGAGTGCTTGACGTCACGTGCAAAGGGTTAATTGAGCACGACTTCTTTGCATCTCCATGGTTAACAAGTCCATCACAGGGACACGGAGTCAAACATGAGATATATCTCATTCACACTTAAAGACAAGTTAGAGTTACCAGTTAAGCCGTGGAAGGTCTTATGTGTTATAATTTGTCTATATATTTTGTGTGTTTTTATATCAGTCTGAAGTTGTAATTTTTACTTTTATTTCCCTTGTTCAGTTCTCAGCGTTCTAATGTTCCCTGTGTCAGTCTGCCTTCCACACACACCTGTCTCCAGTTAGTAAGCAACACAGGTGCCTCCACTTTCCAGTTATCTCTGCTCCATGTTTTAGAACTAACGAGCACTTCATTGGTTTGGCTCCCTCCCTGATGCTCCTTCACACTTAGTGTTTTGCTATCCTGTCAGCTTTTTGTTTTGTTTAAAAAATATATTTTAATTTATTCCTTTCAAGTCCTCCGTGTGTCTGCATGCTGAGTCCTACTTATACATCAACCCTGTCATTATGGGGAACAATCAGCCACACATTGATTTCTGTCTGTGTTTTATGTATTTGGTGTTTTCAGTAAACATGATCACTTCTGATAATTTTGTTTTTTTAAAGGGTAAAAAATTAAACAGTCTTTTCTTATTTCAGTTCTAAGACATTGTAGCTTATTGTGGACCTATTTTAAGCAGTTATGTAAGATAGTCAACTTTTGTTTTTTAATTCCCCCACCCCTTTTTTAAACACTTTTTGGTCATAACGTTAAATGAACTTCTGAGGGGGTTAACCTAATCTGGATACATAGCAAAATTCATTAATATACATTTTAAACAAACAACATCTGAGTAAATCTGTTCATTTCTGCATTATTAAACAGCTACCAGATATAATTCTTTTTTTCATACTTGGGGAAATGAAGGAGATATGTGTTTAATTGATGTAAAGCTTCAGATGAGGGGTTTATAGTTATTTAAAAATAGATGAACACCTTCCTACAAAAAAGACTAAATAAACCAGAGTAAAGTCAGTTGTCAATAATCATATACAGAGCTTGAGCCATTGGTCCTTTAAAAAATAAGTAGTCAAACATCCAGAGGGCTAAACATGTTTTTCACATTTCAAAAAGGTAGACGGGTGACTGTATGGATGCTCATAACTTCATGTAATATTTTGAAAAGATTTGTAAAAACAGGCAAGATTGGCCTCAAGTTTCAGGTATTTTAGAGTTATATTAATAGAACAGTAGAAAGTTTAAGGTTAAACATATATTTAGGGCTTTGAAAAACATGCATTTTTCTCTCTCAATTTACTTTGAAGTGCAGTTAGTTTTTGGTGCACTACTTTTAATTTCAACCACCTATCTGTTCATTTACAGAACAGATAACCAGAAACATTTATACTCAGTGGATTATTTGACAGAAAATCTGTTTTTCTTACAACATGAACACAACATGCAACTGTAGACATAAATACAAGTTTCTTCATGCTTGAGCATGAATTTATTCACGATTTATTGGAAGGTTGTTTGGAATATAAGAAGACATCCCGTCCCTCGCAGCCACAAACTGTGAGACCACTGTTGTTTCACAACAACCGAAAAACCGGAGCACCTCTCCTCTAACATCTCCCTGTTTAGATATGAACAAATGCGAGCAGGCAAGTGAGCATTATTAAAAACGATCAGTCAGTCAGATAGCAGCTCACACGCTCATCGTGCTGCTGCCAGCCTAAAGCCCAACGAGTCTCTGTGGAGCCCCTGATATTGAATCAAAAAAGGACGTGCCACACTCGGCAGGAAAATGGTTTGACTTCAATATGCAGCAAAAGTGGAAACATTTCATCTCCCTGGAGGTATTACATCTGAGTGAACCATCTCACCCAACTTTGATGGGCTAGTCTACATGGAAGCAAAGTCAAACAGAAACGAGAGCTTCTCTTTGAAAAGCTGTTCAGGATGAGATGGATTGATGCACTGATGTATATTCAAGACTTGTTCAGCACTTCTGATTTTTTTCTGAGGTCTGCATTCACTGTGAAATAAATACGTCCTCTAAGTCATGATTTTTATTTTTTCCATGCTTTTGCACATCCAGTTGCTTGTTCTGGATGTCTGAGTTAACCATAAGATATTTTCACAACAATGAATCTTTGCTGTATGTTTATCTCACTAAAAAAGCTTGCGGGGAAATGTTGCCTCCTCCTAGAAAACATCACCCTGTCAGCTCAGCCAGATTCAATAGAGTGATGAGGAAAAAAAGAAATGTCTAGAGGTAGAAATTTAGTTTCCAATGCTGCAGGTGGTGCACTTAAATAAAACTAAAACGACAACAAAAAACAAACAATATGGTAAATAAATCAAAAACCATTAAGATGATAAACTGCTCAAACATGCAGAAAACAGAAGGACTAAAGTTTCCTTAATAGACCAAAGGATTTGTTTCATTTATGCAACCAATTAGGTGGGGGAAAGGTTCTGACATTTTGCACAATTCAGAGTTTTAGCCTTCTTAGTGTCCTTTTGAGGAGATTGTGAATGTCTGGGAACCCTTCCTGTAGTACTTTAATGTCCATGTATGTCACTGTAATATGGAAGGGTGAGACAGAGGACAGAGTTGGACTAGCAGACTAAAATCAATCTGTAGGTGTTCTCCAACCATAAAATGATCATCTTTCTCACCTGTCTGGAAAAAATTGTGGCAATGCAACTTGTATTCAAGCCCTGAATTTATGAGGGATGATATAGTTTTCATCTGCGATGTAAAAGGATCTCTGAGGGAGCATACAGGTTTTTCTAATTTGTCTTTATGGGGGAGTATGATTTTATTATTTTCATCCATTACATTTTACCCACGTTTTCCTTTTAGGGTCACAGGAGTCACTGGTGCCCATATCCAGCAGTCACTGTGCGAAGGGCAGGGTACACTCTGGACAGGTTTTTAAATTATTTTATTACCTTTTATTTCTTTAACCAGGCAAATCCTATTGAGATCACAGATCTTATTTGCAAGGGAGGCCTGGGCCTGAAGGCAACCTAACATGGTTTTTGTCCATCAGAGAAAACCCACACAAGCATGAAAAGAACATACAAACGCCACATAGAAAGACCTCAGATTCAAACCAGGGATTGAACCAATGATCTTCTTGCTTTGCAGCAATGGTACTAAACACTGAGCCACTGTGCTGCCTATAGATTAGCACTGTTGTCCAAAGACCGGACAGCAATGCTATCATTCATTCCAACCAAACATTCAGTCTTTGGACAACTGGTATAAAAACTTGCTTTGTATAATCAGTAATTATTTAGACTTTTTCACTTGACTTCCAGGACTTGTCCAGTTTCAGCCTAAAGAAGTCCCAGGATGCCACCCCAGTGGTCCCACCCTTGACGAAATGAGAAGTTGTTGCGTGTGATGTGAAGAGTGGAAGGTGAGGGTGGGTACCTGAA
>JARVGW010000564.1:20417559-20428539 GCA_031762495.1 Anablepsoides rubrolineatus | reverse complement strand
TGCTAGTTTCAGCTTTTTCAACTACTTTACAGCTAATTTCAGCTTTTTCTTTTGCACTCACACTGCGTTTGGACATGAAATGTTATTTCTCTAGTTTAAGTTTGGTCCCACTCCTTTCCTCTTTCAGATGGCTCCTTTGGAGCAGCAGCAGCAAATGGCAGACCACTCAGACTTGTCACAGAGGTTAGACATGTCTCATGTCAGTAATCCACAAGATGTGAGCAATCTCGACCTGACTCAGCTTGTCCCAGAGCTCGACCTTCTTGACGAGAAGGCAACAAACAAGAAGGACGACATTGATGAAGAAGAGGTGAGGAAGCATCATCATGAGAAAACTGTAGTTTCCAAATGTTTATAAATGACAACCAGATAAACAATCCTAACAAAAGGGATTAGAAGTTGAGTTTAAGAAAATTAAAAGCAGGATCAGTTTGTGCTTTCTATATGTTCATTTGTTGATTTATAACAACTTTGTGGTTCTTAGGAGGAGGGTCAGGCTGGAGACCAGGATCAGGAGGAGAAGAGATGGAACAAGAGAACCCAGCAGATGCTGCACGGTCTACAGGTAAATGTCTTAGAAAATACTTTTTCAGTACCAATATTAGTGCACTGATTGATTTTTACTCACAATTTGGGCTTTTCTCCACATAGCGTGTCATGGCAAAGACGGGTGCAGACTCAGTCGGCCTCCTCGACTTGTGCAGGAATGACAACAAAAAGCAGGCAGCTGCCAAGTTCTACAGTTTCCTCGTCCTCAAGAAGCAGCAAGCCATCGAAGTCACTCAGACTCAGCCCTACAGCGACATCGTTGCCACAGCTGGACCAAAATTCCACCTCATTTAGACATTGGAAGAACAACACACTGCTTGCAACAGGCTTCTTTTTTTTCATTTTTACATAATTACTCAACTCTTTGCCTTTTTTACATTTTTTTTCCTGTCAAACCATGTTTCCCTTTGGGAGGAGGGGTGGGATGTACTTGGAAAAGGGTTGGGAATGTTTAAAAGAACAGTTTTACTGTACTACAGCTGGAATCAGGCAGTATTCTTGATTCAAGTAAGGTTAGGAATGTTTTACAAGTATATTTATAAAATGACCCTTTTCAGTCACCAATTTGTACGCTTTACATCATATTGTTTTCTAAGTTAAATTTCTGTTGTCTGCTCATATTATGTTTTGTATCAGTCCCCCTCTTTCAAATGAAATATTTCAGATTTGAGCTAAAATCCCAGCTTATCAGGTATGTTCCTGTACTGACTCTGTGTTCTGGAAAGGTACTGTTTTATTGTTCAGAAAGTGTAACCTCTCCTGTTTTCTCCCTGTTGCACTTGTTTTTTTTTATATAAACAAAAAGGTTAATCTGTCACTGAGTAGTTGAAACGTATCTGGCATTAAATATCATGTTTCAGATGTATAATTCAGGCAGTTTATCAATTTTATGTAAATTTCTTTTTTGTACCCTTTTTTTGGTTTGTTAATGCTTATTTTGCCTTTTTGCATTATGTAACTAGGTAATGTTATTTGTTACAGTTAAGTTCACTCTCCCACCTTTTTAGACTCTGGGTAACTTCTAGTTGTGATACATCTGTAAAGATTTGAAATAAAGTGTTTTAAATACTTGGTTTTGAAACAATGGTCTGTCAAATTGAAATATTGAGGTTCAAATAAATGTATTTTTTAACATTATTAGATTTTTGTCAAGATAGGCAGGTAGTGTATAAAAGTTAGGAATGGAATCTGAAATGCTAAACTGAAGCAAGTTTAGGGGGAAAAAAACACTTATACAATATAGTGTATGTTTGCTCAATCTAGTCTGTTCCATCTTCATTTTTCACCCAGTATGTTTAGTGAAACTAATGATCAGAACTATCATTGATTGACCTGACTATAAATAAATAATAGGGTTTCTAAATTTTCTTTATGGCTTTTGGTTTTGATGTGCCATCCCACCGTAATTGATAAAGATAATCATGTTGGGCAGCTTCTACGTCTGTTTTTATAACCCCAACTTAAAACAAAAGGTATGCTTTGGCTTTGCAATAAGCATGAACGCTATTTTTGTCACTTTATTGTTTTTTTTATATTTTGTGTTAAGTTCTTTTTAAATGTCGTTTAACTTATCTTAATATGTACAGCTTTTTAGTTAATATTGAATTTCTAATGCGTTTGACATTGATGGACAAGGTTTCTTTATGCGGTCGATGGCTCGCTTTGCTTCGTTTCTACACGGACAGTGTAAGAGATGCATTTGTAGCGGAAACGTGCGTCCTCAAATCCTTTCCCCCTTTTTGTCTAGCGTGGACCGGCAACAATGTCTTCACGTAAAGAGTCAAGTTCAGCATCTACCGCAGAGATACCTTCCACAGGCGGTACTTTGGACTCTCCGGTCAAACAGATCCAAATTGAGGGACTGGTGAGTGTCACCGCCGGATTATTAGACTGTTCTGTTATCTTGATACACAGGAAGGTTTAGCAGATGCTAAAGCGTTAGCATCATGGCGGGGAGATAATGTGAAGATGGTTCTTGTTTTTTTTTTTTTTTTTAGATTTTCTTACGCTTTTGACATGCCTGTAGCTTAAATTTAGTACATTACTTAACAAGATACACAAACTATTTATTCTGCTTTACATTCGTCTAGATATTGGGTTAGCTAAATGTGTTCTATGGCTAGCTGCTGTTTAGCTGGAGCTAACAGGGCTTTTAATTTTAAAACCTGGACCTCCCTGTCTGAGGTACCTCCAAAAGGTTTTTTACTTGTAGAAAACAAATTTTAAGGCATTAATTAGTTATGAAGTTTAACTAAGAACGCAAGTCACCAGTCTTTTAGTCTTACTGTGTAATTAATTACCTTTATGAACCTTCTGACAAATAACTAATATAGTCAGTATAATAGTGTTTTGTTTAAAAAAATTATATATTTGTCTATTTCTTATTTTATCTTTTTCTAACAATGATGTTAACCAAAGTGCTGCACATAATATGGCTGATTAGGGGAACGTTTTACTTTAACAATTTACTTAATTTTTTGAGATGTCATATGTACTTACAAATTTCAGACTTATTTACAATTTATTTCAGGTCTTTTTATGATTGTTTTGGATTTAGGTAAAACTTGAATATATGTTTTTAACTGTCAGTGATGATATAAGAGATCAAGACAGCTGTTGGTATAAAAAAAAGTTAATGTTTGTTTGTTTGTTTGTTTGTTTTTGGCCCATAACTATTAGAGTTTCTGCTTGAACCTAGATTTTGACAAAAAAAAGCAAACAAAAACTTAGACTGTGTGATAATAGGTTTCACCCCAATCACATTTCCAGATGTTAAAAAATGAATAGAATAGAATCTGTGCAATTTTCTGTGGTAGATCATGCAACCTTGTTTGAAAAAAAGTAATAAATATAACAATGTGGTGGTTGACTTCCTTTGGGGTCTGCTGGTGCTGTGTTTAACAAAAAGCACTGTAGTATTACTCCTCATTCCTGGTTCTCTAGGGCCACTATCCTGCCTGCGTTAGCTGTTTCCCTGTTCTTCAGCAAACTTTCAAGTTCAGCAGAAGCCTAATAAATAAGTGATTCACTTATTTATTCAAATCAGGCGTGTTGGGCAGAGAAACAACTAAAACATGCAAAATATTGGCCCTCTCAAGGACCAAGGTTGAGGAACACTGCTGTGTGTAGAGATGATTTGGATAAACAGAAACACTCATTTTTGTGCATGTGTATTTTGCAGTACTCTGGTGGCAGAAATCAGACAGTCAGCAATGAACGACATGCTATCGACTGACTGACTAGCTGATTTAGATTTAGCAGATTATGCTTGAAAGATTGTTGTATTTATTTCAGTATGAGTTCTAAACATGCATTAAGGGCAGTGTGAGGCAGCCGTACATGCATATAAGAGACAAATCACAGATTTTCACCTTCCTGAAAATTAAGAATCAAATTTACTTGATAGGAAATAAACAGCAGAGACATGACCCTTGTTCTCTGGGATACAGCACTTACTTGTTAGTTGAGCCCCACTTATTTAGTTTATCTTGATCTTTCCTGGCTATACAGTGCCAGGAACTTCTACTCCCCTTTTCTCGCCTATACTGACATCCAGCCACAACACAGGGTTAGACCATTTTTGTTTTAAGTTTGTGAACAAGCGACCAGTCATTTCTACAACAAACGGTGTGTGTTGTCTTTTTGCCCACCAGATAGGTTTTGAATCAGGTGGTCACATGATCATGTTGTCTTTTAAAAGGCGTTGTGTCAGTAAGCAGGGTGACATCAGGGGCCAGTATTTGTGTGACAACATATGTGTTTGTTAATCAGCTCAGAACGCTCCACTCTATGTGATGCCAGGTATATAAAAAAAAGACAATAACGAGGCTAATGAATAATATAATTCTTTAAACGACCCACCTCTGATTTGAGGTAAAGATTATCAGTGTGTGTATACTTTGTAAAAATGATTACAATTTTATTGTGAATTTTTTTAACGATTTGTTGCACTTTTCTTAAACTTTTTTTTCCTCAAACGTGGTTATTTCTTAAATATTTTATTTCTATTTTGATGGAAACTAAAGCTAAAACAGTCCATGTTAATCTTTCCTTTCTGTAATACCTCTGTACAAACAGCAGAGGACAAACTTGCTTCATTGGCATGCACTTGCATTCTCCCCTCCTTGGGCCATAAACTGCACTGGATAAAGCAGCTTATTTTTGTAGAGTTCATGGATGCAGTAGCAGGACTTGGACTAACTAGTTACTGCCTTGTTTTTATCCGTCTCATTAAAGCTGTCCTTGAATCACTAGTTCTGTTTTCAAATCTAAATATTTAATGTTTAATGTGTGTAATATTTAATCCTCTGAGGTTTTCTTAATTCCTTTCACTGCCTTGTCAAGCAAACATTTAAATCTTCGCACTTTAATCTAAAACACCCCAAATCCGTCTTGTGTGTGATCTCATTTTTATTCAGTGTTGAGGAGAGGGGTATTTATTTCAGGTAGAGTTATGAACCTCATTTCACCTGAATGCATTAATATGCAGCAGTTGCCGCCACGTTGCATCATGACCCGTCTGACAGAGGTTTAGCTGCAGGGTTGCCCGTGGACTATATCACCGCTGCTGTGTAGTAAAAATGGTTTGTTTTCTTGCTTTTGAAGAGGATTCAGTGCGTCGTGTTGCTACAGAATTGGATTGGAACACAGCAATGAGTTTCCATTAAACACCCACTGAGATCAAGTAAACTTCAGTATTTGAGGGAGAGAAGAAACCAGATTTTGTTTTTGTATATTGTTTTCTTTCTGACGTACGATACACGTCAGACACCGCTCTTAGAGTTATGTGTCGTGAATTAGGAGAAAGTCAGGGCACACTGTGCTGTGTATTTTTGGCACAGTGAATTTTAAAGCTCTGGGGGTTTTACACAAAAGGCAGGAACTGTTACAGAAAGAGTTTAATCCTAACATTTCATAAAACAGTGCCAGAGTCGTTTTTTTTTGTTTCAAAGCTTATACACAGATAAAAAAAAAAGGGTGCCAGAACAGTCCCCCGCCCAGGCCCATAAGTTTGGGTTTGTCAGGAATATGTCATATAACAGTGATAGACTTAAGGAAAGTTAGCAGGTTGTCCAGCGGACAAGCTCTTGACAAAATCTGGTTGTCCCCCAAAATGTTTGGTTTTCTGCACCCTTTAAATAAAATTGGCAAAAATCTTAAGAAAAGTGTAATTTAATATATTGCACTAAATACAAATGCTGTCAATCAACCATCTTGAATGTTATCAGTTTCTGAGTATCAGTTTCATCCTCTTCCTCATCATCAGACTTTACAAGAGAGGCACTTGCTATTTGAGGCTCTGGGATTAAAGCAGGAGAGTAATTATAAGGTAATTACTTTGCCGGAAATGTTTTCTACACCTACAGAGCTTTTTCCTGCATGTCAAAGGTTTTCATATAAAGAGGCGTATGCTGTGTACATGACCTTAGTAAAAGTACACAGAGTCCTCTAATGATGTGTTGAAGTTGTAAGAAGATTTAAACCTGAACCATTTAGATTCTCAAAACTGTTATTGTTCTGAAAGAAGAGATGTTTAAAGCCGCTTTTCTCTAGATTACATTGATCATTTCAGTGTTTTCAACTCAATCTGATATAAAATTATAAGGCAGAAAGTCTGTTGCGCAGTATGTTAATTTATTTTACCAAACTGACAGATTTCTCCCATAATTAATTATTTACAGGATTTCAACTCTTGTAGTCGTTTTTACAATTTATGTTTCCTATTTATTGAATTATATTTATCACAGTACAGCTACCTCTCAGTGTAATTCTAAATATAATTAAGTTTAGCACAAAACACCTACAACACCTTGTTGCTAAAACACCTGGTAGAATTATATTTTATATAATAAACACTTGAAGCTGACTCTCACAGAGAGAGCTTTGTGATTCTGGGGTAAATATTAAAGTCAAAAGTAGACACATTTTTGTTATAATTTGGGGATTATAAATATCTATCTTTAAATGAGACCTAATATGGGGGTCCCAGAACAAGTTAGGACACGTCTGTGGACTTTACAAAACATGTTCATTTGATTTAATTCACAAAATTAATGTCAAATAATGAAATTTCACCTTTTCAGTTCTGCCTGTTCTTTAGCTCTCTTCAGAACATGCTTCTTTGCATAAGCTGCTATAGAAACCTCCTCCCAACCTTTTGTTTACATTAACTCCGCCCCCTGCCAGAAGTTTACTTTCAGTTTCATTTCAGTAGAAAGCACTGTTTTTCCAAAGTAGTCCATGGTGAAATTATTTACACAAACTACAACTTTCCTTGTTAGTATTGCTAGAACATTGCCAATAAAAATAAAATGAAGCCACTCATCCATGACTGTTCTAAAACAGCAGAACCGTCCTGTGAGAAAAGTGGGCGGCGTCTCTGCTTGGGTTATCAGGAGAGGAACAGGGCTCAGGTTGGGTTTTGCTGTGCGTGTGTGTGAACACACAGTGTTACAGCGAGAATGCTTGTGAGGTTAATTCATAATATAAAATGCATAGTTATCCTTGGTAGTTTGGGAAACACTGACAGCTTTCACCTGCAGTCTGTCAGTCAGACAGCATTACCTGCCCTGCTCCGCTCTGATTGGGTAAAACTTTGACTATGGTTCTATTTATTGGTTGAAATAAGCGTCCGTTTAACCCAATATCATCATTAGTTAAACGGCTTTAAGACGACCACCACAAAATGTTTTTTTTTTCTCCTTTTATTTCATTTTCAAAGATGTCAGAAATCTGTTGTAGCAGTGGTGAACTTGAATCCATGATTTCACTTGGTCGATCTGGTTGAACAAAATTGAAGTAGGTTTTTTTTATGTTGACCTCTACATAATAGTGTGACACACACCAGATGCTTTGGACACGAGACGTTTCTTATGGTACAGGATACACATAAGCCAGAGTTGGTGTCGATGGCTGCTCCTGTTATTTCAGGTTTGAAAACTTTGATTTGATTGAAAACTTACCAGATTATCAAAACTCCTGAAACTGAATATGTAAATGATGATTTACACAAGTCCAGCCATGAATGTAAACAAGCTGGTTTTGAAAAATTAACGACACTAAAGCTGTAAGATGTTTATTCTCACAAACAGATGGCTTAAGAGGCTCTTTCCTAATTTAAATTTTTATGTTTTTATAAAATTATTCAAAGCAGGTGTCATGTTGATTCATGTGTCATTGCTGGAAGTAAATTTAAGTTGCAGTAAAGAATCATCAGAGAAAGCAGATGTTTTTTTTAATTTATTTTTTTACTGTCTATGGGCAACCCTGCCACTAAGCCTGGATCAAAAGGGTCACAATTCAACTAGGGATATAAAAATTTCAGCTGATATCCGATATTAATATTGGTGTTATGGCTGATAACCGGTATTTACCAATATTACACAAACACACAAATTATATATATATGCACAAAGACGTGTCTTTTTTTGGGTACTGTAAAAATTGACCAGATGGCTCTTCTTCAATTCTTCCCGGCTTTGCAGCATAACTATCATGATCAGATACCACTCAACCATTTCCCCTCCTGAAATAGAAACACCAACTGCAACAAGTGGGAAATCAGTATTGGACATTAATATCGGTCCAGTTTACTCATTGGACTGTTTAGGCTTGGTAAGTATTGATGTTTGTCATACCGACATATTATTTTTGGATAAAACGGCAGTATATGGTGTTACTGGGGCAGGGAGTGGAGGATTTTGGGTCTGTGGCGTGTTAAGTTACTTTTTCCCACTCTCACCTTTTCTGTTGCCACCGACCTTTATTCAACTTTTGCACTTGTTTTATTTGACCTATCAACACAATTTAAGAAATTGTGTATAGTTTGAAGTCTCTACTTTTGTCACAAATTGAAACTGAGTTTTAGAAAAGATGTATCTTTCCAGCTAGAGCGATTTAAATATGCCATGTGACTAGGCACCAGAGGGTTAATATACGGTTATAGTCTTTAAATTTCATCACCATATTTCAGTACTGACATGTACCACAATACCGTCAAGCCGCCCAAACCTACGCTAGATTGTTGTAGATGATATATTTTTCTGAATTTAAATTGCCTTCAGTTGTGGTCATCTTATAAACCAGACTTACCGGTAATAATCTCTCTACTGAACTGAGAGTCTGCGGCTGTAGTTTAACCCAAAAAACGATCTCTCTTTCGGGTAACTTAAATCCAACCCTATGTTGAGTTTGACTACATCTGAGCAGCGCAAAATAAAGAAACTCAATTAAACGTGCTTTCTCACAACTCAAGCTTCTTTCTGTCAGGAATATGAGCTCTCTTTATTTGTTTTTATTTTTTTAGCATGATAAGATTTATGATAAGAGTTAAAGGCAGCCAACGGGAGATTTTGATCATAATTGATTTCGCACAATTCAATTTTAAGCTTGTTGATTTGGAATATGGAGGCCCTCCACACATTTTGTGAGCTCACCGGGCTTGCCGCTGGTAAGCTAGATCAATAGATTTGGGAGTGAGAGAAAATGTAGCATTGAACGATGTTTCTGGAGAGAGTCCACCAAACTTGGAGCTTTCTGGGATTTGCTTACAACACTTGATGGCATTTACTCAGCATCAGGAAGCCAGTGCTACAAATCCACTGAACACCCTCCCCTTTCCTTTCATCATTCCTTCCTTTCCTTTTATTATGTGCGGATGCCTCTTTAGTTTCCCGTCCTTTGAAGCATTTCTGTAGACTCAGGAATTTCTCAGAACGCGGATGTGTCTCCCTTTTGTTTGACCTTACCGCAGACGCTCTTTTTGTCGATTGTCTGGTCCCTCACCTCCTCGATTCCCAGAGGAATGCTTTTTAAAGCGCGATGGAGAGATTGCCAAGAGTACAGATAGCCGATAGCATATCTGCTCTCAGTGATGAGGGTAAGGCTAGAAAAGCTATCTGATGGCAAGGAAAGGAAAAGCTGAATCTCAAACAAGAGCATGAGGGAGACAGTAAAGCTAAAAAAAACAAAAACAAATCTCATCGCCCCATTCTCCCCCTGCTTTGTCCCTCCTCACCCCCCTGGCTGTCATTGCCACATCTGTCTGCTCTCCTCGCCCTCACAGAGCCTCTTTCTGCCCTCATTTGTCAGAATTTTCTTTGTGTCTTTCTAGTTTCTCTGTCTCACATTTTCAGTGTTGTATTTTCTCTTTACCCACCGGCAGCACCACCTTCCCCACGGAGTTCTCACTTTTGCATGTTTTCACTCTCTCACACCCCCTCCCCCCTCCATCCTTCCATCAACCTATTGCTCAGACCTTCCTTTGCTCTCAGTCAGAAAAGCCCAGGCAGGCAGGGAATGAGATTTGTTTTTCTCCCTGCTCCACCTCATATCGTCTCTCTTTCCACTGCCCCCAGCTCTTAACTTGTTGCATGACAAGTCCAGCTCTCTATGAAAATAAATCATCTCCCAAGGCAACCTGCTCGTTCGTGTGTGTGTGTGTGTGTGAATGAGAGTGTGTGCGCACGAGGGCAGCAGAAACCAGGAAGGGCTCCCTTATTGTGGTGTTGGTTGTTTTGTTGTGATCATGGGTGCAGAACTGCCACCCTGCTCCTGTGTATATGTGTATGTGTGTATTATTAATGCCTCTGGCTGTGACCTGCCCACACTGTTATCAGTGTGATTTATGCTCTCCCTGTCCACACTCTGCTTTTCAGCCTTTTTTATCTAGCTGCTGTTCATTTAGACACTTAGCCTCACTCTGTAGTTTTTTTTTCTCCACAGGCCTATATGTCCTATGATTGGCTAGTGTTTTTGTAATGTCATTGTGTGTGTAGGGTTACATCAGTCTTGTTGTTGGTGATGATGATTTAAGAGTCTTAAAAGAGCTCCTGGATTGTGTGGAGGCTGTTGATTTTATTTATCGCGCATTAAAAATTAAATGCATACAGTGATTCATGTACACTGTTTAGGTAGAATATCAGACTATAAGATCAAGGATGCCCTCCCACTGAACATGTGTAGCATTTTTTTTCCCAATGAGACTTCTGTGCTGCCTCGCTTTCCTTCATGTTGCTGAATGGCGCCGAACACCAACTGGCCCTTTTTTGCACATTCATGAGCAGTGATGCCCAAATGATGGAGCTTGCAGGTGGTGCTTCCTACTCCACCACTCAACCAGTCTGTGATTGCCAGACTAATATGTCCCAGAATTTCTTCTCGTTCTAATGAGGTTTGTTTTTTGGCAGTTTTGTGGCTATATGTAGGAGGTTATTAGCTGCTTTGCAGAATGATGGTTAACTGTTTGTTATATGATTAAAACCAGATGTAGTGGTTAGAGAAGTGTTGAATGTGGGAATATCAAACCATTTGTCCCAAATTGTCTCATTTTTAAGGCCAAATAAAAAAAGGGTATTGCCTTATTTGATGAAATGTTTCCTCAGCTGTTTTTTGAGACAGGAAAAGAATGACACTTGCAGTTTGCATAGAAAC
>JARVGW010000564.1:20392779-20405802 GCA_031762495.1 Anablepsoides rubrolineatus | reverse complement strand
CTCTGAGAAGCTCTTTTTATACCCAAACATGTTGTCAATTGACCTAATTAGTGTTAATTGGTCTTCCAGCTGTTCTTCATATGCTCAATTTCCTTTTTCCAGCCACCTATTGCTACTTGTCCCAACTTTTTACAGATTTGTTGACACTGTGAAATTTTGAAACAACATATTTTTTCCTTAAAATGATACATTCTCTGTTTAAACTTTTGATCTGTGATTTGTGTTCTATTCTAAATAAAATATTATATGTTGGCACCTCCACATCATTGCGTTCAGTTTTTATTCACAATTTTAGTGTCCCAACTTTTTTGGAATCCGGTTTGTATTATTAAATGACTTGTTCCGTACGTCTTTGTTTTTCAAACAAATTGCTGAACAAAAAGCTACACTTGCCCACACCTCGAGTTTCTACAATTGGATTCCATGCTGCACAGAGCACGCTGGCCAGAAGTGAGGAAAGCCAAGTGTGATGCTCGAGGGAATAGAAATTGACCCACAAATAGAAGATACTTTAATAATGCAGTATATTCCATAAATAGTAGTAGGAGTTAAAAGGTAAGTCATAAAACCTGATTTGCTATCTGAACTAAAAAGAATCTGTGAACATGCACTGTTTTCAGTCAATTATTGAAAATAAGCTAAGAGTAATTACTGTCCTTTTGGTTTGAATTTGTATGTGTTTACCTGTTTTTTGTAATTTTTAGGCCCTTTTCTGGTGTAAATGACTACCCTGTCTAGACTAATAGAACCTTTTGGCACCAAAGACCGGTCCTAATATGTTGGAACATCATTTTTTGGGTTAGGTTTAGGACTATGGTATGAATTGAGTTAAGAGTTGAGGTTAGTTGTGTTCTGGGATGGTTAGGTTTAGGGTAAGGGTCAACTGAACATGAGGAAGTCTTCACAGAAAAGCAAAAGGGCACCATGGCTGATTTTCAGACTTTTGTGGAGGTAAATAAGATCGGTGGACAAGATCACCTTCTCATGTAAGCCGATTGCCGATCTCCCAAAATTAAGTAATTCTGAGCCAATCAACAACTGATTAACATTTGGAGTCAACACATTTCAAAATGTCCACCACACTAGGGATGGGCGATATGGACTAAAAATTTATCACGATAATTTCTAGGATTTATCTTGATAACGATAAGTGACGATAAATATACAATCAGCTTATTTTTTGTTTTGCAAATTTATCACTACATTCTGTCTTGAGAGCCCTAAAATACTGAAGCCACTAAACTACATTAAGTTCAAGTAGGACACCTGTGTTGCAAAACTGATACTCATCAAAACAAGACTGAAATATGAGAATAAATTTGACATTAATTTAAATGGTGTAAACAGCAAAACTTAATAATAATGGACTATGATTTATATAATTCTTCAAATCACATCCTCTTTTTACTAATCATCATCTTTGTAAAATCTCAGAAGAACTCAAACTCTTGTAAAATATCAGTAATATAATAAAAAATAAAACCATAAGAAAAAACATTTTACTAATCACTGAAAATAATGATTTTTGCTGCTCTGGGAGGTAAAGCTATAATATATGTTCCCTAAAGGGAGGGAGGGGCTGCTTGTGTGAGTGAAGAGAGAGCTGCGCTGCCTGCAGCCTGTGCGTCTGGAGCACAGGAGACGGAGGAGCTGTGTTTTTTTTATGGGTCCAGGAAGTTAGCTGCCCTGTCCTGTTGGTTTTTTAACATATTGATGAACTCTTGGGAGTTTTTAGATGACTATGACTACTTTTTTGCCCGCTGAGAGTCATTACGATAACTTTTTAGCTTTACTACTTTAGCACATGCTCTGCGCATCGACGTCCGCTCTGAGTAAACAAACAAAGGGGAAACATGTAAAGCCTGGCAGCACGCGGTGGGATTTTATCGCTTTTATCGTGAGATGACAAATAATTACCTTGGTGAACGTCTTTGACGGTATATCGCACACACATCGTACACATATATCGCACATATCGCCCATCTCTACACCACACATAATCAGTAATAGCCAATACAACAATGGATAAAACTTAAACAGGGGCTGCCATCTTGGGGGCCTGAGGGAGCAGTTGTGTGGGGGGTGTTAGTTAAGGGTCTTTCTCAAGGGCTAAGACTGTGGCAAATGAGAGCGGAGGCAGATATCGGTGCTTCCGATTGTGCATTATGGCTAAAATGCTGTCATTTCCCAATATAAGATTATCTTAGTCTTAAACTCTGATGGTAAGGGCAGCAGGTGAAATGATATTCAATCAAGGAAAGCTAGGCCTTTTATTTACACATATGCTTTATTTGACTAATTTACTGTTATCCACCTTAGCCTCTTACTAGTAGGCTACTACTCTGCTTTCCCTAAAAGCAGCCGAGCTCCACACTTGACACATTTCATTGCATGCAAGTGTAGAAATTACAGCATTCAAATATGAAAGATTACATGGACATGATTGTGATTTACTCAGTTTTGACAACATGGTTGGCAGCATTTGCTAATCTGCTAAACAGGAACACTATTTCTCCTATCTGCATATTAGTAAAGATCAGTGTTCAAAAACTACAGGAAGTGTCCTTTTACAAATCAAACAATCATGTTCACTGTTTGAAATGACAATAACCTTGCCCGTGGCACATTTATTTGAACATATTTCACTGAAAAACATATTGACAGCTCAGTATCAGTAAATTAAGCAAAGCAAGTCTCTGGTTCTTTTGATTTTATTGGGTCAGGATCATGCTGCATCAAACTACCTCTTCCTGCTTCCATCTGACAGCAGGAGGAAGTTTCCTGAAGACAGAACAAATTTAGAATGCTTTCTTTCTCTTTCCTTCTTCTCATCTTCAACAGCTCTATCTCTATTTTTTCCTCTCACCCCCACCTCTTTCTTTGACTCCCTACATGTAAGCACTGCCTCCGCCCTTCTCTCCCACGATTTCCCTTTGCTTATCCTCAATCATTGTCTTCCCATCTACCTTCTCTGTTCCAAAATCCTTCGTCCACCGACCCACCCAACCCCCAAAAAGCAATTATGATATGTACTGTTGGAGAGAAAAATGGATGCGCCCAACAAATGTCCTGTTGGGATAATCATGTCCCAGAAATAGAGCAGTTTATTTTGCAGAAGTAATTTGTTTTAAATGATCAGCATGGGGTTTTTGGGTAATTTTTTTATTTAATTTTTTTAGAAATCTGTCAGTGATGCCATTGCCAAGAAACATGTATTTTTTTTAAAGCTTTTTCCTAGATCAACGGAAATACTGTTAGTTAGAAAAGATATAATCTTCAAATTTAAAAAAATAAAATTATCTTGTGTTGTGCTTATATAAATGGCAACAACGTACTGAATCATACATTATCACGTCATAGAAGATGCAATGTGATTATGTTTTTACCTATGTCTGTGTTCGTCTGTAGCAATGAAAAAATATCATAAACCAATGGGCAGATTTGGATAAAACTCTCGGAAAGTAATCGTTGGGTGTACAAGAGATTAACCTACCTTTTGGATAAGGGCTGGGTTAAAAAAACCGATTTATCGATCTGGATCAATTTTCATTCAAATTTGGCGATATCAATTCATAAGTCATGAGATCGATTGTTCTCCATGGGTTTTAAAGCTGCGCGTTTCCATGTGTCACTCCTGGCTTGCCGTAGTTTAAACACGGGTGACGTTCAGTGCTAATGTTAGCTCCTGACAACAAGTTGTCTGGAGCAAAACCGAAGAAACAAAGGAATCACTAACATTATCAGCTGAATCCCAGCTGAACCTAAATATAACAGAGGCCATGGTGACTTTTGTTTATAAAGATTTGCTGAGGATTCCCAATACATACTCGGAGAGCTAACTGTTCAAAATGTGTTTACAAAATGTTGCCATTAACTGTTGGAGTTAAACATGTCTTCTGTGAACAAAATCTCATGAAGCACTGCATGAGTTTTATTTGAAACTTACATTAATCCTTGGAAGATCTTATAGGGAAAGTCAGGCCCTGACATACTCTGTTTGAAGCTGTAAAATTGGTTCACTTTGACGTAGTTGCATGATGAAAATTTTGTTTAAAGGGCACCTTTGCTCACCACGTCTTGACACAAGGCCTAGGCTGAACATTTTTTTCACAGGCGAATGCACAGAGAATTGTAATTGGTTCAAAGTTCATGGGCGTGTTTATAAGGAAACTGCTCAGATGACAATGGTGGCACCGATCTGTTTCAGACAGAAGTGATGTCACTGTAACTTCAGCAGGTGGTCGTAGCAAAGGGATCTATATTATGAAACACAGAGTAAAAGTAGAACAATTATTTTCTCATGTACTCTCTGCCCCCAAAAAGTTAGCTTTCAACCCAACACAGGTAGAAGGATCTTCCAGGCTTCCTTTCCTGAAGCCGTGCCTCCCATTGGACAGGAAGATAAAAGGTCAGGCTGGTGAACACTTTTTACCATTACTTGTTTTGCAAAGAGTTTAGATTCAGTGAGTAAATATGTTTTTTTTTTTCAAGCAGAAAGTCTATTAAGTAATGCATGATGGCTTTATCTTCGCTAGAGAGTATTTAAGTTGGACATTTGACTGTCAGCATAAAACAAGCTTGCTGCTAGAGTTCTAACAAGACACATAATTAAAAAAAAGAGTGTAAAGCTACTCTTGATGTGTAAACAACCTTTAGTCATTGCCAAGATTGATTTTTCTGATTGGCACCCTCTTCTCAGTTTGCTATTTGTTGTTTGTGTCACTCCTGCTGCCATGGTTTGAAATACTCAGCAAACCAATTAGCCACATAGCTTAAGATTGGATTTATTAGGACTGGGATGTGAGATAAAGAAAATGCCACACTGTGAGGCAAGTCTGTCTGTTCTGATTGAAACTCTAAAGTGAATAAAAGGGTTACTGCAGGTCATTACAAAATTACCTGGTTTCTTCTGTTTTCATAAACTTTAAAAACTAAATCTGCCAGCACAAATGGTAATAATGAACACAATATATTCTATTTGTGTTTAAAAACAAAACCGCTCTAAAGAACTGTTCATGTTTTACTAGAAAAAGAAAAAAAAAATCTTTAGTTGACCATTAAACCAACTTAAGAATATGATCAAATATTAGCAAATATATTATGGACTTTAATTGGTGCTGGTCCATTTTTGTCTTTGTAATTTACGCTTTAGTTCATTGAAAACAATTACTGGTTATCTCTTTGATACTCTTCTTGGGTTATCATGACAAGTATGGATGTAATAGTTATACACTGGCGTTAGTTGTGTCTTTTTAACTTTTTATTTTGGCATACATTATACTTTTAGTTGTGTTTTATCTGTTTGGTTAGACTGCACACCAGTCAACACCAGTTATTGTTCAGATAATAGGACTCTAAGGCACTAGTCATGTTTTGTCACTGCTCTCATCCTGGAGTGTCGGCCAGAACAGTACTTAAAGACCAGCATTCCGTTCAGTTTCCCTTTAAGGTCACAAGTTTTTCCTCCAGACTTTCCTTTACCTAAAACAACACTGATCATTGAATGAATAAAAAACACAATATCCAACCATCGCTATTGCTGTTTATGTACATAAATGAGCTGTGGGAGGGCAGAGGGAAGATCTATGATAATTTATGTCCTGCCGTGTCTTCAGCACGTTTAGACTCGCTCAGGAAAAACATGTCTAAAATGACGCAATCACCAACCCGCTGTTTCACGTCATATTGAAGTATAATCCAAGCTTAAGGCTCTGTTTTACACCCCTGTACTCCAACTGAACAAGCTATGTGTACATCAGAATGTGGAAATACACAGGTGGTACTGGTTTATGGTTTTTTTGTAAACTCTGGTGATTACAAAATATCCTGTAAGTACAAGTTGTCCCATTGTGAAACATGTTGTGCATTATCAAATATACATAACACAAACAATATGCAAAGAAAAAAATAAAAGTCGCATCTCTGGTTAGTAGTATTAACAAACTTGTACATGTATTTCACAAACCGTAGCATGTATTTAAGGTGGTAACATTATTCACAAAGTATTAAATTAAATCCAATTTTTATTATTTATTAGGCACAAACTCAGGAAAACCACATTAGCTGACAACATATTCTCAAGCGCTTAAGCTTATATTGGCGTTGCAGCAATGACATCAACTGCAATTATACTATGGTGTCCTTTTAAAGGTTAGAAAGGTGCTGAATAGAAATTAACTGTATACAGTGCCTTTGAACATTGCCTTGGCAAGTTGACTGGGCCTAGTTATTGCTATCTATGAAAATGATAATGCACTAATTGCATAATACCTCATGAACCACTGGACAGATTTTTAAATGAAACGCTGCAAGTAATCATCGGATATACAGAAACAACTGATTCCATTTTTGATTCAGCCAAATTCAAGATGGCCTCCACAGCTAATAAGTCTTAGCAAATAGAAAAAGGACTATAGTGAATATTTCAACACACATTCTTTAAGTACTGGTACAACTCATTGGATAATCATATTACAATATCTTATGAGATTGATACATAACATAATTTACGTTTGACCAAACATCCCTTTTAAACAGAAGATGAATATAGTTCTGGCATGAAAAGTGGCAATGATATACATTACTTCAAGGAATGGTAGGCTTTTAATCCTAAATATTTATCTGGCTCTGTGTTAACATTTATTCTGCAGAGTTTGGGCTTTTTTTTTTCTTTCAAAATGCCAACAGTGTTAGAAAAAAACAAAGCAGCTGTCAGATTGGACTCTTGTTTAGTATTTTTTTCAAATCTACTGCTCCGATTCCACCGTGTCTGGCAGGAGACATGTAGCATCTGCTTCAGTTTCCTCTCCATCATTGTCCATCCAATGATCCTTGACGACACCACTGCCTGAATACTGTCCCTCTCTTGAGATGTTAGATAATTGAACCCCCTTTTAATTATTTTTTTTTAACTTCAGCTTTTTCTGTCCTTTTTTTTTCAGCATCCGTAGTATACAGTCTGATTAATGTGCACATGTAGAGGAGAGGTTCTCACTGTTTTCTATAGTGAACAAAGAAGCAATCAGCAGCGGTTGAATTGAGGCACAATGTTGAAATTAAAACAAAAAAAGTTTTTTTTAAACCTCAAAGCGAATAGCTAAGTATCAAATGTTAAAAAACACACCAATGTAATTCTGTCCATATATATCAACATTTTCTTCCACTGATGTCTGAGAGGCTGATTCTATAATCAGTGGCTGACATGCTCATGGTAGGGTTAATTGAAGTCAGGGGGATTAAAACCCTTCTGCCATGATCTCTCCACCGTTTTTATTTATTTATTTATTTTTGACTTCTTTTCAGTATGCAATGAGGTGTGTTATGTGGATGTTGCACACGTCTAAAATAAAGTTGGGAGGGCCACCATTCTTATAAGGCTACTTTGGGGTTTAGGCCTTCAATAGATCACTCTACCTGCCCCAAATGGAAAATTGATTTCCTCAGTCTTTCCTGTCCTCACTCACTGGGGCTAATTAGAAATCACTTACAGCCCACCTCAAGGGAAATGCATAAACATTAATTAAAAGCCTAGTGTTCCTTGAAGTAATGCATATCACCCACCATCTATGATGCCAGAGTTTTAAACTAGTTTGTCTAATGTTGAGAAAGAGCAATATAGCCTCTGTATCAAATAGGTCAAATCTTGAAAACTAAATTATTTTTAGTTATTCATTGGCAACAAATAGTGTTTCAGAAGAGTCAACTACCAGATAAAATTTTAGCATTCGCTATAGCCGTTTCTGTGTGGCGATTAGCTTTGGCATCTTGAATTAAACCAGTGGTTCCCAAACTTTTTTCTGCTGGGCCCCCCTTTGGTTTATAAAAATAATTTCATGCCCCCCACACGCACCCACACAATCTCCAACCAGACACACAAATATTTTGTATTTAAACTCTATTTCAATTTATTTCTCAACACAAAATGTGTTTTTTACCATTTGAACTGTAAGAAACCTGAAAAAATACAGATTGCAAGAAATAACCAGTCAAATGTCAGCTTTTTTTTCCCTTCCTTCAGTCAAGCTGCGCCCCACCTGCAATGCGCCCCCCACTTTGGGAACCACTGAATTAAACTATCAGTTTTAGATTTTAAATTCCAACACCCACCATAATACTACCAAGCGCTCTTAAGGGGTAATAACTTTTGTAGAATATATATTTATTGCTGCCAAACTTCATGCAACTTCTCTTCTTCTTCCTGAAAATTTTTTGGCGCTTGCCAAATAACTTCTGCCTCATCTAGAGGTGAGGGAATGCTTGTTTGTTTGGCGGAGGTGTGGGTGTGAACAGATGGGGTAAGTTTTATGGAGGAGACTGCCTTTTCATGCAAGTGCTGTCCAGCCTTGCACAATTTTGGGGGTCTTGCATGAACGGGTCCCTGGCATGACTTCACATCCCATACGTGGACGTTATGGCTGAGACTGCAACGGCTTGTAATCTCTCAAAGATTTTTACAACCAGTTTGCATTACTTTTTGATGTTTGTCATAGAATGTAGGTATTTATTTTGTCTTCATGTTTTGCTGGATATGTAATAATATGATGGGTGTTGGACTTTTCACATTTAAATCATTCAGTTGTGGTCAATATAAATGCTTTGGTCTGACTTGCTAATTACTGTAGCTCCTTTTTTTAATAGTTCCGCAGCAAATACTATGACATTCATGATGTTCAAAAAATGTAAATGGTAATAGAGAAAACTAGGGGTGTAATGAGATCTCGTTGTACGAGATCTCGCGATCTTAAACTTCTGCGATATCTCTCGTTGTGAGGTAACTGTTGTCTCGCTAACAGTGTTGCCAACTTAGCGGCTTTGTCACTGGAACTAGCGACTTTTTAGACCCCTCTGGTAAAAAATCTAGCGACTTTTCCCAGTGTTTTTGGAGACTTTTAGAAGCTTTGGCGATGGCTCTTTCCAAACACTTTTCTCCTTCTCGCCTCCTTTCCTCCGCGGCGCGAGCAGCGAGCCCCCCTGTGTGCCCCTTCCCTTTTCCTAAAGAGGTCGGAGCAGAGCAGAGAGATCTGATAGATGTTCATAAAGGAAAAAAATAATTAGATTTTTATTTATGTTGAATTTTAGGTACGTTTAAATGTTATAGAATAAGTAAAGACATAAAGAAAAGAAATACTTATTTTGTTTTATATTTATGTTGAATTTTTGAAAAGTTCTGCATGAATGTCATTTTTTATAGGATGTTTGAAGGCCATGCATAGTTAAAGCACTGTTCTAAGGTCTAAGGAGATTCAAGAAATCAGACAAAGGAAGATATCAATTGAGTTTGAATGTTAAAACAGAATAAAAGCGTTTTTGCAGCATAAAATAGATTTTTAAAGTTTTCTTGAAACTAATATTAAAATCTCGTCTCGTCTCTCGTCTTGTCTCGAGAGTTTTATGTATCATTACACCCCTAGAGAAAACTGACTACTGCAAAATATGTCTCAACAAGAATATAAAGATATCTACACAGCACTGATAGAGACTAAATTAAACTTTTCTGCACTCCTAGAGACTCCAAGTACACAACAAAAGTATTTAAGAGCTAAAAAAGTGGATTTTGAATGACATGTTGCTTTTAAAGTCAACGTTTGGGAAACCCTTTCAGCTGTGACCACATGAAATATTAGAACAAACAAGGATCAGTTCAACCACACCAGATGTGAATGTGTTTTATGTAAAGATGACATTAGTTATAGACATTTTTGTGTTTGTAAAAGTGGATTCAGATATTTTGAATTGCGTTGATTTCAAAAGAAATGTTCATTCAGTGAATACTTTGAGAGTTTCATTAAATTCTATTTATTGGTTTATGAAATATTTTGCTAAAAGGCATGAGCAAAAACATTAACACTATTCTTTTAGCAGCATGCAATAATGGCTCATTGGTAAATTTGAAATTATTAAATAAAATTTAATTATTCAATTCTTTGGTGAATAAATTTAAGGGAAAAAAAAAACGTCTGTGCGTCTTGCTCTCTTTTTGTTTTAGCCGTTACTTTTTAAGTGATCCGTAAATTTAGTTGAGTCTGGCTGTTAGCAGTGAGCTGTACCCGTACCTGCTTCCAAATGTTCAACTGCTGTTATAAATTAGGAGTGCGAGTCCCCAAAGTGCAGTCGCCATCAGCATTAGTTTCACTGTTTTATTCATTTGCTCTTTTGTCTCGTCACAAAGCTGCCCTACATTAAATTTTGTGTACAGAGGGAGGTCAGAATGCATTACTTTTTGGCACTGCTAATCCAGGTGGGCTGTGGGGAGCAGGGGAAACTGGTTGCAAAGGAGTAGGGCAGAATGTGACAAGGATGTGAAAAATTGGGGAGAGACAAACTGTGGATGGCAAGAGTAATGGGTGAATGGGTGGTGGGGGTTAGAAGTGGAGAGATGAGGAGTGAGAAAGATATGAGGGGAAAGGAGAGCAGCCAAGCAAAAGTCAGAGTGGGAGCATACAGAGGCAGGTGAAGATGGACAACTGCTCTGAGATATCTGTGTGCTGTAACTAGTTAAAGATGGCTCAAGATGGAAGAAAATGACACCCTAAAAAGTGAATCATGTCCATGAATATTAGTGATTAGAGGAACAAACAATAACTTAATGCTTATGCTACTGCGAGAAACCACTTAACAGCAAACCAATATCACAATAAATTAATTTATTTCCCCTTTTTTCACTGTTAACCTGCTTCTTAGCTTTTAAATCAGTGATTGAAGAGTTTTAAAGCCCATCAAACCCTTATATATCACCTACAGCTAACAGCCATGATTTGAAGGACTCAGTCCTGACAAACCCATGATTCTGAAATATGACTTTTCCCTTCAGCTGTTCTGTTAGGCTGTGTTAATCACAGGTGGGCCTGTGTTTACTCATGCGAGCCTGATAGTTGTAGTTCTACACAGGTGTAGCCACATGGGATTTAGTGGAGACAAATGATGTGGGTGTTGCTGCAATTAATTGTCCCTGCGCAGACACAGCGTCCTGTATGAGAGAGGCTTGACTACGAACACCTGTGAAATGCGTGAGCTGAGATGCAGGGTCTGTGGGGAGATGAACAGTAATAAATATCATTTTTGGGATGAAAAGTAAGGTTAAACATGAATGATTAGAAAGCATGGCTGTTTTTTCCTCTTATTTTAAACAAATATTTTATTGAATTTTGTTGTTGTTTTTAACAAATAAAGGATTATTATTAATAATAATAATAATATCATTAATAATAATAACAATAATAACAATAATAATAATAATAATAATAATAACAAAGTGAACTATTGCAATGTCAGGTCTACTCTAAATGAAATGGAAACTTCATAGATGATTTAAATTGATTACAGGTAAAGATTGCAATGTTTTTGGATAGATGGATTCAGATTTTCGATTTTTATACAGCTCTGACCTGCTGATTCTAAATTAAATTTGGCATGTGTTTAATAAAATGTTTTTCTTAAATTACTTTGACATTTTCTTCAAAATGGCATCACATTTTGCAGACTTTATTTTCTCTGGAAAGCTAAAATAAATTATCATTAACTACACTGGTGAATACCTTCAGTTTTGTGACTATGGCACATTACAGCTTGATAATCAGTAAAAAAAGGTTTGTGCTCAACTGCAGTGCATTCATAAACAATGGAAAAAGGTTAAATTGTAGATTGCAATTTGCAATATATCTATGGTATTCTCTCTTGATTGATGGAATTTTTTATTCCAGGTAGGTGAGTGTCATATAATTTTGTCTTATGGATGGTTGACAAGATATAATATTGTGCATAGGTTATTTTAATTAAAAAGCAAAACAACAAAAATATTATTTTAGGCAACACTTTATGAAGTACAGTTTGAGTCAATCTGAAAGTTGTCTAGTAAAGCTTCGTACTCCAGTTCATGTTGGTGTTTCAGGTGATTAAACAGGTTTGCAGGGTTAGAGTTAGCTGCTTCACGCCGCTTTCCATCGTTGAGCTCACTTGCACGCCTGATAGTGATAGTGTATCGTACACAAAAATATGTCATCACTAGAGGTCGACCGATACATCGACCGGCCGATATTTGCGTTTTTTCCTTGTATCGGTATCGGCTGATACGTTCGTCCGTTCCATTCTTTGGGTCACGCTAGCGCATGTGTTGCCACCCCCTCCCTGGGAGAGCGAGGCTGGTAATTAGAGTGTCAACAACGATAAGGGTGAGTTCTGAACTTTTAATGTGTTTTAAATGTCTAATATAGCTGTTTCTGTCCTCTGTGTCAGAATATGAGGGGGAGAGACCAGCTGTTTAAGTTTCATTTTCGAACGGGAGCTCTGTCTGTTTTACTTTGACTTTCAACCCCTTGCTGCCTGCTCGGCTGTAATTAGCGTGTCCACGTTGTTTTTCATTTAAAAAATGCTGGCGCTGCTCACAGGAGAAGGCCTCTATTGTTCTCCTTGCTGGATTCAAATAAAACAGCTCTCGGTCTTTTCTCACGTTCACGAGTAAAGAGCTGCCGTACGTGAACCAGGCAGACGCTGCTCATCACGTTTGGTCTGACCGCAGTATAAAAGTCGTGATGCAGGTTTTTTCGGTGTATATTTCAAACTGTGATCTAAAGCTTGCTGTTAACGTCAGCTGGTTTAAATGCCTTTTTTGCTCAGTGTAAAAAAATGGGCACAGACTGTGAGCGCTGTGTGTGTGTGTGAAGTCCTCACAAAGACAGCAAGATGTATGTGTGTGTCCCTCTCCTTTTTCTCTGTGTTCCTCTTACTGTTTTCTAGGGGTGTAACGAGATCTTGTTGTACGAGATCTTGCAATTTTAAACTCCAGCAATATCTCCCGTTGTGAGGTAACTGTCATTTCGAGTTGCCCCCAGTCAGAACTGTGCCGACGGGGCGTTGCGGCTGTCAGTGTGTGATAGGTCCAGAGTTTGTGGGTGTGTTTCTTATGAGGCGCGCTGCCGTCTCCACTTCACTCAAGGCAACACTGCTGTTAAGCGGAAAAACACTATCCAGCCATCGTTATTGTAGTTTATATACTTTGTATGTAAAAATAATCGGTATCGGCCTTCA
>JARVGW010000564.1:20308900-20321954 GCA_031762495.1 Anablepsoides rubrolineatus | reverse complement strand
CGATTATAATTTCATATAATCATACGAGGAAATGTCTGAAGAAAGTTTGAAGGGTGTCGATGTGAATCCAACATTAATAAGCAAAAACCAAATATCTACATTTTGATTTATAAATGTAAAGAAAGCTAAGATGAAAATAAAAAATTAAGCTACTGCCTGGAGGTGGGTGGTAACAAAATTAATTTACTCAAGTAAATTACAGAACTACAGTATTTGAGAATTTGTACTTTACTTAGCATTTTTATTGAAAACCTTTTTCTAAAGGCTTTAGTGACCACTTACTTTTTTTGGCCGTGTTTATGTAGTTTGCGTCTATTTTGGTCCACCAACACGCTGTAAAATTACTATGGGAGAAACAAGACAAACATGTCCATGTTTAGATGTATAATTACCTCAGCCAAGGAGGTTCTACTTTTGAAAGCATTAATTTGTTTGTCGGTTTGTTCATTTGTGCACAAGATTACTCAAAAAGCTCTGAATGAATTTACATGAACTGTTCAGGGCACGTTGGGGTTGTCACACAGAACAACTGATTAAATTCCAGTAGTAATTTGGTAACATGTCAGAGCTGCAGCTGGCTGTGACCTGGCACAAACAGAAACTGAAATAGCTTTTTAGTGATAATGTCGTACAGTGACAGCCAATCAGCACCCAGCAGAACTTTGTTCCACCAATCACAGCTCATCAGCTGCACACTCTCATTTTCATAACCCCTCAAAGGGTCAGTTGTAATTAAGGTCAGTATAGTGCTTTTCAACTAAATTGCTCAGGGGGGCCACAGTTACCCAAAACCAACAGCTCAGGGGCAGAACAAGTATTATTATTTTAGTTTATCATTGAGTTTGGCAAGTGACCTATAGGGCTTGGTGAAGGGGTGCACTCTGAGTGCTTCTAGTCTGTATATGTATCAAACTCAAGGCCACCAGGCAAATGTGACCTGCAGGAGCTTCAAAGATGTATTCATGCCACTGTCTTTAAAACAAGCTACATTAAAATCAGCACTGACCATCAACTACATCTCCCATAAAACATATTGATTATTTCCCCCTTGAAATGACGGCATCCCACCACTAGGTGGAGATGAACAGGGTTCAAAAGTAGCTGGTAGCTGATAAATTTTGCTGTGCAAAAAATCAATTTCTCTGCATTTTCTCTGGCTACTTTTGCTGTGGCCCAGTTGTACTGGAAATTGGGAATTTCCTACTTACAAGTCATAAATTCAAATTGGAACGCCCCTCCAGTGGGTTATTCCCTGTCGGAAAGTGGGAGAGTTCAGAATTCAACATGGCAGCTACTCACCACAGCTCAACAATGAAGACATTTTTTTTTTACTTTTAATAGTATTTCTGTATTATTTATATCACATTTAATCAGTTGTACACATATTGCTGAAAGAAAATAGGAAAATTAAGCATGTTTAACCTTAATACATGTTCATAACCAGATAGAAAATACACCAATATTTGAATGTTTGAATGTGAAAAGAGTTATACAATACAACAGCACTGGTCAGAACCACATTTACTGCGTTCTCTGTGCATTCAGCCCCAAAATCAGGAAGTGTTGTTACTTATAACAACTTCTTCAAGATCTGACCCCGCCTACTAAGTTCAACATCCCTGGGAGGAAACACTGTCCTGCTCCAGGGTCAAATCCTCTTTTTCAGCTAGTGTTTCTTTTACATTCAGTAACTATGTTTTGAATATGTGTTCAGGCATACACCTATGCTCTGGGTGACCATATCTAGCAATCCAGACCAGTCTGTACATAAAATAATCAATTTAATCAGAAATAATCACACAATAGTTTAAAACACTATATCATGTTTCACCTAAGAAAAAAACTACAGAATGTGTGGTGTTTTTAAAAATCAGTAAATAAACAACCCCAATAAATTTCTTCATTACCTTTCAGTGTTTATAAGAGGATGTGTTAAAGTGCTGTTTCTATGCACAAAGTAGAGCTCAGTTATTGTTTGCTAGCATTGCTCAGTCTTAACAACTGTGATGTTTTGTGCTTAGTAGAAGTTAAACATGACACGGTGCTCATGTGGCTCTTGGTAAAAATGAGTTTGACACACCTGGCATATTTACTTAAAAAGTTGTGCGTAAGAAGAGTTTGCTAATTTTTTAAAGGTTTTCTCCACTCACAAGTTAGTGACATCAAATAAGGAATAGCTCCTCATCGAGCTGCATGTTTAGATGGATAGTTTGAATGTGTTTTATGTTCAAAGCTATGGAGATTGAAGCTGGACAAAATTATGATCAGAATATAAAAATCGGTGCTTCAGTATTTTTTTTATTAATGAGAAAACATAACTGTGATCTTAGATTGTGTTCAGAACTTTATTTTGTTCTTCTGCATGGCAACACCTCAGACTGCAGTGTGTCTGCGGTGTAATCCTGTTGTACTAACCCTTTTTCTTCTGTGCTGAGTCAGCTGAAGCCCAAAATCTCCAGTGATAACCTGATACAGCCATGACCAAAGTGCTGCAGAGCTCAGTGCTTCTCTGCACAATGGCCCATTCAAGATGCCTTGAAATTTTTGTGACTTCAACAAAAAAAGGGATTTTTTTTTTTTACATTAGCGGGGTGTAGGGGTCCTTGAGGACATTCCTGCTGTTGTCAGTGGTTGTTTCTCTTATAGAGTCAGTTCATCTGCACCACATGATGCGTAAATACGATTACACAGTGGTGAAACTCTGAATGCAGTTTTTATGAGCCTCTGAGCACAAAAAGACTTCACACATTTTTTTTCTTTTCTGACAAACAACTCAGAGTCCAGAGTCATCTTTATTCCAGGCTCAGCTCCAATGACTGAGGGAGAATGTGACTTGGAGAGTGATAGAGAGAGCAAGGTGCATGACCGGATTGGCCTGGCGGTCCCAGGCGCATATGGCTGGCGTGAGAGGGGCGCGCAGACACAGCTGAGGCCTTGTAGCGTGGAGTATTGATATGAGACCAGGAATCAGTGAAGTTCTGGCTCTGGCCAGACGATACTGACTCTTCTGTTGCTCTGATCTCACCAGGAACCCCCGGGACGCGACACACTGAGCACAGTTGCGTCAGGATTAAAGGCACTTTGCCCCGTCTAAGATCAAAAGTTAAAATTGCTAGGCTAAAAGTCTCTCCCAGTGCACTTATGGTGCTAAAGTTTAATATGTACAAATATGTTAAAAGCCTTGTTAAAAAAACACAAACTTTAACGCAAATCCCAATAATTTGTTCTGATTGTGATTACTTTATTTCTCAGTTTCAGAAATTTTATTTATCGACAAGGAACGCACCCAAAAGGAAAGCTTTAATTTGGATGTGTTATGATGCATAGACATGTGAGCTAGCATGTGTAGAAGTGGTGACACTGAAACAGTGTTATCAGGCAGTTGCTGGAGTGTCCAACTGTCAGTTAAAACAGTGGATGTTTGTAGACCCACCAGCACCTGAAACAGTTGGATGCAGGTCTTTTTCTGAGTTTGGACCAGTCTGGGTATCTGTATTGTGTAATTACCTGGCATGTGGGGCATTCAGAGGTCACAGTGGCTCACGTTGGGACAAGTGTCCACAGAAAGGCACCCCCATTGTTCTGAAGATTCAGAACCCCGGGATTTCAGCACCTGATGGATGACTGTCAGTGTGCACATATGGCAGCGGGGGGAAAAGAGGATCAATCATTTTAATGTTGTGCAGAAACACGCTGGTGTTCCTCTTATCGTGGTGTGAGGAGTCACATGGTCTGATTTCATTTCACCTATGCTGATGGTACAGTATGACGTCAGTGACCTCCTGCAGCTACACGTTAACCCTCTCCAGACAACACCATAGTGCTTTCTGTAAACAAGACAACACCTGTCCACACACGTGTCTCTGCGTCATGTCGCGGTCCTCCCATAACCAGGTCCCTTGTCCTGTCTCCCATCATATTGGACACCTTACTGTATATTCCTCTCTGGATGTGCTTGTCGCCCAAAAGTGACAAAAATGTCTGAACCTCGTCATTTGACCAGGGAACTGGTTTTGGAGTAGCTATTTTGCACAAACAGTAACAAACTATAGAAAAAAGATGAAAGTTACAATGTGCCTGCAGTTTCGATTGCAAGAAAACGGAGAATCCAAAAATGGTTTATGTTGGTTAAATTGTGATTTAAAACATTATGGTTCTTTTAATTTCAAGATATATTAATGCTGTTGATCTGGGTTTTGTTTTTGCATGACCTCTTAATTGCTTGTGTTCAGTTATGTTGTTAGAGTGAAGACACAGATGTTGATTACTGACTTCCCAAATTAACTTAGATTATAGAGTTCAGTTAATTTTACGACCCGCTTTGACTCGGTTTGCTCATGGAACCACAGGTCAGGTTGTCCCAAAAACTGAGCCAAAAGTGTACAGGGACCACTAGGAACAGGCCTAACTGGTGTGGAGTCGATCTGAGGCTGTGTGGGATCAGCTCAGTTGTCAACCTCATCCTACAAATCTGCTGAAGGCCAGTTCCAACAGCTGTTGACCAACTTCAGGTATGATTCAATTCTACCCCAAACTGCTGCTTGTATTTCAGACTGAGGGGGTTCTTTATCTTACTGAAAAGGGCAGCAGTTTGTCCCTGCTTTCCATTTAATCTTATAATCATTACAATATGGTCACATGAACTTTAAACACAGTTTCACTTTATTTACATCACCCTCTCTCTCCTCGCTTGTCAATCAGTGAGTTTGGTTGGACTTTAGTGGTCAGGGGTTCTAAACTTCTAAAAAGAAAGAAAAAGAAAAACAAATAAATATTAGAGATCTTTTTGAAAAAGAAGTTGTTACAGATGAGTCAGTCTAATGACCATGATTACCTTCCTTTATAAATTTCTTTTAACGTCATGTTTGTCAGGTCCTAATTTAATGAAAAAACAAAACAAAACAAAAACCCATACAGGCATAAAAACTTGTTTATGAGATTTATTATTATTATTTTTTTTTGCTGATGTTGATGAGTGTACCTGCTGAATGAGACCAGGAAGTTTGAAAAGCCATGAAAAGAACACGGGCGCACTTATTGTGAAACAAAGCACAAAGCACACTCTACCTGAAATCTGGCGACTCGAGGAAGACGGGTAATCTTCCGCCGGGGCTCCAGCGGGGAGGAACAGACAGCACACTATAGTATCATCCACTTCTGATCCATTTCGTGATGGCAGAAGAATGAGAAAAGAAAATGAACACGTTGCCTCGGCGGCTGCACGGAAGGGAACAGAAAGCAGAGACAACTTGACAATTGAGAAATCCTTAACAAGTCTACTACTGCACATTAAGGACTGCGCATGGAATGCTGCTAATAAGTGAACCGGGAGATGGGCTTCAAAGCAAACCTCACACTGAGGCAAAAATTACCTGCACTTTACAGGCCATAAGCTGAACATGCAGCGCAGGCGAGTTTTTAAATTTTTTTTTTTTAGCTGAACACTAAAAAGCTAAAAAGCAAAAAGAGCTGGATTTAATGAAAAGAGCATTTCACAACTTTGCTCATTTTCCCCTCACCTCATCATCTCCCTCTCCTCTGAAAGAGGCGACCATCAGGTAGGCAGCGCAGAGCAAGGTACCTCCACAGACCAGAGCTGGTTTCCAAGGTAACGGTGAACAGGCCCCCTCTGGATCGAATGGCTAATTTTCACACCTGTACCCTCACTGTGACTGCAGAGCTATACAGTATTTCAGCGTGCTTTATGACTGCTGGCCTGAAGCGAGGGAAGGCTGAGCTCTCAGAACAACACGCTGCAGACTCAGAAGTAATCACACAGTCATGTGAAACGTTGGCTTTTTCTTTGCTGCCGTCTGCCACTGTCTCACTCTGTATGTCTGTCTTCTTTTGCTTTTCTTACCTCACTCCTCAGCGTGTCTGCTTTATGTTGCCCTGACTCCCGCTGTGATCTCTGATTCAAACAGCCCCCCCAGGTGAGCCCCCTTTCACCACCGCCAGAGTAGTCCACTCAATGTATAAATCACCTCATTAAGAGGTAACAAATTCAGTTTTACAGTTTGTCAAATTTAAGATACTGTTTATTTATCATTCAGTCTGATTTGAACCATTTTAATCACTTTTGGACATAAAAGCACATGTCGACAGCTTGCTGTCCTCCAGGACATTATGTCCTCTAGTTGTATAAAAGTGAAGAAAAAAAACTATTGGATTCTGCACCAGTGATGTCAGCAGCAGTAATGTCCTAAAACGGATATTGGTACAAACATGGAGAATTGAAAATGAGAGAGTAAAGTGTTCTCTATTAGATAAGCTAACGAACACAATCAGCACACAAAGCAGGAGGCCTTGGCCTGACTGCGTATTTGTTTTACGCCTTTTAGAAATCCACAGAAACATTGTCGCCTCCAGAAACACTGTCATTAGTCAAAAAAAACTAAACAAAAACAAACAATGGGTTCTCAGATTGTTGTAGCTGAGGTGGAGCGGAGGTATGAAGGTGCTGCCTGCAGTTTGGTTTATTTGTGCACTGAGACACCACCTGAGTTTCACCTCAGCAGCTGCAGAATCCTTAACTAAGTTGATGTGTTACAATGGTTGACTCTGTGCTGACTTTTTTTCATGCAATGCCATTTCAGTGTGCTTTACAAGAGCAAACTGTGCAAATAAAACAAAATACAAGACTTACAATCTCAAAAGCATTTTGCAAATAACCATAATGAAACAAAAAAACATAAAAATAGTCAAGTCACAAGTCAATATCAACTTTATTTCTCAATTTCCTTGTTTAAAGTAGTAGGTTAGACATTTTGCAATAGAATAAAAACAATTATTATCTTACCTGTTGTAGATAAACATTTGAATGACCTCACTTTGGAGAAATATTCATATCATTCAAATCAGTTTTACATTGCACAATTACTAACATACAATTCTATAGTTGTTTTCCCAAGTACAAATAGCAGCAGGTAGTTGTAGCACCTCTGGTGCAGCCTGAGGCACTTCTTGCAGGAATGACATAAAATTTCTGCAACAATAACTGTGTAATGCAAAAATAAAAGTGGTGTAAATGATTTGTTTTAAGATGGCAGCAGTCAGCATCGCAAGTGGCAAACAATGCACATTAGTTTGTAAATTTTTACATCCCCATGATGTTTTGCATCACGCAGTTTTACTCACACAAATATTATCATGTTCCTGCAAAAATGTTGAATGTTATACCAAAAGTGCTACAGCTAGTTGCAGACAAAAACCCACAGAATATAAATAAAAGTAAAAAGGAAACCACAATGTGAAACCACTCCAGTTCCGATGATGTTGGGACGATGTGTAAAGTATAAATAAGAACAGAATATGAAGATTTGGAACTTGTTTTCAACCTATATTCAATTGAATCCTCTATAAAGACAAGATATTTAATGTTCAAATGGATAAAATTTATTGTTTTATTTTACAAATATTTCCTCATTTTGAATTTGAGGCTGCAACACATTTTAAAAAAAAGCTGGATCAGGGTCATGTTTACCACTGTGTTACATCACCTTTTCTTTTAACAACACTCAATAAGTGTTTGGGAACTGAGGACACTAATTGTTGAAGCTTTGCAGCTGGAATTCTTTCCTGTTCTTGCTTGATGAATAACTTCATTTGCTCAGTAGTCCGGGGTCTTTGTTGTTGTATTTTGTGCTTCATAATGCTGCACATATTTTCAATGGGAGACAGGTCTGGACTTCAGGCAGGCCAGTCTAATACCTGCACTCTTTAACTACAAAGCCACACTGTTGTAACACATGCAGAATATGACTTGGTATTGTCTTGTTGACACCAGCAGAATGGCTTGGATGGCAGCATTATGTTGCTCCAAAATCTGTATGTACCTTTAAGCATCAATGGAGCCTTCACAGATGTGATAGTTGCCCATGCCATGGACCTTAATACACCCCCATACCATCAGAGATGCTGGCTTTTAAACTTTGTGCTGATAACAATCCAGGCAGTCTTTTTCCTCTTTGGCTCGGAGGACATGAATCTAAATTCCTTGCAATTGTACGATGGGAAACGTTCCTAAACTGTTGGACTAGTTGCTCATGCAGTTATTCACAAAGTGGTGAACTTCGCTCCATTCTTGCCTGTGAACGACTGAGCCTTTCAGGGATTCTTCCTTCATACCCAATCATGACACTCACCTGTTTCTAATTAACCTGTTCACCTGTGAAATGCTCCATACAGGTGTTTTTTTAGCCTTCCTCAACGTTTCCAGTCTTTTGTTGCTTTTTTGGAACATGTTGCAAGCATCAAATTAAAACTGAGTGAATATTTGAAAGAATAAAATAAAATAAATAGATCTGTTTTATTCATTTGAACATTCAAATCCTGTTTTTTTGGAGTGTATTCAAATGAATAAAGGCCAAAAAGGATTTGTACATCATATTCTGTTTTTATTTATGTTTTACACAATGGTCCAACTTAATTGGAACTGGGGTTGTAATGGTGGTGGACAGGTTTATAAAATGTTCACATAAGCCACCAGAGACTAAAAACTGTTCTGAGTTCATTCAGAAAGCTATCTATAACAGGTAAGATGTTAACTGCTCATGACTCTTTCACAGAGTCCCACTTCAAAATATTCAAGCTATTTCTTTAATCTCAATTGAAACATCCTTGCACATGAATTTTCTCTCATAACCTTTGGAATTTTAATAAATTAAAGCTTTTATCCTGATAAACCATTAAAAAGTTAATTATTATTATTGTTCGCATAGCCCAAAAATCTTTTTCTTAATAAAATATAAAAGTGAAAGCTCCTAAAGTAAACTCTGTTAAATGCAGGCAGAGCAAACCAGAAAAAATATTCATCACCTTCTCTGATTGATGATGTTCTGTTTGCAGAGAGGCCAACAGAACATCATATATGAATACAGGATGATCCATTTCTCAGCCTTTTGCTCATTGGATTTGTTCCTCCGTATATTTTATACGACTGTCAGGTATTGTTCCTCTGCTACACATTGATTTTTACTCCTGCCTCTTTTTCTTTTGTCCTCCACTTGTCCAGTTTTCTCAGATCCTGTATGGACATGCTGTGCACCATGCCAGGATGTGCCAAACAGTCAAGTAAAAAGACAGGACTAAAAATGAGGACGAAGGAAAAAAAAAAAAAGCCAATGTCAAAAGAAAAACTTTGAAAGACCTTCAGAAAACCCGGAGAACCAGTGCTTGAGAGCACTTTAAAAGATTGCAAGAAAGTCTGTCTGCTTAGAAGCCAAATAAAAAGAAATGAGGTTTGGCTGAAGAGTTTTTTTCCCCAGAAAGGTGAATAAGAAAGAGCCACAAAATGCTTCCATTCATTTAGGTGAACATTTACTTTTCAGCTGTGTGTGATCAAAATGAGCAGCTGATACATTTTAGAGAAATGTTCTTTTCTGTCAAGAGGTTGTGTGAATACTGAAAACAGAAGGACTTTTATCAAATATGTTGAAGAAGCTGAAAATGAATGGTTAAACTTTAAACAATTAAAACTAAAATGAGAAAAATAGTAGCTTAATGCTAAAATTAGAAGAAGAGCAGGTAATAGATAAAATTAGCAAAAGAGAAGCTACAGACTGCAATTAGCAACACAGCAGCTGTGTAAAGTGTAAAATAAAATAAAATAAAAAAAACAGATGAAAGTTAAAATAAAATAAACATTAGCTAACAACTAAAATTAGCAGAATAAATACAAAAGCTGAAATCAGCAAAACAGAAACCAAAGGCTAAAATTAGCAAAGTAAACAGTAAAGATAACTTTAGCAAAACAGCAGCTAAAAGCTAAAACTAGTGGAATAAATATTTCGGCTGAAATGAGCATTAAACCTAAAACTAACATAATAAATACTAAAGCTAAATTTAGCAAAATAGAAGCTAAATGCTATAACTGGCAGAATAAACACTAAAGGTAGCTTTAGCTAAACAGCAGGTAAAAGCTAAAACAAAATATAAAAGTTAAAATCAGCAAAACCGTTGCTAAAAGCTGAAACTATCAGCATGTATACTAAAGCTAAATTTTGCAAAAGAGTAGCTAAAAGCTACAAGTGAAGCCAGTATGCTGAAATAAATTTCAAAGAGATCTAATTCCATTTCAATGAAAAACAAAAACAAAACAATAGTAACAAAAATAATTCAACAATTTAAAAAAATATACTTGTAATATTGTGAACAAGCAGAATATTTTGAGTCTTGGACGGTTGAAAAAGCTGAAATCCTGCTGAAGTAAACAAAGGTGAAAATCTACAGAAGAAACTATAAAAATGCAAACAGGAAAACAACAATGTGAATGCTGACTCAGCATAAAGGAGCATAAATGAAAGTTTTAAAATCAGAGTTCATTAGGAGTTTATTGTTCAGGAGCACAAAGAGCAGTTATTGAAAAAAGAAAACAGTAAATAATAACACAAATAAAGTGAAACATTCCCATTCTGATTCCACAGCATCACAGGGATTACCCTGAGCTGACAGGAACACTCAGTTTTTCAGCCTCGTGTTTAACTAAGACACTTTAATGGGAACTCTGTGGAGTGTTTTAGTTTAATTTTCCTCAGGTTGAGTGCCTGCCCTCCCAGGGCCAGTGAGCACACACTCTAATGGCTCTGCAGGCGTTCTAATTTGTGTGCATCCTAATCACTGCTGCCCCAGGCTGTTTGTAGTTTTCCTGCAAACCTTGTGAAGGTCAACATGGCACCAAAGCAGATGCTGAAGACACTTTCAGATCTTTAGACACACTAACCACTGCTCCTCTTTTGTAGCCACCTGTAGTTCGTATGATCACATTTAAACTGACATATTTGACTCATCCTTCAGACACACTGAACTACACGGACCAGCAGTGATGAAAACTGCACACACAGTGTTTATCCTGTATTGCTCCCCCTGCGTTACGTTGACAGTGAGAAATGTGATGTAGGGCGGCGTTATGTCCTCCAGGCAAATGAAATATATTTTCTCTATCAGGAAAGGTCTTTTTCATTTTTTTTTTCTCTCTGGCATGTAACAAACAAGGGTTTTTATTTATTTTAGATGTAGCATCGGGGCTGTAAAATCATTTTTATCGCCCTGAATGTGCAGAATCCATCAGTGGAAGTGATTTCACAGTGAAATAAAATGCTCAACCTCATCATAAGTTTGAACACATCCAGGGCAGAGTTATTAATATGCTCCTCAGAACAAATCTTCTCTATTAATTTTCAGTGCGTTCTGCTCATGGGTCAGAAAACTTTTCTTGTTCTTGTTATTTGGAACAACTGGCACCTTAATGGAAAAAACATATATATAATAAAAACTTTGCAGACTTGAATGTGGAGGTAGAACCTATTTTTTGGGGGGGATTATTTCTTTACATATTCTAGCAAGCTTGATTAAATTAGCATGACCAAATTAGGAATGCAAAAGTCATTGTTCATATATTGTTATTTACCCTGAATTACTTTAAAAAGATAAACACCATTCTTTAGATTTTATTAAATTAAAAACCTAAATTGTTTTTCTTTTTTGTAGAGACACAAGACTCGTTTTTCAGTTAAATTAAAAGATATATTAAACAGGATTTCCTCAAGGAAATGTCCACAAGTAACTACAAAATAATCTCCTTTAGTGACCTTCTATACTATTTCAAACATCTAAACTGTAAATCTGACGTTTCAACTTAAATAATGCTTTGCTTTTTTAATGAAAACTCTCTTATGGTGTCAGCTTGTGTGATATGGACTTGATAATTCCTTGAACTCCCTTAAATATGTGTTTAAATCAGTTTCAAAGGGATAGTTCAGATATTTTAGGTGTAGGTCTATGAAAACTTATAAATTGACATTTTCACTTTTGTATAAAGCTCTATCAGCACCCTCAGATTATAGCAGAGGTCTTCAACGTTTTTAGGATCCCCAAACTGATGAAGACTGTTACCATTGAGAGCTATTGTAGAAATATATTGCAAAATTCATGTCACTGATCGGCTCTCAGCTAATGACTGTGAGCCTGACAGAGTGAAACTGCATGAATAGGGGGCGGATCAGGCTGCAAGTGAAGCATGGTGTCCTCACTGTGTGCATTTCTGACTGAAATCCATAATGTTATGCCTCTATTTAATAATTTAATACAGGTTGAATTCATGATAATGTGTGTTTTAAGACTTGACTTTGAAAAAAAATATAAAAGTACCCAAACAAGTCGTGACCCCCCTCTGCAGTACCTCCAAGACCCCACTAGGGGTTGCGACCTTATCGTAAAATGAAAGAAATGTTGATTAGTTCTGACAGTATTACTGAGCTAACTGCTAGTCTGAGTGGGGCCAAGACTAAAGTGGATTACTGTCACCTCAAATCAGGAAATTATATCAAATTTGTTCACCAGAAATACCATCTTGTTCAAAGTTCCCCAGGCTGCATAAAACATGCTAGCTGCTGCTAACACAATCAGACTTTAGATTTCTAAATTATACAGACTTTTTACAAACTTATAAGTCAAATATGATGATAGTAACTCATTTTGGGAAATGTTAGAATAATTCATTAATTGTAACATTAATTATTGTTTTCTTTTGTTTTAATGGGTTTAAATAGTTTTGGTTTTTCTGTTATGATCTTGTTATCGTCACTGCATCTAGATCATTACTGTCATTCATTAGTAATCAGCACACCTGTTGTCAATCACTAATCACCCCTCTCTATGTAAAAACCCAATGGCTTAGATCCTGTTTTTTTTGTTAAGCCATCTGCTCACCTTAGACAGTCTTGTTGTTATTTTAACATTTTGCCTCAGTTTGATTAATAAAATTACTAGTCTGTGTACAGAACTTGCCTCCAGCATGTCTGCTTTAGGGTCAGACTAACCAACGCCAAGCATCACGGTAAAAACTTTTGTGGAAAGTTAAGGCTTGGAAAGTTTTTTTGCTTGAAATTTTAAAAGTAAAAAAAAGAAAAATGTGGGTGCTTCCACACATACAAGCTGTTTAGTTTGGAGAAAAGTATTAAAATCAGTTCAAGTCGAGATTTTAAAGGGGCGATGTTATGTGCTTTCCAAGCCTATATTCCAAATTTATACTAAAATAAAGTAACTATGTCAAATT
>JARVGW010000564.1:20290841-20308800 GCA_031762495.1 Anablepsoides rubrolineatus | reverse complement strand
CCCCCCCCCCCCCCCCCCCCCCCCCCCCCCCCCAGCGGGGCGTGACTGCTCTTCTTCTGAAAAAATGAAAACTATGTATCACAGTTGTTTACACTTACATTAAAAATATTTGACCAAAGGAAAACCGGTGCAGGACTACATGAATATGTTTATATGATTTTTATTTTTATTTCTGTGACTGTAGACGAGCTACAGGAGACACAACATTAACATTTCCTCAGCTTTAAAGCAGATCCTTTAATTCCACAGCTGACGCTGCTAAAATTTACTTTTTTTATTCTGGATCTCTGAGAGCAGAACTTCAATCTCTCAATATCTTCAGTAAGTCAGTCAAAAGTAGTTAGGAGTATTCACATTAAGAAAATGATGCCCATACTTTTGCACTTGTCAAATTTTGGTTTACTGTACTGCCTAATTTTATATTTATTATATAATTATTAAAATTAAAAATATATCTATGAATATAACCTCCTGAGAACCTCCATCTTTAGTTGAGAAAGTTGGTTTTAGACTTGTCTGTTGTCCTTATTCAGAGGAGCTACATTTTCATTTTCATTTAATTTTTATTTTAAATAAAATATAAATTAACGTTTTTAACTCTTAATTGTTAAAAAATTCAATGTTCGTTTTTATATTTATGAGGTTCTACTCCTAAATAGGTAGGGTAATTGAAAAAGGATAAACCTGGGTACTCAACAGGATAAAACTGGGGGGGGCAGCTGATTTCCAGGGGGGGGTATGCCCCCCGCCCCACCCTGCTGTCAGCTGTAGAATCCTCCAGGATTTAACAGAAACAGATTATTGTTCATTATGATCTGATTTCTAAGGCCTTATTTTTAAAATAAGATGTATTACCTTTTTCCTCCAGGACTTCAAGTGATACCTAGACATGTTCCTAAAGTAGAGCTGGGTTACAACTGTCACTCCACATCAGCTGTAACCCACAACGCAGGAGCGCAGCAGGAAATCTGCTAAATTATTCAACCAAAACTCCCCGTGCAAACCTCCTATATGTTACAACATCCCCACACCGACACAGCATGCGGCAAAAAGCTACAAATTAACCAGTCAGAGGATTTTACAACAACCTAAAGGAGGTTCAGAGGTAGAAAAATACAAGCTGTGATTTTTGAAAATGATAAAACTGGTGTAGGTTTGGGAGACACACTTTATAATTAGCCTATTCTTTTTTTTATTATTTTCAACAATAATGAAAAGTGTACACTCATGCCTGTTTGTATTCATTTGGAGAAAGTGATTATTACATTATTACATCTGTAAGTGATCAAAAGTAGGGGTCAACCCAGTTCAAGATGGCTGCCACTGCAAACTGACCTTATAATACAACCTAACCCAGACAGTTTTCCAACCCAACACTGGGTGTGGTGAGAGTCATCCCCTACTCATCAGGCTTATCTACTAATGCTGCGTTCACACCGAACATGATTTCAGTGTCAAAATCGCATCCAACACTTCAAGTTGGATGTTAAGCACTTTGAGGGCAGACGCGATTCAAAATTGCTCTTGAATTCTTGATGCGCGTCTAGCGCTGCATGTAAACCTGACGCTCCTGACACTGAAATCGTGTTAGGTGTGAACCCAACATCATACGCCAAAAAATGAGCACCGCTAACAAACAATAACTGAGCTCTACATGGTATTTCCTGCATAGAAACAGTGTTTTAACGAGTCCTCTTATGAACATTGAAAAGTGTAAAACTGAATGTAATGTAAAATAAATCATATAGAAATACTGTTAAAATTATTATCATTTGTGGGCCAGACAGAAGTCACACGTGTCTTGGACTAGCCAAGTCATACGTGTCAAACTCAAGGCCTGCGGGCCACATTTGGGCCACAGGCCTTGAGATTTTAGCAGATCAAGTCATTTGAGTGCTAACAGATCAAGCAAGATCTTTGTTTAAAACTTTGGAACACAAGGGTGACATGCATTCCTTGAAGGAGTAGAAGCTTCATCAAGCTTTGTTCTTAACCATCCGCTGTATTCATATAATCATTTTCTTAATCCTTATAATTTATGCAGGTTTTATGACTAGAAAATGCTTTTGATCACCACACCAACACGGCACTGCTGTCCAATCTGCTGCTGTCAGGATGTTTTTGTTTTCTTTCCTGCCATCATGTGTCTGGCTGCAGCATCCAAAAACATCAGCTTGATGCCACGAAACTGGCTGCTGTAAACCTGATATTCAGTTTGTTACCCAGAATAAGATTTGGGCTTCATTCATTACAAAAACAGCAACGTGTTTGCAGCTGCTGCGGCGCACGTCGCTCCGTGCCGTTTATCACCAGCATCTCCACTACATTAAGCAGTAATCTGACGTGCAGAGAGCTGTTTAAGCTGCACACAGCCGAGTCACACAACAAGATTTCAGGCTCTGCATGTCACTGTAAATTTGAGCTTGTCTGAAAGGATCAAATCATCTGAGCTAGGTTCCATACTGATGTGTGGTTTAGTTACTGTAGTTCCCACAATGCCACTCTGCATTAAACCTTCGACTGCTCAGCAGACCTGCTTTGAAGCCCTTAATGTCCTGCTGGTGCTTTAGCTCACATTTACCACGTCCCGTTGCATTAGTCTCACTCTGTTCTTTACCTTGTGGCGCTGCTCAACACGCTGCCGCCCAGCCACATCATCCATCTGCACACTGCTGCTTTGATATTTGATATTTCCTCTCACTCTTTTTTTTTTTTTCCTGTGGGGCCCTGCGCGTGTGCGTCAGAGAAAAGGTTTTAACTGTAAAGCGAGACGAATCCTCAAGGCTTACAGCTGTGATCAGTCAATTCATTTAGTATTTCAAAGTGTTGCTAATGCTTTTGGCTCACAGCGCGGATCAGGACAGCAGTATGCAAACAACATCAGCAGATGAATGCTGCCGAATGTACAGCCGTGTGCCGCTTCCACTCCGACACAACATGCATTCTTGGGTCCCGATCGTGAGTCAGAGGGGTCTTTGTGAGGAGCAGAGGGGTATTGATTTGAGATTATTCAAATAAACGTTCCACTTGGTGCGCTTTCTGTAAGGAGAACACACTTCATTTATGAGCAGCCAAAGGCATGTTTACTGCATGTGTTTTACTTTCAAACTAGGTTAGCACACTCTGCTATAGCTGCTTCAGAACATTTCATTTTAAATCAAGTCTCTGTCATCAGATGTCCCGTTCCTTTGGATCAAGCAGTCAACAAATGGCACCTTTTTAGAGGACTGTGGGGCTACAGATGAATCCACCTTCAATCCCTGCCAAGGCACCGTGCAAACAGGAGACTTTAACCTCCTCCAGTCTGCTTTATCTGAACCCACATGTTTACATTAAACCTTAGCTTTTAACATGAAGAGGAGTAGAATAGTTTCTGTCTCGGTGCTTAATATTTTGGCCACCCTATGTGTGAAGTTACATTTGGAAACTAAAGAGAGCAGCTGCCCCAGTTTTGAAAAGAAAATGTTATTCCACTTTGGCTCGCTGAAGAATTTTAACTGCTTAAAGGAACGGTTCAGATCTTTTGAAGTGAATTTCTGTGGGAAAGTTGTGAACTTCATGGCTCTTTAAACATCTTCAGTTTGAAGAACCTGAGTTTAATTCTGACCAGCAGTGGTGGGTAGCACTAATCTAAATATTAGTTCCACTAGCCCTAAAATGCTAACTCAAATATTTAGGTTGATTTACATAACTATAACACTAATGCACTGAAGGTTTTAGCAAAAGCTAAATCTAAAGCACTAAAATAACCCAGGCAACCCATAAACATTCTTTAACAGACAACATGAGTCACACATTGCCATGTTGCTCTCTTAAGACTTGTCATTACCATTCCACAGCCATACTTGGGTTCATATATTGTCAATATATATATAATATATATAATATAATAATATATTGTCACCTATAAGATAAGTGACACACATGAACAAAATGGGCATCAGCTTTAACCCTCAGCTGTTAACATTAATGTTGATTAATAACATTTATAAACCTCAGTTAGTGCTTATAAGTTTAGCCTATAAATTTAGTAAGTGCTAATCCACTAATAGATTTTAAAATTAGCAAAAGCCCTCAAGGGGTTCCTCAAGGACCTCCAGTCCTCAAGGACCACTCTTCTGTATGTTTTAGATGTTTACCTGCTTTGGCACACCTGATTTGAATGAATGACTGACATGGTTCTGCAGAACATAAAGACCTGCTAAAGAACAGGGAAACAACTAAAACAAACAGGATAGTGGTCCTTGAGCACTGGAGTTGAGAACGACTGCTTTAGGGGAACTGTGCCCACCACTGCTGACCAGACTGAAAAACTGCTATTTTATAAACATTTACATTGAAGTTATTTACACATTGCACAATTAATTGCCCAAAAATCTTTTTTTTCCTTTCAAATGTTCATGAAATTATAAACATTAGCAGTTCCTTGAAGGAATGAATACCATGCTACAAAGCTAGCACCCATTTTACCTAACTGGTTTTGGTCTTTCTGATCTCTGTCTCTTTTTCTCACAAGATAGTTACAGTTTAAAAGCTAGGCTTTAAATGGTAATTTTTTTAAAAAAATTTAAAATTAGCTTGCTTTAAATCAGGGATCATCAATTACGGTCCTCGAGGTTTGCAGCCCTACATGTTTTACTTTTTTTCACTTCTCTAACACACCTGATTCAGTCAGTGAATTACCTCTTCCAAGTTCTACAGAAGCCTGATAATCACCCATTCATTCAAATCAGGTGTGTTGGAGCAGAGAAACAAGTAAAACGTGCAGGGCTGCGGACCTCGAGGACCGTAATTGATGATCCCTGCTTTAATTGAAGCTTATTTTCTCTTAATTTAGACTTAGCTCACATTCCACGATGAAGCAAACACTCTGCTCCCTCCAGTACGTTTGGGTTCAGAACAGAGCTGCTGCTGTATGATCAAAAATAAAAAAAAGGTCCTGCAGCTGGAGTTGGTGGTGCTAATTAGCGTGGAAGGTGGATCCGTTTCTTTGTGCCCACTGAGTGACGTGGCTAAGCCCTGTGTTCCCCTGTAATCCTTTCTGCCCATTATGACTCAGTCTCAATCTGCTGCGCTGAACGACACCACTTCGTCGGCGCTGCCGAGAGCTGGATGAGCCAGGTGCTTCAGGCTTACTGACACCGGCTCAGTCTCCGGTGGCTGAAGTCACCTCTACGCGCAGCTTCCACAGAGTTTCCTCCTCTCAGGCTGAATATGAGGACAAAGGCAGCTCGGCTAGGTTTCTCTTGTTTAAAGATAAGATAAGGCTAACGACTGTAATGGCTCCGCAGGGAAACAGGATAGTCAAGATAATAGAGATATACTTAAAGTTTCAGTGCAGGTTTATTGAACTGAGCAGATTGTCTGGTTGTGGGAAAAAAATAGCTATTTCACATTTCAAGTCAATAATGATTATTAATCATAGAGAGGAAATATCAGCCCATTAAGTGAAGTTTGGCTGTTTGAGAGTTTTAAAGAAAAGAATAATAATAACAATGGTTTTAATGGAGTGTGTGCAGCAGAAATCTGCTGAAATCATTTCTGTTCTTTCTCTTCATGAATCTTTCATCATGTACAAGGTTCATCCTGCAAAGTCAAACCTTCTCTAGGATTTTTTAAGTGTTTCTTTGCAATAAGTGTATAATCCAAGGATGAAAGTGTGCCTCAGTAAATGCTAGCAGGGCTGAGAAGTAAAGGACTGATGAAGCTCTCGTTCCAGGTGACTTTGGACTGATTTTCTACCTGCTGCCTTCATTAGATTTTAATGCCCTTCTGAAGCTCTGCGAGACAAACGGCTCCTCTGTCTCTGCTCATGTTTTGTTGATAAAGACGAGCTGAACAAAATCCTAAAACCATTATTACAAATCATCTCCCTTGTTTTTAAAATAATATTGTACAGGTGCTATAATCCACTGTAATTAGAATAATATAAGGATAATTATCACACAATTATGTTTAAAATGGTGCAAAAAAAAAAAAAAATCAGCGTGGAAATTATTCATCATCACTCTGCTGAAAAGTGAAATAGGCGGTAATGTTTTTGGTTGTGTTAGTTTGTCAACAAAATACCTCAAAAAGTACTGGACCAGTTTTTATGAACCTTTGATTGATTGATCTACAACTTAACTTTTAGACTCATCCCATTCAAGATGGCCGTAACATCAAAGCAGCTCTAGCTAACACAAACTTACCTATTTCTGCAAATACTGAGGTCAAATTTGACATGGTAGTACCTGATAGTCATCCCCAACTAATCTCATATCATGGGAGATCACACATATTTCATTTTCAAGGTTCGATCAAAACTGATCAAACTCAGTCATTTTTCAACATAAAATGATGTAAAACTCTGGCATAAAACGCAGTATGGGTTCCTTTTAGGAAAGCTAGGATTTAGTTTAACAACAGCGTTACTGTATTACAGCTGTTGCAGTTTTTGAAGTGAGGTCCTGTGGAGATGCTTTGAATGATTAACATGCTACCTGCTGTTTGAATGTACTCAGTTTGAAGAAATGGAGTTTAAACCAGATTGACAAGCTAACCAAAGCGAACTGCTGCTGTTTTAAAACCGCTCCAACCTCAGATACAGTTTAACATGTTGTATTACGGTTCATACAGACCCTGTTTTATAAACCATTAGAATGCAGTCTGTTTTGCATTTATCATGACAGAAATGTTAGAATCTTCCTTCCAAAAGTCCCCAAGTTCAACAGCTAGCTACTCAGGGCGGGGCATGGCAACAAAGTGAAGATTCAGCTAAATCTGCTGGTTTCCTGAGATATATACCATTTACTAATGGTGATTTCTTCTCATGACTCCATATCATTATCTGCCACTCTCTCAAATGATCGTACAGTTGGACTACATTCTATGGAGATTCAGTCTTAATACCGCAACAGAAAAAGGCATTCTTAGAGCAAATTTTGCCTCATCTGACTTCAGGAATTAAAGGAAGTTTCAGTTGAAATGTCGGCTGGAGTGTTGAGATCTTTGACAAACTTGGAAAGCAGGGGAATTATTCAAACAGCTGGTGTTTTTACTGGTGTCTTCTCGCTTGTGCTTGCATCAGTATGTGTGTGTTTATCACTCAAGCCACTGCTTCTGCATCATTTAAAGAAACTGAAGGACGTTTAATGACTAACTGGATTTTAGATACAGTCTTATATTCTACACTTTGTGATCGATTGCATCAATTTGAACAGGTTGAGATTCAGCAAGTCTATTAATGTGTCCCCCTCTTTAACATAAACAAAGTTTGTTTATGTAAAAGTTACAGCCCCCAGGGAGTGTTCTACACAAAATACCTTAAGAGAGAAGAGAAAAGACTTCAACCAGCAGAAAACACAAGCCGTGTTTCCATCCAATTTTAATTTTTTAATTACGCAAAAAGGAAAAATGAAAAAATGCGGATCAGATGTGTTTCCATCAACTGGCTTGAAGCGAATCAATTACGTCAGACCCATGTATGTAGTAAACAGGAGTCCACACATCTCAAGACAATGCAGAGAAGTTATCAGGAATGTGTTATTCTGTCATATCAACTGGTTCTGGTGATGTTACATGCTGTCTGGAGACAGAAAGAAATGCAATCCTCTTCATGTTACGGGAATAACTGAGAAGACGGCGACAGTGAAAGAAGAGTTCTGCTGCCAGTGTTTGTGTTGTTTTAAGATGGCTGCTTTGGTCTATTTTAGTATTTTATTTTTCTATTCAGTTGGAATTAAATTATTTTTCTAAACTGTGGTCATTCAAAGAGCTATCTACAACAGGTAAGATAATAACTTTTTATAACCTTACTGTAATTACAAACACACTTCACCGATAATCTAACATTAATTAGAACAATTAACATTGTTGTCACAGCCAGAGGTACAAAAAGAAAAAAAGAAAAAAAAAAGTTTTCATGTGATTTTTTTTGTTTTAAATAGTGATTTTCAGAAAGTTAGCTGATATTTCTGTCATCTTATCCCCTTATATTCTTTTTTGTGTTTTAAGCCTGCAGCCCATTGACGTCACGCCACTCCAGGCATTCATTTTTATGTCTTAATTAAACCTTTTCTTCAGAACTTGTATGATATAATATAAAAGGACAGTTTTTTCATGTTGAAACTAAAATTCTAGATGATCATTATTTTTTTGCACTTATGATGTCAGAGCTACAGTGTTAGGAAATTTTATGTTCAGGGTAAATCATTTGGGCATATTCTCATCTATTCTTCCACCCATCCATCACGGCTCCATGATGGATGGATGAAAATAATCAAATAATCTGTAAAGCCAAAACTGTTAGGATTTGGGGCATCAGTCTGTGCCTAATGTCTTCCTATTTGCTCAGTGTCTCTGGGAAATGGTTCTGCTTCTCTCCATGAGTCTGATTTTTGAGCTAAAATAGTTAATCAAATGACTTTCTACTTGTCAATGTCAGGAAGATCTCATTTTCTGTGTCTTTTTGTTGCATTTGTGGGCTGAATGTTTCTACAGCCACATCTCTATCTAACTGGATTTAAAGCAAACCATATTTTTTTCCTGTATGTATGTGTCAGCTTCTTTTCCATTTATCAGTTTGGAGACATAAAACACGAGTGTGTAGTGTCGTCTCCAGGTGACAACCTGAAGCTAAACCTTCAGGAATAAAATGGAGATCTAAAGAGAGGACGTCAGGAAATCCTAAATCTGTCAAACCAAATATCAGGGTGCTGAAGAAGCTGACCACTGATCAGTCATGGGAGGAATATTTGATCTGTCAGAAATGATTTACAGTAGCCCAGTACGTACATCTCCATGTCATATCACAACTCTTTTTTTTTTAAATGAAAAAAAATATTCAAAGAGAGCATGGAACTTTGATGGAGCTGTTTCATCTAACTTTCTATTGACCCTTTGCACTTGATGCAACGCTTTTCAGAAAGCAGCCCACTCCGTCATGACGGATGTCAGAACTCCTGTGCAGCTAACCAAAAACAACAGTCAGTAGCTTAATATAACTTTTATTTAGTCGATTTCCCTGCTCTGCACTGCATAGAGGCACGTCTCCCAGGCGTTGGATTGGGGATCCTTGTTCCTGCTGTATAGGGGTGTGCCTGAATAAGCTGGAAGGCAAATAGGGTCCCACAAACCAAAAGCAGCCAGGCAGGTGGGGCTCGATAGCCTTGACAGGCAACCCACCTTAGGAAAACCCCTGCACCGTCAACACTAGTCAGCCCCCGGTGGATGGCAAGTTGACAACTTTAAATTGAGTGGACATGGGTCCAGCTCCAATTACCCTGCAAAAGAGAGTTTTAAAGGGACAATCTGTGGCATATTTTGTACGGATGTCGCAGGTGGTCCTACGAATTTGGCTCTGGCCCGTCTGGTAGAGAACCAGGCTGGAAAAGGCCAACAGTAAAATGACTGAAACAACCTCTACTCTACTGCTTATGTCACATAAGTTAATCTCAAATTGCAAGTTTTTAACACTGAGCATCATTCAGACCAATAAACGATACAATGACTGTACTTAAATAGCACGTCACTAGGATACTCAAAGAGCTAAACAGGTAAGATATTAACTATTCATAACCTTACTGTAATTACATACTTCAAGAGTCCCCCCCTACAAAAAAACAAAAAAATGGTCTCCTTTGTGTAAAGCTGTAAAGTTGTGTAAAGTTCACCACAGTCCCTGTACCATCATTCTCTTTTACCCTCAGTCAGCCTCCTCCATGTTTTTCCAGTCAGTGTGCCACTCACACCTGTTCCTACTCATCAATCAACCCAGGTGCCTCCACTTTACCAATCACCTCTGCCCTTTATTTTCAGTCTTTGTTCCACAACTCACCACTTCAACATCATGCATGGTCTGTGCTGTCTTGGTTCTCCTTGTTTCTCCCTGAGTTTTTTGTTTTAGGGTTGTGGTTGCTTTAGCTCTTGTCAGTTAAATAAAAAAGTTAAAATTTTCAAAGGTCCTCATGTCCAGTCGGTGTGTGGGATCATCCTTTCCTGACCGCTGACAAATACCTGCCAACTTTCATGACAGCCTTACAAACTAAGTAGACATTTTGGACTTATTTAGTCATTTGGATCAAACTTTGTAAAAAAGACAGCTGGTTAGGGGGGTGGGGTGAAAGAAGCCATTCAAATGAGAAAACCCAAGTTTAAACAAAAGAGGAGGCTTTGATTCCAGTTTCACCTCAATTAACACCTCTGCCTATGTGACCAAAACATCTCTCTTGTGAGCCAGACTAACAAAGAACTTAACAGCTCTCCGTTGTAAGAGGCGAGTGGTTCCATCCTTATCCAGATTGGTAGCAAAACGTCTTCCTGTTTGAATTAAAGTCCAGCTGTTTTTGTTTTTGGCCTTTTTCGGATCTTGGGTAATATTGCAAGATCTTGCATGATCTGGTGGCTCTTGAAGTATGCATTGACAATAACTGTCTGCTACTACCACACCAAATTGTAACTCAACATCCGACAAATTACCTGAGTTAGAGCCATTTTAGTTTTGCCAAAAGTTGATTAGCTGAGGGGTGATGTAATGGCTTCACTCAAGTTGATCAGCAATCTATATCCAATAAATATTTATGAAAGTTTCTTTAAAATCCATCCAGTAGTTTAAGCGATATTTTGCTAACAGACAACTTATCGTTTGTTTGTCTGAGGACAGTATTTTGTGATCTATGGAGTGACAAATGTATGATCAGAAGCTCAATGATTGTGTCAACAAATTAAACTAGAATATTCAACTTGGCTTTATCAGATTTGTCTTAACTTGCTCATGGTTTAATTTGTGCAAATCCTCATTTGCACATTGAAATAAAAATATCACAAGTGTTTATAGTTAAAATTTTGCATATCTTTGTGAGTAATCAAGCAGTCAGGTATGAAGTGTGAACCATTAAAATTATCTTCTCACTTCTTGTTTCCTCTTGGTTTACTTCTAACTTTAAATTCCCTCAGGGTTTAGTTGGACATTAAAACAGCTGGTTAAAATCAAACAACACTTGAATTTATTAATGGATTGTGTCTGTCTAATTAATAAAGCCCTCACAATCACAGCACCTCTAACTATTCTGTCAACCAAACGGCGTCTCTTCGCACTGACACAGTTTGCCCACATTCAAATGAGGTATTATGCATGGATCCAGAGGTAAACCCACACATATTTATGTAAAATATGGCCAATGCCAAAAAGCATTTGGTTCTCAAAGACATGCATTTAGTTTAAAATATTTAGAGCTGGTGGTAAATTGCATCTCAGAAGACGAAATTGAGGATGAGGACCAATCTGCCATAGTTTTGTCTTTACAAAAGAGGGCAGGTCTGTCAGAAAAGATATGATTCATTCTCTGTGCCAGTGATAAGTGTCAGACATCGTTACATCTATGTAAAAAATAAATTATAGCTAGTTATTTCTGCTGTTTTACATTTTAGAATACAAAAACTTATGAATACAGAATATTTCACTGCACTGTGCTTAACATCCAGAAGTTAAGAAACAGAAGTTAGGATAATAATCTTGCAGGATAATTATCACAAACTGTGGATACAAACTAGTATGATGGTACTTTGATCAAAAGTACAAAATGTCACCTATTGCTGTTGAAATGCTTCCTGATTATGATTTATCCCTGACACACAAACAAATGTCTTTCAAGCAGTTTTAGGACGTGTTTCTGTTCTTCACCAGTTAAGTCCTGGAGGTCATTGTGATTTTCTTTTTCTCTCTATCACTTTTGTGCCTGACATGTTTGTGGCGTATGGTCGTGCAGTGACAACCACTTTGGATGCAAAAAGTGAGAAATTTGCTCACACCTGCTGAACAGGGCGGACATCTTTATAATGTTGTCGTCGCTGTTTGTGATCCATAACTTTCAACTGAAGATTAATTCACAAAGTTGTGGCGATACAGGCAGCTATAGTGCATTGGCTGTTCTGTTAACCTTGTATTTTGCTTATTGTTTGTACTATTATTACTGTTTTAGTTTTGCTGTACCTATACAGAACTTTAGTTTTAAAAGTGTTACATGATTTTGAGCAGAAAAGCAAGAGATTTTTTTCCCCCCGTCCAAACATCATTTGATATATCCCCATTTCAATGATGCTAAAAAATCCTCATTAGAATATGAAAAAATAGGATTTACACCAGTTTTCCGGGGTTTATCCCATGTAGCAAGACAAAAAAAGCTGTATCTCTGGAACCCCTTGTGATATCAGGATGATCTGAGTATCAACAGGGAGTTTAAAAAGCCAGAAATATTAAAATATGCCTGTATCATTTTGACTAAATCTGACTTAATCCTTATTTTGATGTGATGGGGTACATTTACTTAGTCTGTTTGACCCAGAAAATTAAAACAAAAGAGAGATACAGAAGAGTTCACACACCTTAATGTGTTCAACCATCAGTTTTTGGGAGTTAAAAGTAAAAATAAGATTATCTATGAGAACATATTTTGGCTCTAACTGCACCTGTATGCAACTTTAATGCTAAGAAACATTTGGTAACTTCTAAATGCATAAATGTCTTGCTGAGGGGGTTCTGTTGTGCTAATTTATACCAAAGTTGTTCTCAAAAGTGTGAAAAAAAGAAGAAAAAAAGCTAAATAAAATGTGTGACTTTGTTGGAGTGAAAATATGTTGGATGGTTTTATATTCAGAGCAGAGAACTCTTGTACATATTTGTTGAACAAAATATTATTGAACTGCTGACCCCCCGTGGTGCCACAAGACAAATGTCTCTGTTCTTCTCATGAATCCAGAAATTCAGCCTTTACAAAGATGTGTTTTTCCTTACTATTCATCAAGATCATCTTAAAACCCCATTTTGCCCTGTTTGTCCCATTTAATGCTCGATAAAAAGCATTAAGAGCAGCCGGACTGTCTTTAACAGATTGCATATGCACTGATGGGGCTGGTGAATTTGTTTGGCCCGTAGAGGATTGATGCTGACTGTCTGTTAGATGCTTTGATCACCACAGGACATCAGCAGCACAGGACATGTTGCTCTGCATTTAACTCCTCCTATACCACAGGAAAATATTAGCATATTTTGCTTTGAAATAGCTGTCGTGTATTTGTGCATGGCTGCAGATTAACAATGTGTTCCAACTAATTTGTTTTTCCCTGATTGAGTGTAATGTCTATTGACTTTTACATTTAAGGCTTCCTTGCTTGCATAGCTGCTATTAATATTGTTGCAGCTTCCAGAGACGTACAGCATGCAGGAGGGCACTGAATACTGAAAACCTTGTGGCATTTGGTGAACCTTTTGTTATGCTCATAAAACTTATTAGCTAAGTGGAGCATGGCTGAAATGTCTCTGTAAAAGGTCAAAGTGCACGTGACCTCCTGCTCACTAAATTGACCCTCGTGAAAAGGGCAGAGACATTGGCAAGAAATGGGATTTTAAGACATTTGCATAAAAGTCTGTATGTCCAGTTGATAAATAATCAAAATTGGAGCCTGAAATCTTTATGTGAATGCACTGCTTAGAGCAATGTCAAGTTCGATTAGCTTTGTTTTGAGCGGAGAAGTGTTGGGATGCCACACAAGGACAAAACAGAAACTCCCCGGGCTTCGCTTGTATCTGGTCTGATCTTGTTCAAATGTTGGAAAAGGTCTGAGAATGGCTCATGTTGTCGGTGCAGCACAGACATGTTGAAATCTTATTGAACTCGAAGGCTAACGAGACATTAGCAAGAGAAAACATGTCCAAGTGTTTCCTGGCATTCAGACATAGTTGCCAGCAATAATATGATAGATTTCAGAAGATTTCATCAGATTCTCACAAGCTGTGGTATTGTGCATGCATTTTTTTTTTCTCATCTCCCATAACTCAGCCGGAATAATTTGATCCTCATTTGACTCAACACTGTTTAAAAGTCAACATATCTTTTGCTTTAAGTGAGAGGAGTCAATGTCAAATGGGACACAGTCTGATATTAATCAAATGTTTATTTTCAGCCACTGTGGGCCATCGGGCCCACTCCCAGGAGACCACAAAAAATATTCACAGCCACAGAGCTCACTGCATTTGCACTTGAGGACATTGCTGAATCATGCAATTATGGTTTGGGCGAGGAAAGTCGATAAGTCCCCCGGCGGAGACGTGTGGCAATGGCTAAGGTCACACCTGTAATCATATGGGAGCAGCACACTCCATTGACACAATGATGAGACTCCACAGACAGGACTGAGACAGGTGCTGATTGCTGCTTATTGGAAGATTGAGCCAGGCTGTCATGGATGCTGCCGCCTGGCAGATGGAGTTATGCACCAGTAGTTGCATGTTTGCTCCGGTCAGGCTTTGACATCCTGCCAGTCTGACTTGTTTTCATAGATCTTGTGCATTAAAGGGTATCAAAAACTGGCAACAGTTGGAGAAAGTAAAAACCATATCTTGTGTAAATCCTAAATGCTTGAATAGGAGAACTCCCTTTCCTTCTGCTACACCTACACATTGCCCTGCACTTTGAAAAGATCACCCTGGAATGGCGTGGGAGAAATTTTAAAGAAAGTTTGCAGTTTACAAGAACCGTCTTTGTTTCAGCCTGAGATGCAGAAAACACGCGCTCATCCCCGACAGCTTTCGACTCAGGTCAACTATCAAAGGTCACACGGAGCAGAACAGATACACCTGGAAGCACAAAACAAGCTACTTAAAGAATAAGACAGGTCAACTTCACTATTGAGGCACTTACACAAAGAATTTGTTATATCTGCCAAAAGCTGCAACACTTAACCTAACACCGTTACAAAAGAAGCTAGGTTTCATTGAAAAGGCTTTTCTTTTGCAAGAAAGGAGCAGCAAACAGCAGAGCAGGACATTCCTATTTGTTTTTTTGTTTATTAGATTTTATCAAGCAAGAACATGAGAACACAACCAACGTGGATGCAAAAGGGCTTAATTTTGTCTTTTTTTTCCCCTTCCACATGTACAGATAGTGAACTACATCACTTCAGCTGAATCAGCCATAGGGAACGACAACAACAACAGAGGCAGAACAACTTGGACTGAAAATAGCAGCAACTCTTTCAGTGCCAAAACTCCTCCATCAAATCCTACATCCTACAAAAAGGAAAGGCAATAACATCCTCAGTAATGACCAAAACATCAGCATTTTGCCAGCAGACAAGGGACGATGCACAATGAAGGATCAATGTGCATCACAAGAAAATAGCCACTCTATTAGGTAACAGGACAGAAAAGGAATTCCAATTTCCGTCTCTTCGAACACTAAGAGTCACCGTGTTATGGACTACTGAGAACCTACATCTATATATCTTCGGTGAAAATTGAAAATCTGAAAATTGAACAATTTGCCTTTTCATTTAGAGGAACATAGGGTTCAGTCTTCAACAACAACAAAATACTTAGGCACGTTCCCCATGTATTGACTAAATGCTGCATTTTATTTGAGTTCAGAAGTCAAAATTTCTGATTCACAAATCAGACAATATCAACCTGAAGTTGGAATTTCATTTTGGGATGATTCCTTACCAACCTCCTAATCCTGTATGGCTGCCATGTGCATAAAAAAGCAACGTGACCTGAAATAATATACTTTTTACTCTCTCTGTTGTTGTTTTAATCCTAATAAATTAGTCACTCATACTCTACTACATCTATTAGGAAACATGTTACACAAATGGAAAACATAAAATGCAAAGAAAAGGACTGTTAATGACTTCTGTCACTAGTTAAAAAAAATCAACTGGTTTTAATTCAAAAGTAACTCTTTGGTTCACAGATTTTAGATCTGACATCTAAAGTAAAGCAGCTGAAGTGGAAAAACAAGAACTGTTGTGCGTAATGACTAAATATATAAACACATTTTATATGTTTGAGTAATACATCATGTTCTGCACTTCATACTTTGACAGGCATTATGGACTTTATAATGTGTTATAACGGGGTTTTACAAAAGGCTCAGGTTCAAAAACCACAACCTCTGAATTGTCTGACTTTAAAAGCAGAATATTAAGAGTCATCTACGTTCTTATGTCTCTGAGAAAGGCTTGCAGTCTAAATAACTGAAATGGTTTGTCAGGTTTCATTGATAAAATAAATATATTACCAGCAGAACAGGGTAAATGTATCCCATGCTGTTTAATGACATCATGGAAGCATTTATAACGTAAACAGTATTGGTCCAAGCCTGAGTCATGAGTTTCTCTGATACTTTGAACTAGAAAAAAATCACAAGATCAGGAGAGGGAGGTATTCACTGTGACATTCAACGATCTCACAAGAATGCTGGTTCAACTTACGCCTGGTTCACACGTCAAGATAATTAGACAGATTTTTGACCCGATTCCCCCTTCCAACAGTTCGGGAGTGTCGCCCTGATTATCTTGATGGCCTTAAAGATCATTTTAGGAGATATTCCTGAAGTGTGTGTGGTGTGTTCAGAGTAATCTAGTTAGCTTGGAAGAACTCTGGCACCGCACTAATCTCAAATTGGGGATATTCAACATGTTGGATTGTCTTGGCTCGATATAGTGTGTGTGTGGTGTTCCCCAGAGGACAGATGAGCTCACAGCCTGTTGAATGTGACGTGTAACCAATCTGAAAACGAGGTGACTGTGATTTTTATCGTTGTGTGTGGGGTCTCTCAGTTGTTGAAAATCAGCCAACAATTTTAAAATCTTGCTGTGTGATCCAGGCATTAGTTTTAAGTATAATGGTGATGTCATGAGGAACAGCATACTCAGAGAACCTGTGGAACTGGCACGTCCCAGTAACTGCCCACTCCGGTTTACCCTAAAATAGAATGGAGAAAGAACAGGCAACAGGAAAACACTGAATCCTGACATCATCAAAAGTGGGATGGATGCCATCTCTCTGAGTCAGACCAGGGTTTCCCCAAATTAAACTCAGTTATCTATGCAGCCCTCATTGTTTTCAGGACACCAGCTGGTCAGCCACCAGTTGAACAACAACTTATAGACTTAACATGTCATAAGTGGTCAGAATGGAGAGAGAACCAGAGAAACTACAGAATCCAACTTTGTTCTTAGCAATGCTACAAACTGAAGCAACAATGACTTTAGTGACTTTCAAATAGTGTAACTGACTGTCATTACCTCCAACATAAATAACAGTCTTGCTTTATTTAGAGTTGCCTTCACCAGCAGTTTCAGGTAGGATTTAAAGTCTTATGCTCTGGCCTCTGGAATGTATTTGATTATGGTTGCCTGAGTCTCTAGTGCCACATTTCAGAATATAAAGCTGCCAGTTACCAGAGTCTGCTTCACAGCAAGTGTATCTGAGTGAACCGGTTGATGGTAAACTGAAGACTTAGTCTCAGCAATCTGCTTAGTCTGTATTGTCTCCCTACAGGCCTGGATGAATAACATCAACCTGCTAAAGAACAGGTACAAATTATCCAATGGCTAAAATTTTACACTTTTACACAATTTTACACTTAATATTTGTGTGGATTTTTCCGATTATAACACATGAAAATCTAAATTCTAAAATTCTATATTTGGGTTTTGTGAAACACCTCAGACTTGTTGAAGTCAGAGTCCTAACTTCAGAGGGCATTCAGTTAATTTTAATTTAACATAGAACTCAGAAATTCCAAGCAGGGGCAGTTCTACGGAAGGGGCCACAGGGGCATTGGCTCCAACTGAAATCAAATTGACTCCCTGAAGTACCCTTGTCATGTCACTCATCTGTCCTTTGCATGAGAGTGCGATTACAGTAGATGCAGTTCCATGTCCAAACACTAGTGGTGCTAATGAGTCAAATAGAAAAGTCTTGTTTTCGAAGATTTGAAGAATCCTGCAGAAAGTCTTTCAACTGACAAACAATGGCTGGATTTTCTCACATGCTGTGAGTTTGAGTATTTTATCTATGTACAGTAAAAATACATGGAAAATTGGTAAGTAGAATTTAATTCAATTCAATTTCAATTCAGTTTATTTATATAGCACCAAGTCACAACAACTGTTGTCTCAGGGCACTGTACACAAA
>JARVGW010000564.1:20269638-20286848 GCA_031762495.1 Anablepsoides rubrolineatus | reverse complement strand
TTATATAGCACCAAGTCAAAAAAACTGTTGTCTAAGGGCAATGTACACAAAAAAAAAAAAAAAAAAAAGACTACTGTGCAAGTTTTTTATTATATTACAAGTGTTTGAACATATGTGACTGGTTAAATGTAGACACCTTACCCAAAACCAGGGATTTGTGTGCAAAGATGCTGAACAAATACTTGGCCCCTCTATTATAATGTGGCCCCTTGAAGGCCCACTTACTCAGAACAATCCTAGATCTGCCACTGGTTCTAGGTGCAAATAGATTGCACCATAAGATGCCAGTGTGCTGCTCAGGATGGGAGATTGTGATGAAACAAAGATTCTACGCAATCTGATGGCTTCTTTAGATTTATTGATTTTTTTTTTGTATACAGTGCCCTGAGACAACAGTTGTTGTGACTTTGCACTATATAAATAAACTGAATTGAAACTGAAATGAATAAGATACCTGCTGCAGGTTACTGATGCCAAAAGGTGGAATCAAAATAATCAAATCAAAAAAATAAAAATAGTGTTAAAATATTGCTGCTGTTGTTTATGATTTTTTTTTTTTTATTTTTTAGATTAAAATACATCCTTGAGGACTAATTTTACTGACCTGTTGAATCTGCAATGTCAAGGAAACTTGTGAGCTCCGTGAAAAACGGTGCTTCAGTCAACACTCTGATCCGAACATTTTGGCTGATGCTAGCTGCGCTTTTCTTTTAAATTCTAGGAGGTGATTCTACTGGCTCTCAATATTTTAAATAAATATTTTCCTTATTTAACTTTTTTTTAATTCATAGTGCCAATAGGTGGGACTGTACATGTAGAGTAATTGACTGTAAACTGTTTTTTTTTTTTTTATTTGGTGCTGACTCCCGAAAAAAATATCCACTAACAACTACATGTTAAATGTAATTATCATGCAGACATAACAGGCAAACGGAAATGAGTTTGAAGGTACTGCGGCGGCTTTAGATGATTCATAGGTCGGCACTTAGATTTTTACAGTGCTTCTTTGTTCACTCCCCTTCAATTACATCTAACAAGTGCCCAATTGAAGGTCATTATTGCTCCCCACCCCCATCCTCTCGCTCGTTCTGTCTCACACACACACACACACACATACACTTATTTGGAGAGGATAGACATGATTTTCTCATGTTCCTGCAATTTCTCCATCCTTACCTGTGTAAGCAGAATTTGATTTGATGAACAATCACATCAACAGCAACATGTTTTTGAATACAATCAAAGGTGTTTTCTCCAGTAGATGAGTTATTTTCTATAAATCTGCTGCCATTGATTGGTTGGGAGCTCGGTTTTCTATACCCTGAAGTAGATGTACTGCTTAGAAAGAAGCATAATTCAGAGCTAAAATATCCAATGTTTGGTTTCTTTACCTGTTGAGGAGGCAGCGGAAGGCTTCAGAATCTCGCTGTGATTTAAATAAGGTCCAATAAAGCAATGAAAAATGTTTGGTTGCTTTATTCTAATTAGATTGTTTGAGATGTTCTGTAATTTACTTTTAACATTTTTTGCAAATTATTTGTTTTTTTACTTATAAACTGGACTTTATATCTACAATTTATTGGAAAATGGCCATTGTTTATCTTTCCTCAGCACAGAGCTTCATTAATTCAGAACTTTAGTTTATTTGTATTAGCCAAATAAAGTACAAAGAGAAAAAAAATCCTCAAAATATTGTTTGTAGAATGTAACTTGGTGATACTGGACTGGCCCTGCTTATTATCTGGCGTGTGGATGTGTGTGTGTGTGTGCTTACCCACACTTTGTGCAAACAACAAAGTCCAGCACTTTTCACGCAGGTAATAAAACATGCAGAGACAGAACTTTATTATTGTTGATAGTTTGCTAAGTGAGCCACAAAAGAGTGAAACCAACATTGCTTGAAGGAATATCACCCACAACCTTGAATGTCAAAGTAAAAAAAAGTCTTGTCAGATCTGTTCAAAGTATATGTTTGGTCTCAGTCTCTACCAAACTGCTACCAAGCAGAATTTTAGCTTAGAATCTGTAAATCTGAACTATTTTGATTGACAGGATAAACTAGACATGGCTGTCACCTTAAATCAGGTTGTAGATGTATGTCTAATAATTACTTTTTTGGGGGTTTCATTAAAAATGACCAGTAGATCATGAGATATTTTGCTAACAGACAGGCAGGACTGACTCCAAAACTAACGCCACAGTTTCCAAAGGGATTTCAGTCTGTTAGCACTTGAAATACAGCACGTGTTGGGGATGAATCTCAGCTACTACCACACCAAAGGTTTAATCTAAAAAAGGTTTCCTTATATAAAACACAAATGAACCTGAGTGCATGCAAAGCTGATCTACTAAATGTGGGCATCGAGGATCGTGTCTGTTAAATGAGCGAAATAGCAGGCGCAATCCATTTAGCATGTTTGCCTTCATGAATATTCAGAATATATGATGATTATCAGAATGTGTAAAACAAATTTAGCACTGCAATGTGATTTATCAAACCAAAACGTGATTGCAGTTGCTGTTTTTGCATTTATTATTATCACATTTGCAAAGCAGGAGCAAACTGGCTGTGGTCATTGTGGCAAGAAGGAGGCATAGGTACATAACAGAAAATGGAGAGAGAGAGAATGTTCTGTGTGCGCGTCAACATATTTGGACTGTCAGAAATAAAAATAGTAGACACAAATCCTATAACTCTGCTGGAGGACCTAAAGGCAGGTTTGGAGCCAGTCATAAATGGAAGTCATATTTCCAATGGAAAAGCTTCTTGCAACATGGCATTTTCTTGCATCTGGATCATTTGCCTCCTCCACTATATCTCCAACTCCATGGCTTCGAACTTTTTCTTTTACGGTCAGTCCGTTCTCCTAAATTCTCCATGGTGACAGGCAGCAGCTCACGCAAAGTCCTCATTTTAATAGAGTGGTCCGCACCACTTTTGCACCCATTATCATTTGAGCAGTAATCTTAGCACATCACCCTCACTGGCCCAAGTTCACTGCATTCCCATTAGTGATGGGATAAATGGCTCTTTAAAATGATCCGGATCTTGGGGAGCTGTTTGTTTCATAGAAGCCGTTCAAAAGAGCCATTGGATTTTGAACGAGTTACATCATCACGTAGGGAAATCGTCACATCGCCATATGTGATGACGTCATCACGTTACGTGGATGGAACCATGTGTTTTGTCAAGCAGAAACAACCCTCCCCCTTTCCCATGAGCTTCTGTACTCCACAACTCCGCCTGTTTTCCATGAAAAAGCAATTTAAGGATGAAAAAAATAAAGATTATATGAAGAATAAAATAAATAAAACTACAAATGGCTCAATACTGCCCGCGACTCGGCTCCTATCATTTATTTTAAAGAGCCGTTCAAAAGATTTGGATTGTTCGCGAACGTCACATCTCTAATTCCCATGAGAGAATAAACTAGTTTAATGAGAATTAGGTTAGCCCACTAATAACACATGCATTTTTTTGGGGTTTGCTGCTTAAGATCTGAAGGCCACCTGCAGTGATTACTTTTTGATAGTTGCTTAAGTCTGTCCAGTTGTATATGAGATAGTTTGCTAGCATTGAGGAATATACACAGAGAGGCAATAACATCATTATTAAATTATATATATATTTCTGATCTTTAAAAGCAGCAGTTTTAGCAAAAAAAAAGTTTTTGTCTTTTTAAATCAAAGTCATTACCATGTAAACCAGTGACATTTCCAAGAATCTAACTGTAGGGCATTAATTGGCTCATATTTATTAAAAAGGTGTAAAAATATGCTTGTCAACCTGTCAGAAACCGCTGCGACACTTTATAGCCCCACCTGGCAAATAACAGTGAATGTCCTTGAAATTTCCATGAAGTACAGGCTACCTGGTTGTCATTTTTTCTTCTTCTTCTTCGTGAAACAGGCTCTTGTGTTGTGTGTTTGTTCGGAGCCAATACAAATCCTTTATCTATTGTACTAAACTACACTGAGCCTAACGGCCTGAAACTAACAAGCGTATTTGTGCTGCTGTTGTTTCACTTGGATGACAGTCCTCTTTTGATCAGAGCAATAATCTGTCTCTCACAGTCTTGGAGCTATTTACAGAGGAGATTTATTTCACCGATTCTCTGTGAACAACGAGGCATCTGCTGCCGCTGCCGGCTCAGGTAGAGACCGGCTGCGTTTGGGCAGCAGCTCAATGAATATGAACAAGTCATTCCTCAAACACACACTCACACACACAAAAAACAATAATTGAAAGTAGAACTCTTTGAAACAATGCAAACTGCCTGCTGCCTTTGGCAAGAGCTTTTTGCCAAAGTTTTCAAGATCCTGCATAATCTGTTAGCACTCAGAGTGAGCTGAAGATCTCTTTCAGCAAATTTGAGCTCAAACACAGTAAAACAGAGTGAGTTACTGAGATTTTTTGGATAGTTGCCATTTTGATCAGGCTGACTTTTATTAGTTGTAAATTTAATAAATGCTTTCTAAGAGTTTCAACTAAATTTGATGGGTGGTTCATGAGCTAACAGACAAATAAAACACACAGGTACAGGGATTTACATGATTGTCTCATTTTTCTGGTAAACGGTGTCACGGTGATGTGTCCTCTGTGTGGCTGATGGAAGTAAAATGGGAGTAAAAACATCTAAATTTGAGCAAACCCCCTTTCTTTTGTGTCAGTGTTGCAGTACAAAACGCCACACGAGGAAACCTTTGTCTGTTTTCTCTCCGTGCTAGATGCGACAGTGGTTTTATCTGCTCCACAGTGACAACAAATAAGATGAAGCTTTGAGTAGGATTTTCCACTGGAACTTGTCTTTGCTTTTTATCTGTCAGCTCCAAAGTGAATTAGAGCAGCCCTGAGCAGTGTCTGGCAGGCCTGGAGAGATTCCCAGGCAGGAACAGCTGAGGTCAAGGTGTGAGGAGCAGCGCCGCGAGCACGACTTGAATTTCTGCCCGAGCTACCTCTCCCGCGGGATTACTTTTTACTTTGCCACTTTCCTCTGCTCGCCTTCCCCCTCTCACTTTCTGGACTCTTTGTCTCTCTCTTTCTCTCTCCTGTGCACATTCCCTCTCTGTCCATCTCTCACCCCTTCCCATTTCTTATTAACACCTCTTTCAGCTGTTTTTTTCCCCCCTTCTTCTTCTTCCACTCTGCTCTCCCTGTGCAGGTGGAGGAGTCACTGCAGTGGCAGCTGATTCATGTGGCTCTGTTTCCACTTGAATCACACACCAGGAGTTAGTGACTGTCATAACTGGCTCATAAAGCCTCTATTTTAATTATTCATAATAAGAAGAAACATGTGTTGTTACTTCTTCACACCAGCTGACAAGAACCTTTCAATATTTTGTTACATCTGATCGTTTTATGAATCCAAACACTGCGAGAAACACTGTGGCACAGCTGCACTCTTTAAATATAATTATTGCCTGCTGCCGAGGAAGAGGCTTGTGTCTGTGTGTTACCGTGTCCTGTTTTTTCACTAAAATATCTCATGAACCACTGGACATATTTGAATGAAATCACGGGGTGTACATCTGCAACTGATTAACTAGTGGAAGCAGCGTGATTCAAGATGGCCGCCACAGACAACTTGTCTTAAAAATACAAAAATGACTTTAAGTCAGGATCAGGGCTGGATGATATGGCTGAAAAATATTTCATGATAAAAGTGTTTCATATCAGTCGATATCCATATAGCTATTGGTTAGTTTTAATTGTTTGAAATAAGAACCAGCAAAAAAAAGGCAGATTATTCTTGCCAAACTGGTTTCCTCTTTTATCCACAGTTTCCTCTCGAGCTGTTGCATTCATTTCCTCCTTTCACTCCAAGTTCTTTTATTTTAAGCAGTTACGAGACACAGTGGTGAAACATGAAACTGCTACTGTGCAGGTCAGGGCCGGCTCTAGCCAAGTTGGCACCCTAGGCAGGATTTCAGGTAGTGCCTCCTGTGCAATCTTGTAAATCTCACTGCCAATTTACATACATTCACAAAACAAAACAAATAGTTTTATCTTTATTATTTTTATCTTTAGATACCAGGTTGTCCAATTAAAATAGTTAACAGTATAATTAATTTGAAATATAATACCTGCCAGCATTAGTTGACAACAAGGGGGTCCAGGGGTATATTCCCCTAGAAAATTTAATAAAAGATCTACTCAAAACTATGCATCTTCCTACCATTTGAAGATATTATACTAAATTCTTGGGATTAATAAAACATAAAATCATTATTTTATGAAGGCAGAACACTGAAAATCAGACTTTACCCTGAACTTTACCTGAGATCATAACTGAAATTTCAATTATCCTTATTTTGTTTTCTATTTACACACTGAGGACCAGTTAGTCTTGACTGCATCATATGATACTTGTCTACATTTTTGTCCCCATTTGTGGTACACCCTTGATGGACGGTGCCCTTAGCATTTGCCTATACTGCCCTTGCCACGGGCCAGCCCTGACACATGTTACTCAACAGGTTGTTACAGGCTTATGATAGAGTGAGAGAGAGAGAGAGAGAGAGTTGATGCCACTAACTCTCTTTGATTAGCTGGGCCATGAGAGATTGTGCAACTTAAGCCTTTCCCTTGCCTACAACTCCCAGAATGCCGTGCGGTTCTGGATTGGTTTACAGTGAAATTATCAACGTTCTATTTGACAAATCTTCCATTATTATTAATCATGTGTCTATCGCAATATACATTGTTATTAAATTATCTTCGGAGTGACATTCGCTGGTTTCACAAGTTCTTCATTTTAATTTTGTAACTATTTGTTTGTCTGTCAACAAAATAGTTTCTGAACTACCACACAGCTTTTAATAAAACTATCTGGTAATCATGAATAAATGTACCACTACTGCTGATTACCTTTTTGAGCCCAAGCAATTCAAGATGGTTAAAAACTAATAGTGTCTCATATCAACTCATTTTAATACTGTCTCTTTAAATACAAACTAGGTGCTCGATGTCCCGCCCCCTCCAGCTTCCAGACCAGTCCACTTCAGTTTAAAAGAGGGGATAACTTCTTTTTAGCAACTCAGAAACATTTTATTTACAATTGAATTAAAATATGTCAATGACAGAAGACTTGTCCATCCAGCCTTACATGTCGGAGCCAGAGTCTAACCCAGAGAGAGGAGAATGAAGACCACCAAATTGTAGTTGGTAAGTCATGATCTTATTTCGTCGCAAATAATTTGACGTAATAGCTCCGAAAACATAATAGAAAATAGACAAAAATGAACGGGCTGAAAAATATGACCCAAACAGAATGTCTACGCAGCTTTTCTTTTAACTTTTCTGTATTCCTAGGGACCCCATGTTCACAACAAAATGTATTTAACGGCTCATATCTCTTGAACCACTGGATAAATATTAATGAAAGTTTTTGAAATTATGCACATTTACAACTGCATTTTGAGTTATTCTGAATTAAGACAACTGCCACAACTAATTGTCATTAGCCAACACAAACATACCTCTAACTCAATTTTATTTATTAGATATTGAGCTAAATTTGATTGTGGTGATAGCTACGTGTCGTTCACAACACAGCTGTCACATGAAAATAACATTATTTTCCAGCTTTGAGCAAAAAGGCTTCAACAGCATAATTTTTCAACAAAAGATGATTTTAGTTCAAACTCTGGCAGCAAAGATGTGGTTAATACGCTTTTCTTTTAGGAATTAGAATCCTTTAACATTACAGCTGCAAAGTTTGAGCTTTGAAACTCATTTTTATCACTTTCTCCACATTTGTTTGGATCATTACTATCTGTTGACCCAAAATGTATTTCCTCTGAAGTTATTCGCTAGTTAAATATTGTCTGGTGCTTAATTCATTTTCATCTTCTTGATGTCGGCAGCTGCAGCATAATAATGTGTATTTGAAGCCTAAGGAGAGCGTTTTTTTTGCTTGTGTAAGTTTATTTATTTGTTGCCGTATAATTTGATGTTTGTCTTACTCCAAGTAGTAAATTCAGAGAGACAGAAAAGCTGTTACTGCAAAACAAATTTCTCTTTATACATGGAGGATCAGCAGGTACACGGACAGATCTGACTGTACAAATTGCTGCTTGAAGGTTTCCATCGAGAATATTTTTGTTTACCTGCTGCAGGAGAGCTATGATGAGGGATTAAGGTGAGTCGACTTCAATTTCTAATGGCTATGGAATATACGGCAGATTGTTAGCTGATGAAAAATGTTCTGTTGCTTTGAACAGGCAATAACAAAAAGCAGCAACAAACACATACTGAAAAGTAGTTATATTATAAAATATACTTTTATTGTGTTTTTTGTTATTTCTTTTCTCCTATAATTTTAACAGTTGATGGCACTAAAAGAGCTCACTCTTATTGGCACAGATACTAAAATGGATGGGTAAAATATTGTTTTTCTTTAAAATTTTATTTCAGTGATAGTTTAGATCTTTTGATGTGAGGCTCTGTGCAGAAGTTATAATCAATTGATGTCTTACCTGCTGTAGATGGTGCTTTTAATCACCTCATTTTGGTAAAACAGTTTAATTTTGACTGCATTTATGAGCTAACAGCTCATCAGAGTGGTACCGTGACTGATGTGGTTTACTGCTATCCTTAAACAACTCCAACCCCCCCCCCTAAAATTATAGTGGTATTTGTCCATACTATTTGAGACACCATATTTATTATTACTTTAAAATTTTCATTTCACTAGAAAAGTATAGATGACAACAACTTAATGCATTTCAGAGAAAATTATAAAATAGAAAATAAACGTAATCAGCAGCAGCTAGCTTAAATATTAAATATATATAAATATTATAGCATTTCTGCCATAATAGTACTGATATGCAAAGCTGACAGTGGAGTGTAAAGTTTATAAAATAGTATTCAAATTGAAGATAGCAGCAGCCCACTCTGGTCTTGACCCCCATTCAGACTAACTGTTAGCTAATCTAACTGAGGTTGTTCTGACATATCTACAACAGGTAAGATATTAATTGTTTATAACCAAAAGGGAACCTAACATGTAAATTGTAATGAATTGTGGATGAATCCTCTCTGAAGAATATTTTTATTGATTCTTGAACTGCACTACATGTTCATATTTTGACAGTTTGTATTAAAGTATTTATGAATCAATTGCAATCCTTTTTCTATATACTGAGAGAACGATTGAAGCACCTGGCCCAGGTCTGTGACTGAGAACTGGATTGGTTTTCTATGTTTAATTTGGGCTTTACTTTGTACACTTTTACATTTCCAAACCTCAGAGTTGTGGATCTTAAGGTCCTGTCATACTACACCTTTTTAGACAAATTATGAAAAGTTTTAAGACATCTACGTTGAAGATGGAATTAAAAAAAAACAACTAGAAGCCTCTTTTAGGCATGTACATACAATAATGTTAACTAATTGATCAAATAAATAGATTTTATTAGTTATTTAGACAAAAAAAAATTCATAAGTTGTCTAAAACATATTGTGACAGGGCCTTTTCAAACAGATTCATGTGAATATTTCCATGTTTTGCAATGAAGCTAATGTTCACATTTAATTTACATAAATTAAATCTAAAAAAAGAAAAAAAAAAGAACTGCAATAACCTTGATTTATTTAGCAATGCCTGCTTAGAGTCCAGGTTCTGTCCATCATTAGTATGATTACAGGAGTATAATCAGGTTTTGGATACCTTAAGCAGAAACAAGTGACACTTCATAAATGTCATACATTCATGACATTTGGTTTTCCTTCTCATTATCACAATCTCAGGGAGAAAGAGATGACACCCGAAACATTTTTAAAGATTATTACCCAACGAAACAACAGTAACATTTAATTCCAGCCTCTGTGCTGCCTGATCAGTGATCATCGCTCATTCCTTCTGCGATTCATCACTCAGTCGATGACAAACCAATTTAAAGAGCTGCAGTTTGTCTCTTCTGTTGGTCAGGTGAAGATACAGGGAAAAATAATAAACTGATCCTCACACCTTAGATGGTTTTTGGCACAAAACTTCACAAACTCTATAATGTTTCGGGCACGCTGCTCTTCTTCAGGTAGCCAAAAAAAAAGTTTGTAAAAAAAGAAAAAGAGAAGTTTACTTTGTGGTTGTCAGAAAAAGAGGCAGTCTGCCTGAAACACAACTTAGTTAATACAGTTTGGTGCAGGAGTTTTCTTCCATGTTTAGATCAATGCATAGTTTTTATGTTTGTAGCTTTTTGGTCAGACATCCATGACTGTAATTTTTTCAGTGTGTGCATCATTGTTTTTGATATCATTTATTTACTTATTTAGTCATTTATTAGCTCTCAGGTGGAGATGCAGCCTCTGCTTTCTGACTAAGAAAAGAGAAGACACACACTGACACACACCCATGTTGGTGTTTATGTCCTTGCGTTGACTTCCATACTTCCCAGTAATTTATGTAGCCTAACTTGACCCTTTACCGTAAGTCTTACCTCCACAGTACATACTTGAATCTGAACCTAACCTAAACTCAATTCAAAACTTGGTTTTAAACCTAACCTCCCCCTACCCATTACTGGTCTATTTCTAACCCTAACCTGAACCAAAACCTAATTCACTCCATACCTCTAAACCCAACTATTAGAGCACAGTAGAACTGCAAAGATTGGGAAAATGTCCTCACTTCCCAAAAATGTCCTCACTTTGTTGGTTAAAAAATGTTGTGGTCCTCACTCTGTAACAAAAACAAGTACACACGCACGCACACACACACACATACACACAAGGCAGCAAGGACACTGATTGTTTTTCTAAAGTTGACTTAAAGAGCAACTAAATCAACATTTTTTTCATTTGCAGAAAAACTGTCTAAATTGTGCCTTAGGGGCATTATTTTTATGGTTTTGTGCAAATTTTGAAATTTTCGTGTACATTTCATTACTTCTGCAATGATTGGTTAAAAACCTTCTCAGAGCTGCCCTCTATGGGTTGAACAGTGGCTACTACAGTTGGATTTTCCTATTGGTTAAAACAGCACAGCTTGGTACATACTTACATCACAGCTCCTGTGTTCGGGTACCAAAGCCTCTCACTCAGAAACACAACCCTGCAGCGAGTCAGAGGTTGGAACAGCGTGAACTGCAAGGAAAGTTTGTTACCACTTTGAACATTAGCCCATATTAGCAATAATGCTGCTAACATCACTAGGAAACTGGAACGATTCTGTCCTCTGTTGCCTCAGCAGCATGAGCTTCATGCATTGCTGATTCAGCTCCTTGAGCCAGCAACTCGATCCGAAAAGGCTCAGGCCAGCTGGGCTCCACAGCCTCCCTCAACCTCCAGTGAAGAGTGGGGTTAAAAATCCTCTGGTCACCCTTCTATTCCTGTCACTCAAGCTGCTGTTGAGTCACAGGAGTCTTGCCCCTTATTATACTGTGCAGTAAAGCTGTAATCTACAATATGAACACAGCGTTCTTATGTCCACATTCAACACAGTAATGTCGTTGCTCTTTACACAGAAGCACACAATAGTGCTGATCGGCGATGTCCAGTCCAGAAATATATATCAATGGTTACGCTTTAAATGATGCAAATGACAAAATGCATTAAACAAAGAAATTTTATAAATCGCTCTAATTACAGCATCTCCGGTGGCACCGGTGCATGGTCCCACCTCCGTCAGTGTGCCCCAGGGCAGCTGTGGCTGGAGCTTACCACCATCAGTGTGTGAATGGGTGAATGCCTGAAGTGTAAAGCGCCTTGGGGTCCATGTGGACTTGATAAGGCGATATAAGGTCAAGCCATTTACCATTTTCCCATCTCAGTTCAATGTTAGATGATTATATATATATAAAAAAATGTTCAAAGAGATCATTTTACAAGAACTTTGACCAAATACTTCACTAGATCTGTTATTTATTCCTGTGTAAATAGCAGATATTTTGCTCATATAATTTTTCTGTCTGATAAAAATGACCTCACTGATTGCTCTTATTGTACAGAAATCTGCTCCTGAAGAAGCCAGGAATGTCATCACATCTCATGTCCAAAACCTGCAATTTGTAGTCAGAGTTCACATTGTCACATTTCTATGTGTCTAAAGCTTTTTCCTACATTCTGATTTCATGCAAAAACTTCAGCCCTTTCATTTATTTATTCGTAAGATTTGATTGCTTCACATTGTGCACACAGACGGCCTAATAACTAAGCTGCTTATTGTGCTGTGAATCATAAACTCCACAGCGGGATATCTTTGTTCACATGTGGCCTGTAAAACTAATGAAAATCATGACTCGCTCTTTAGAACAACGAACAGTCAAATATGTCGAGGTTACACTTAGGGGCTTTCACACAAAGAATATGTAGCCTTGGCAATATGAATCGATGGCAACTAGATTTCCCTTTTTATTCTGCAGGAATTTTCTCAACTCTCAACTGAAAGGTGTGAAGTTATAAAACTGTAAAACTGTCTGAGATTTAGATTCAAAGCTGCATTATATGAACTCTGAAACCTAAAGCTTCCTCTGTCTATCACCAAAAAATAACAATAAAAGTTGACAACACTGCAACAGGATCTTCAGCAGTCAGAGTATTGTTAAAACAAGGCAGCACTAAACCTGGCTCGGTCTCAACTTTCTAAACATTTTGCTGCTTGAAATCCAAAATGAGTTGTTCATCGTGCAAATCAATGCACACTGTTGAAAATAGAAAAAATTTTGTTAGAACATTTGGAAAAAAAAGACCAATCAATATACCTAAACTATGTATTTATGTTACAGTTGGAACAAAAAGTAATTAAACGCAAAGCAGGAGAGCCACAATTAGCACATCTACCAGGACTATACTTACTTAAACACTGAACATCTTTTATATGCTGTGATGCAGGTTTTTCTTGTAAAACAGTTTAACTCCACGGTGGCTGCATGTTGAGATAATGACTATAAATCTCATGCTTTTGGAATTTACTATTTCTTACTATGTTTCAGAAAGGGGTTTTGTTCATGCTGGTAATAATGAAAAGCAAGTGCCTTCTGTTGCTTGTAGCTATGACATTTGACAAATTATGAACTATTGATAATACATACTTTATAAATCCCATTACTTTTGGGGCACCACGTCCTTTAAAGAAAGATTTGAAGATATGTGGCGAACAAAGCAATAAATGAAAAAAGGGTTCAAGCTAAGTAAGTTGCAAAGAAAGGTTACAAAAATTTCACAAGTTTTAAAAAGAGACAAGACTAATGATTTCAGACCACTTTAGAGTGGATGCCACAAACATTAACGCTGCTGTTCCATGAACCTCCCTCTGCTGTCAGTTATACAGCCAGATGGACATCCTGTCCCAAAGTTCCAGCCTAAAGATTTACTAAGTCAAACAGACACACAATCTGCAGAAAATAAGTATTTTATTAATGTGCTGTTTTATTTCCTTTTTGAGTTTTGGAATTAGATCATGGAACAAGTCAGACAATGAATGATCTTATTTTTTTATTTTTTTATCTAACAATAGCTAATGGAAACAATAGCAAGACTAAGAGTGTGCATTCTGGGGTTTTGCAGCTTTCTGAATGACAGGGCAGAATTACCTGCAGCTGTTTCCATTCGAGCCCTGTGATGGACTTGGGACCTCTCCAACAGCTGGAACATTGGTTATTGCATGTCCATGCCATGGGTCTTCATCTGAGTTTTAGATAATCTTGTACCTCCTAGAGTCTCCCTTCAAGCTCAGTCTTCCTTGTAGACTTCCCTACTGGAAAGCACCATCCTCAGACTCTACAAGAATCAAAACCTAACATGATCAAACCACTAGGTCTGTTTTGTCCAGCCACTCTCCAACCTACAAACAAAACTACTTCCCTGTGCTGCACGGTTGCATTACCCTGGAAATCCTCCACCCTTTTCTCCAAGTCTGCAGACAACAAAGACACTGTAAGCCTCAATAACTTCTTTTGTGAAAAAACAATTACAAGAACTGTACTCATGATATATCCCCTGCATATCTTACAGGCTCCACTGTAGACTCACCTTGTAAATAAAGCACTTGGCACCTTTCATCTACCTGAGTGTCTTGAAGCTCTTGGTTTTCAGTTCTCTACTCTGAGTTGTACTTTTATTGTTTAATCATGATATTAATCTGTTGTTTTCATTATGAACATTTCTGAACTAATGTTTGATTGATTGATAATACTTTATTGATCCCAGGCGGTGTACCAAGGGAAAAGTAGTTAAGTGTTTCCCTTATCCAACATCCACCACAAAATATCTACAGTAAATACTGTATATTTTCAGCAATAAAAAACAAATTTTAACATATCTCTATTAAGCTGCATTTTGTTGTAAGAACCCAATACTATAGCAGATAAATGTAGTCTTCCATGCATATAAATGTGGTCACAGGACGTGCTGCAAACTATGACTCCTGACATATTGCGCAGCACTTTGGCCACAATATTTCTTCAGAAAGTGAGTTTGATTCATGAGATTCTATGCAGGAGGGAGGTCATCAGAAGCCTCACTTCTTTTGCCAAATCTCGTCTCGTTGTCTGTCTCAAAGTACTTGCTTCTCCTTATAAAACAACAAATGAAAACAATCTGTGACAATATAGAAACACCTGCAGCTCTCAGTGAGAACAAGATAAAATAAAAAGAAAAAAAGAAAAGCTGGACTGTTTAAAACGTCAATGAAAAATGAGTCTTCCTTTTAGGGAGGACAGCTTTAAATGAGCAAAAAGCAGACAACAATTAAATGTTTATGTTAAGAATTTTAATCTCCTCTTGTGAGAAATATATTGAAGGTTTTTTATTAATTCTTCATTAACTCTGAGGGGAAATAAAGTTGGTGCAGCAAAAATAAAAAAAAGAATATAAAAGTATAAATAAAACTTGAAAAACAAATAGTTGGCAGGTGGTTTGTGTGGTTTATCCCAGTGGAGTCCCATCTCTATTGAAAATGAGTCACATTAAAGGTTTATGGCTGCATAAAAAATATTAGTATGTTTACTAATTACAGCATCTATAACATGGTTTCATAAGTTACATTATTTTTTAAGGAAAATAACAGATTATAATGAAACTGCATGCCAAACAATATAATCGTTCTTTATGAGGCCTCAGTTTCATGAGTCATTTTTGACCCAAAGGTAGCCTCACCTATTCTGTGAATGACTCTCAGCTACTACCACACCAGATTGGACCTAATTTCTGTTGAAATGTCAGGTTTAGACACTTTTGTGTTTTTGTTTTAGCTGTGGTGACCATCTTGAATTGGGATGTTGATCCACAGTCAACGATTACTATCACGACAAGACACACACGCACACACACACACACGCACACACACTTGTTCTTCTATTCTCGTAAGGACTTAGCATTGACTTCCATTCATTTACTGTACCCTTTACACTAAACCTAAACTCAATTCATACTTTAGTCCTAACCCTAATCTCTGACCCACTGATGGTATTTCCCCTGATGGGGGCTGGGCTTTTGTCCCCACAAGTAACAGTGGGTCATCATATGTGTGTACAGAAAAAAATGGATAAAAAGACACACACCTTTAATGAATAAACAACCTAAAATGATCAATGAGACATTTACTGTTGTGATAAAACAAAGTAAACAGAACAAAATTCTGTCATGAACTATTTTTCTAAAATTATTAATTGTATTTTTAACATTAACCAAACAGGTTGATTATCTTAAACAATGGTGGAGGGTCGGGTCAAACTCCATCACACAAGGGGGACAAAATTCAAAACTTGGTCCAAATCAAGATTTAAATTCTGTCAATATTTATTGAAGAAATATTCTATGACAAATTTTTCTGATAGAAATGAAACTAATCTTTTCCAAACTAAGTTTTATGTAGCATTTGGAACACACATAACCGAACAAATAAAGAAAGGAGAAATATTCATTATCATTGAATTATTATGTCTTACCTTCAACACCAACAACTTTTTATTTATCACAATCCAGCAAATCAAGCTGAAAATCCAGTTATTTGACTTTAAAATAAGAAGATAAAGATAATTAAAGACAATGTTCTGATGTTTTTCCCACACCAAAATCAAATATTACTGAAAATCCAAACATTATATTTCTTGGCTTGACAGTTGGCCAGCTTTCATGAGAAGAATGCACTAAATACAGTGACAAAAAGAGAAACCATAAAACTATTTCACATTTAAATTATTACCTTTGGGCCAGAAAAAAACCATTAACATAAGCCAGATTTGGCCCACGAGCCTTGAGTTTGACCCATGTGCCTTAAAACAATTAAAGGTGATGTTTCTGTATTTATGTCAACTTGTAAATATCATACAGCACAAACTGTGATTTCTAATCCTAAGTCTTAACTTTAACTTAACCATAAGGTGACAAAGGTGCTTTAGTACTGTGGTCTCATATGCTCAATTAAATGAATAAAACAGTTTTGTGTTTTGTCCTCCTCCTCCACCTCCAGAACTTTCAGACTTCATAAAGAAAACTTATGAACTAGAAAAGGCTCCAGCAGCTCTGAGCCGCTTCCCAAAGAGACAGCTCCTTTAGAGTCGACTCTTTGAAGAGCTGCTCAGGAGCTGAAAGAGCAAACTCTTCACAAGTAGTGCTCAGCTGAGAGCCGTTTGAGAGCCGAAAGATCGGGCCCTGTGTGGTGAGCCGAGGCAATGGAGCTGGTTCCCAGAAATGAAACGACAGTCCCATCACTATTATGAAAATGATTTCTAAGTTTGTGTTGAAATGCACCAAAAACAATGTTTGAGTGGGATACAATTTAATTTCCCTTGCATCTCGTCAGACCATTGGATTTAAATACTTTCTTATTGATTGTTCTTGGACATATTAAATTATCTGAATGGAATTAAGAGACAAAAAAGACAGTGAAATTCTAATTTAGACATCCTATTGAAAAAAAAAGAGTTAAACAAATAGTGAGACAGAGATGCAGAGACAGGCAGACAAATGAAAGACAGCAGGGATCAGTTTAGGGGGTTAGACAAAGAAACTGAAACACCTGTCATTTTAGTGTGGGAGGTCTTATGGCTAAATTGGACCAGCCTGGTGGTCAATCTTCATTAATTGCACATTGCACCAGTAAGAGTGTGAAGGTTCAATTAGCAGGGTAAGAGCACAGTTTTGCTCAAAATATTGCAATGCACACAAGATTATGGGTGACATACCAAAGTTTAAAAGAGGACAAATTGTTGGTGCACGTCTTGCTGGTGCATCTGTGACCAAGACAGCAAGTCTTTGTGATGTA
>JARVGW010000564.1:20222963-20269538 GCA_031762495.1 Anablepsoides rubrolineatus | reverse complement strand
CAGCGGCTGCTTTGGATGCGCCGCACCCACGGAAAATGCTCCTACCGCTCATTCCGCTTCGTGCCGCGCTGCTCAAAACGCGCCAGACGCGCTGCTCTGCCTTTTGATGCTCCTTGTTGCGCGTCCACCATTGACTTTGCATGTAGACTGGCTGCTTTTGCTGCTCAAAACGCATTTGGTGTAAAGGTAGCATAACTGTGGACCCAAGAGGAAGCTGTCTGAAAGGGATGTTATGTTCTAAAACCAGGTGTTTCAGTTTCATTGTCTAACCCCTGTATAGTTTAAATAATGTTTAGGTGAACAGAGAGATAATAGATTATTTTGTACTTCCATATGCTGACACAAAAGGCTGCATGGACCTTGGTGCTCTGATGGAGACAGAAAGCCAAGTTGATGTCAGATTATGCCAGATTCATGTAAACACTACACAGAAAGACCATGTGAGCCTGCTCTAACCACTGCTGACCATAGTTTAATATGAAACATAAAGCATGTTCACAAATTCTATTTAATAACTAGGAGAATATAATGAATATCATTTTTATTTGCGTGCTAGTGAAAGGTGATGCTAGGAATTTTAGTATCAATGCCTGAGACCTTACCTAGTCTTAAGAAAGCCTAACTTAGATTTTCCTCGTGCTTTTAGTCCCTGGCTTCTTGGTTTCCTCTTGTTGTGTGTTGACCTTTCCAAAGTCTTCTTTCTGGAAACCCTCCTGCTGTCACCTGCCCTGTGTGATCACCTTCACTTACCTGGCTCCACCACTGTTCTCCTGGCCACTCCTGGAAATCTCCACGTCCTCCCCAAGCGTGTGAGACACAAATGATAAGATTTCTTCTACATCAAGATAATCCCTGACCTCCAGCCTTTGTGGACATAGAAATCCATCATCATTATCTCTCTCTAATTCTTCCCGTGTACCACCTCAATTGTACTTATAATTTTACCTATTTGAGTGTAAAACAAAGTGCTGCCAGAGTTGAGAAATTTCAAATACTAAAACTGAGCGAACAGGACATGAACCAAAGTTCAAACATGCAAGGGTCTAACAAAATAAACCAGCAGTATTTAAACTGAAGGAACTGAAACAAAGGCTGCAGATGAGTTGTTGGACTTGATGAAACCAAAAATATAAAATAAAATAAAAATAGAACTAAACAGAAAATAAATAGAACCAAAAGCACAAGGAGATGCTACTCTGGTTTCCTCCCTCTTTTACCAAAACATGCACATTAAGCTCATTGGTGATCCTAATTGCCCTTGGAATGGTGTGATTGTTCATTGTGTGTCTTTCTGTGTTGAGGCTGCAATAAACTGCTAATGTGTCCAGTATTTATCCCACTTCCCCACTCCGTCTAAACAAGGAGTGAATTTAATATTTATTAACCTTTATTTAACCAGGCAAATCCCATTGAGCTCACATATCCTTTGCAGGGGAGGCCTGTATGTGTTTGTCGGTAGAAAACCAGACCCGGAGAAAACCCAAGGAAGCATGAGGAAAACATGCAAAGACCCTTGTTCCAAATCCAGACTCAAACCCAGGACCTTTCTTCTTGCTCTGAGGCATCAGTGCTTGCCACTGAGCTGTCATGCTGCCAAATGTGTGTTCAGGCAGCAAAAACCATTTCATCACTGTCTGGAAACCATCATTTAAAGCAGCTCACATTAGAAAACGATGATGCAATTCAAAGCTGCTGCTCTCTGAATGACTGAGATTCCAACCCCTCTCTCGGAAGCTGTGGTGTTGTCAACATAACCCTGAGGCGGTACTCCTCATCATGGCAACATGCAAGCAGGCTGCTGTGACAGAGACATACAAGGAGAGGGTGACATTTTTACACACACGATGAAGTAGGAGCCTGCCACTTTCTGTAAGACAAACACTGCATTGGTTTTCTCAGCGTGATAACATTTTGCTCATTTTATATTTAATCTTTTAAATATAGTATTTGCTCAGGACAGGTTTACTGTCAGTACTATTTCTAATGTACACAGAAAACTAAATGAACAAGGATTTTTACATTGTTAAAGATTTAGTACAGAACAATGTTTATTCAGATCCACATAGGTTGTTTTATTAGTTTTTCTTTGTCCCCCCATGTTTGTGTTTTATGTTTCACATCTAAGTTTCTTGTCTCTAAAGTAATTTGGGTTGCACTGTAGATAAAAAACGAGTCATGTCGATGAGGTTTTAATAAGATTAGCAAGTCAATGCACACCTGAACACATCTAGGAAATAAATATATAAGAATAAAGCCTTTTAGACTGTAGAGACAAGTTACAGCTAGCATCTGTTATCGACGGCCGTACAGTACAGCTGCACTCTGAAGAGTGAGGGTTATAAGTTTAGCAGCTGCAGACGAGGAGCCAGTATTGATAGCTTTTAATCTTTGCTCCTTTGAAATCCTCGCCATCCATCAGTTTAGACAAACTTCGCTACAAATCTCATTACTACTCCTCTCCAATGAGGCACCACAGAAAGTTAAAGATCCTGCTTGAAGAAGCAGTACTTCTTGTTTACTATCATTCCTTTTCTACTTTACTTTTTATGATCCTAAATGAAAGCCTGTTTCTTTTCTGGACTTTCATTTCCACAATAAGGAATCAAAAAAAAACATAATTTAAAAAATATAATTTGATGATAATTTGATCTTTGAAGGAATACATATTGCCTGTCAGCTTTTATATCAGAATTATAAAATAAAATCATTTTCTAAAGAGATGGATCAAAGTTATAAACATTTTGATTAAACTTTGCAAATAACCTTATGTGTGATAACATGCAATATTGTGAGATCAGTTGGCATATGACTTACAGTGCCTATAAAATGTTATCACCTCTTGAATGTTTTATGTTTTTATTGCTGTCATAAATCAGTCATGGTCAGTATAAATTAGTTTTCTTTAATGTCAAGTGAAGTCAAATTTCTACAGAGTAGGGCTGTCCTGATACCTGTTTTCTTCAAACCGAGTAGAAGTACAAAGCGGATTCCAAAAAAGTTGGGACACTAAACAAATTGTGAATAAAAACTGAACACAATGATGAACACAAACATGTAATAATTTATTCAGAATAGAACACAAATCACAGATCAAAAGTTGAAACTGAGAGAATGTATCATTTTAAGAGAAAAATATGTTGATTCAAAATTTCAGTGTCAACAAATCCCCAAAAAGTTGGGACAAGTAGCACTAAGTGGGTGGAAAAAGGAAATTGAGCATATAAAGAACAGCTGGAAGACCAATTAACACTAATTACAAACTTTTGATCTGTGATTTGTGTTCTATTCTGAATAAATTGTTGGCACCTCCACATCATTGCGTTCAGTTTTTATTCACAAGTTTGTTTAGTGTCCCAACTTTTTTGGAATCCGCTTTGTACTTCAGTGTGGGTACTCACCATTACTATATTGAGTTAGAACCTAAACATTACACAATGACTTTGAAAACACATTTCTTTTATTTAGAACAAGGTACCTCTCCTTCCTTATAAGCCTACAGATTTTTTGACTGGATCAGATCAACTTCTTCTCTTGTGGACTTCAGCTCTGCATTCAACACAATCCTCCCAGATCTGCTACAAACCAAGCTCTGCCAGCTCAACGTGCCTGACTCCACCTGCAGATGGATCACTGACTTCCTGACGGATCGGAGGCAGCATGTGTGGCTGGGAAAAACAGTTTCAGAGACCCGGACCCTCATGATCGGTTCACTACAGGGCAGTGTACATTCGGACCAGAACCTCCCGCCACAAGAACAGTTTTTTCCCGTCAGCCATTCGACTAATGAACATTGTTTAATCGCCTCCGGCCCATCGCTGCAGGCCGTGTTTGTATTTTTTGTTCTTATTCTTGTTTTGTATTCTGACTTGTTTTTCTTCCTCACTTCAACCACTTAGCTTTAGTTCTCTTACTCCTTGCTATGCGCACCATTACACCAAAGCAAATTCCTAGTCTGTAACTTGTTTACTGACAATGGCAATAAAGTGTTTCTGATTCTGATTCTATAGAGCATAATAATGTTGCAACATTTTAAAATGAACAAACATTCAACATATATACATTTCTTGAGGATGGAAGGGAAACACTTTTTACTTGAAATGTAAACTATAGCACATTCAAATGAAGTATCGATGCCACTTTTATTGGGATCAGGGCATTTTGTATGAGTACTTGTAAACATGATGGTATCCATACCGATACCAGTATTGATATTAGTCCTAAACCTAACCCCCGACCTTCCAGTTGCAGTTGGTCCCAACAAGTAGGGTTGTATGCCAAAAATGGTCCCCACCTAGTAGGGAATACACACACACACACATTCTTGCATGTACACATGGACAAAAAACATATTAGGCAATAAAAAGATACATTTCACTTGTGCCTTCAATTTTAAAAAAGAGTCTTATCAGTCATGTACACACAGAGCAGATGATGCCTCAGATCACTTACAATAACCAGCATTTGAAAAATGTTAATAATCCTTCCAATCAGTTCCCATTTAGGTTATATGAACATGGCTTTAGGAAATGAAAGTCATTTGATTGTCTTCTGCATCCTTGTTCACACATTGCTCTGCTTTAAGCTACTACATCCAATTTTCACCCTGGTGATTATTATGTAGTGGATACTAATAGAATAATGGTGGAAGAAAAGGAGAGTGCAGAGGTAATTAGAAAGCAGTGGGTCATCTTGTTTGCCCAGAGGAGGATTCAGAAGGAATTACCTGATGAGGAGAGCTGGGAGACAGAAAATGATTTCAATCTGATGGAAATAAAAAGGAAGAAGAGAACAACAAGAGACTCAAAAACTGGAGCAGGATTGAACAAAAAAGGGAAGATGTAGATAGAGAGAGAAAATAAATAGTGACTTTTTTAATAATGGAAAGTTATCAATGCTGCATAAGTCTTTTCAATAAGCTGCCTTCTGTTGTCGAGTTCTGAAGGAGACAGAGTAGATGGGAGAATAAACAAGAACAGAAAGCAAGATAACTCTCTGTGTTTGTGAGAGACAGAGAGAGACAGAGAGAGACAGAGAGAGAGAGAGAGAGAGAGAGAGAGAGAGAGAGAGAGAGAGAGAGAGAGAGAGCCCAACCAATAATTTCATAAAGAGAATTAGCACGCCCACTCTGCTGCCTTCAGAGCTGTTCTCACATTCCACTGCACAGATGATAATGATCAAAAATAGATTAGCAGATGGGTCTCTACAGTCATACATAAAAAGAAAGGTTATATGTTGACAATGCTCTCTAAAATATAGAAAGTGTTTGTATTGATTGGGGAATTACATTTTTATTTATTTATTATTATTATTTTTGTTGTTCAATGTGGTAAGAGTGTTAATCTTTCATCTGGTTCGGTTAGTTTTTCAGTAAAGGGTTACCACATTAATAAACTCAAATAAAAACGGAACCTTTTTTTGTGACAATGAAAATCTGAAGAAATCTTGATTTGAGGCCCAAAGTTGGTTGTTTGAAGCCAACACAAAGTTTCTGACCATTTATTTTGTTGCAATGCTTTTATTTCAGGCGTCTTAACTCAGTGTTAGAAAAAATGGCACACCCGACTTAAAGGAATATCGTGGACATTTTTAAAGGGATGTTCTGTCAAATACTTATCGATACTATCTTATCAGTTGAGCGCAGAGCATGAAAAAACGGGCAGAGGTTTGTGTGCTGACACTTAAATTAATATTTCACTCCTGAATGTAGGTTTTTATTATGAAGGTGGATAAGATAAATGGAGTGTTTATAAAGAGAATAAAGACCTGACTGTTGCACTTTTTTGTGTTCACATTATGCTGTTGGAAGTATGTGTTGAATTAAGTAAGACTCCACATGTACTTTGTCTTTTTTTTGGCTGACAGCCATACAAGGGCCTGTTTTCTATTGCTTTTCAAGGCTTATAAAAACAACTCTTTATAATTGACATACCAGTGTGAAAGAAAGCTACATTAGCCAGTACAGGTTTGTATTAGTGGCGACCCAGGCGCGATACCAGTATTTTTATATTGTGCTCATTCAGAATGCCTCGATAACCAGAGCCTATACCAATACACGCATCAATACTGGATTTAAACTTCATTAAATGTGTTACAGTTTACATTTTAGGTAGAAGGTTTATCATTTTCATATTGAAATTTATAAAAGTTGAAAGAAAATCTTATTTTTTATTGATTTTAAAAAGTTTCAGCAGTACATACTATCATACTGGAAATTAGATTTGATTCAGTCAGAGGAGCTGCAAGGAAGGAGAGACATATTGTTTTAGATTTAAAAAATGTGTTTTTTAAGTGACTGTTTAGGTTCTAACTCAATGAGTACTCTGTATTGGTACTTGGTATCGACGAGTACCCAAACTTAAGTACTCATACAGATTTTCGGTTTGAGAATATTTTTCACTAAATAAAACTAACATGAGAGAAACTAGAGAGGACATAATAAACCAAGAAAAGAAAACTAAACAGAAATGCACAAAGGAAAAAAAGTGCAAGAATAAACTAAGAAATTAAATAATGAACAAATCAGTAGACTTTTTGAGCAATAATTAATTCAGGAGACAAACAACATGATGAAACCTGAACATAACTAAAAACACAGTAGATCATGACAGGAAAACATATTCAGTATACGCCTGAGAGTAAAAAGTATTTGGTAAAAAGGCTACCCAAGTACTGAGTAACTGAGCAGAACATCTGATTTAATATTTTCAAAAATATGTAAGACAGTAAAGTATAAAGTAGTCTGTATTTAGACATTTTACTCAATTAAAAGTATTTTCCATAGTAAAATTAATCAAGTAAAAGTAAAAAGTATGATGGAGTAAAACTACTTCTAAAAGTATTTTTTTCCCAAAATGTTACTTAAGTAAATGTAATTGAGTAAAAGTAACTATGTGCTCCAAGACACTTTGAATTTGACTCATGTGGATTTGATTTATAACTGGTTTTGTTATTTGTCGTTTCTGTGAAATAAAACTGCAGGTCTATAGATCAACAGACAGATCAATGTAAAAACATTATGTATTTCTGTCCTGTATTTATATGACATTAAGGGTAAGAGTACCGACACTTATTTTTTTCCACTTGTTGCTACTATCGAGAAATTTGTAATTATTCTGTCATATCAACTAGTTTTGGCGATGTTATACTGTATGTTGTCTGGAGACGTAGAGAAAGAAAAGCAATTCTCTTCACGTTACAGGAATACTGAGAAGATGCAGAAAACAGGAGGAGGAGGGTCCTGCTGCCAGTCGCAGCTGCAGCCGACCCGAAACTGGTACCGGAACAGCTGATCAGCTACGTGAGGTAAATTTTCGCTACGTCAGAACTTGTTCGGCAAAAGTGTTTCCATCTCTCCTTTTGCGCATTAACTCTTTTTCGAAAAACCCTAAAACCACCTCAAGCGAGCGTATCAACTTTTATGTGAATTAGAGGAAGCTTTTTCAAATCAAGCCGTTTCTATTCACCTTCTCTGATGTGATACTTCAAAATGTATTTAAACACTGCATTGACAGAGGTAATACACTCTCTGCAACTGGTTTAATGAGATACAAACTATGAACAAAGTGAAAAGAAAATGTTTATTATTAGATTTTGAAGTCAGTGTTGATGAGGAATTTCAGACTTTCTGGTCGTAATTCCAACTTCTGGCTGATTTTTCAGTCTTCTGAGTACAGAGAGAAAGCACCATAAGCAGAGAGGCTCGATAATTCACTGGTTAATAAAAGATGCATTGTCTGAACAAAAAAGTGTCTTAGATTAGATTTGGTCATTATTGTTCCTAAATAAAATTGTTCTCACTTGGTTGTCATTACAATAATGTTACAGTCTGTGTTGTCTGTGTTTTTTCACTTAGCTGTGGATGTTTTTCGGTTCTCTGTGTTGTTCTCCAGCTCCTCCCACTCCTGATCCTTGTCATGGCTCACCAGGTGTCGTTTTTCCCTGAAGAGTTCCCCTTTTTAATCTGTGTTTTTCTGTTTGTTTACTGTCAGTTCATTGTCAGTTTTCCTGGTCTTCTCTGTCTCTTGATTTTCCCCTCCTGCGTCTTTTTTTACCAAATGATCCTTGTGTTTTGAGCCAGCTCTGGGGATCACATTCTGCATCACTACCTACAAAACCCGACAAATAGACTCTTTTACAAAACATTTCCATGAACTTGCCATTTTTATGCTGCTTCCGACTATTCACAAATTACAGATGGAGTCATGTCCATCATAGATGGGAACCTTAATGACACAAGCATTGTGACCAGTGGAGATTGTAGAGCAGAGCTCAGCTGCGTTGGCGTAATGTTTCTCCTATGTTGTTTTTAAAACACAACAAATTACCCAGTTTACCTATTATTTTTGGTGTTTAACTCCATGACCAGATGCATGGACCATACTCTCACGATGAAGACACAAAGTTGACTTACCATATTTTATGTTAACAATGTTGGGTGTTATGACCTCGACACAAAGGTGCAATAAGAGTGGACTGGCTTCAACCCTCTTCGATTCATTGACCTGCTCAAAAATCCCACCTAGGCAGAAGGCATCTAAAATCTGGCCTGAAGTGTTTGGTAAAAGTGCCTTCTGATTAGAGTAGTAAAAATAATGAACACAAAGGATGAAATCTGTGTCGGACCCTCCTTGAATCACTTTCCAATAAGAAGACTTGAGAAAATTATTGTTATTAACATCCAGCTGATAATTGAATCCATTCAAATGCAAAATTAAAGTGCCAGGACCGATTCTGATGAATCATAAATTGTACATGAGGCAGAACTGAATTGCTCAGCCTAAAATGGCTGCCTCCTGTGCTGGATCTATCAACACTTTGCTCACCCAACAGCTCGGCTCCATATATCCGATTCTAACGGTACCATTTTGTCTTTAGGCCCGCATCTCGCTCGCTCGCTCTTTCTTTATATTCCCATAAATTCTCACATGCAGCAACAAATCATTACAGAACGGAGATGACTCTCACGCTGCCTCCAAAATAGCAAGCGATACTTCAGTCCTGTGATCAAGGCTTAAACTTCATAGATTTATCCCCAACCTGCTGTTCGCCACAAAAATATGCCAGTAAGCAGCTCAAGCCTGAGCCATCCGAAATAAATAAAGAAAAGAAAGAAATAAACTTGAGAAAACATTTTTAGGTTGTTAGTTCATGGCTGCACAGAATGAAGCTTTTTCATGTGTGACTAATGGCAGCAAGCACAGCCGCAAGTCTGTTTTTCTAATGTAAACACAGTATTATTCAGCGCTGGAAATGGTTTTTCCTGCATTTCATTTTTCCACAATAACCAACAACATGTCTCTGCGGTAATTTTATGACTGGTTAAATGAATTTGAAAATATGAAAGACACAAATTAAGCTTATTTTTCTAATTTTAGTCATGCGTATTATTCAGAAACATTAAAATAATGACAGTACAGAGAAGGTAGTTAAACTTAATACACCTGACCTTTTTTTCATTATGTGCAGATCTTCAGGAAAAGCTGAAAAAAAAGGATGTGAGAAGGATTCAGTGGTGTGTTGCTGACAACATGTGGGATTAATGCAGCTTTTCCACACAGTTAGACAGAGCTGTGAAAGTATGTTGTTGTAACACTGTGGGGCTTACAGTAAAACACTCTTTCACAGGAATTTAAATGGTCGATTTTCTCCTCACCAGGGAATTTCACAACATGGATAATGGAGACCAAACGCCTAAAAAAACAAAGAGAGGAGTACAATTACAGGCAAAAAAAAAAGCCAATCTAGTTAGTGTCTCCATTTCAGAAGAGTCTCAAACATTCCACTTCGATAAACCTATACTGCATTCGTATAATTAGGTAAGTTTACTTTACTGAAATTGTTTGTGGAGCTTTTATGATGTCATTTCCACAGTTTTAATCAAAACGGTGTTTTGGATATTTTTTGTTTATTTTACTCCTTAAATCATGGCTGGTCTTTACAGTTTGAGTCTGACTGAAATTCTTTATACAGGATTTGTTTTCCCACCTAAAACAGCTACATGTATTATTTCTGCTTTTCTCAGCTTAAATTTGGTTTTAACCAACAACATTATCATTTTTTGATTGACTTGGTCTTGTTAGAAAGGACAGGCATTTTAAAATGGTATATAAATATTGGTTTAAAGGGGTGTGGGGGGTATTATGCAAAATGAACTTTTTTTTCTTAGCTTTATATCATGTTATAATGTCATTTCTTCCTCAAAAGCACACCCAGAGTGAGTTTAACTCATTCGTGCATGTTTGAATAATCTTTGAATCTCCTGTGATAACCATGTGGAGCTGCCTGAACTCTTGCTGGTACAAACCCAAACCTTTTTACCCAAAGCTCCTCCCTCAAGCTCAGTCTGCAGCCAAGCTACTACCCCACAGAGAAAACCCCTCCCCAAGAGCATTGTAGTGAAGACTGCTGAAGTGGGAGTGTCTGAAATGGTAGGAGGTTCTTAAAGCGACAAGGCCAATTTCAAGTCAAATAAATTTTTGATAAACAGCTTTTTCATAACAACTGAAGGTGACAAAGTTATTTAATTGTGGTGTAGAGTTAAGCTATGTGCCTGGAGAATACATTATACCGACCCCCCCCCCCCCCACCACCAGCCCCATAAACATTTGAGTATTTTTGGAAATATAAGAAATTACATTACTCTAATAAAGCCTTTATACTAAAAAGATAAATAAGATTTAAACTAAAGAAGGAAAGGGTGTGAACAATTACTCTCTTACCTGTATCTGACCAGATTAGGTAGCTAGTCAAGATTCCTGTTAGAGCTCCAGGCTAAATCATAGTGCTACAACTAACTAATGTTATCTGTGTTTGAAACAATATTAAACTCTAACATAAAATATTGATGTTTCTGTTTGGTTTAAAGTGACTCATATAAACCTGTCTCTAAGCCTCAGTTATTTGATATAACCCTGGGAGAAATGTGGCCTTACTAGTTACTCTGTATATTGTGTGTTTGTGTTTATTTGATAAGAAGCACCATCAGTTGAAAGAGCCGAGAAGAGAAGAAGACATTTGGTCATTTTGTGCACCAAGAAATACACTGGAAAGAAAAAGAAGAACAAGCCAGTGATATCAAAGTCAGTTTGACAAAGTCTTCATGAGGAAGGAGTGAAGTTCTGATGAAAGTGTTTTATAATGGTGTCATTTGGAGAAAGTAACACCAAGAACTGAAGTGGGCTCAGCAGACACAGCATCACAGAGACAGACACAGCTTGAGAGTGGCAGAGTGTTCTGGGTAAGGATTATTTATTTCTTTTTCAGAAGCCTGTTACATTTAGTATTGAAAATTGTAAAAGAAAAAATAAAAAAACATTTTTTTTTGAACAGTGAATTTTAAACTTACAAAGTATAAGAAAATTATTTATTAATATATTATTAGAAAATAATACAATTATATTTAAAATAGTTGTCTCATTTTGTGTCCCTGTGATGGACTTGCGACTTGTCCAGTGTGTGCTCCGCCTCTTGTACTTTGACTGCTGAGGACTTCTACCCAAACCCTCCGTCTGGAAGACTAACAAAAAAATTGTCCATGTAAAAGTCTGGTCCCTTCTTCCATGTTTCTGTTCTTGTTGCTCATGTTTTGATAGGGCTCAAGTGCTGCCGGGCAACTACCCTACAACAAAGGCTTTCATTGGTTGAGACACATGGTTAGATATAACCATATAAAGCCTATAGTGATCAAGATCCTGCCCCCACGTCATCACTGTGTTAGTCTATATGAATTCATTCAGTGAGCAACAGTAAATGTAAAGAAAAAACTAACAGCATTAACAAGCTTTAAAATAATTGTTGTGATAAACATAATACTGTGCCCAGCACTAATATAAATACAGTATATACATACAGATACCCTACTCTTCCACTTGAGCAATTCCACTTAATTTCAAACTCAGGTCATCAGTAGTCGTGGTGAAAAAAGTGCTGTGTTGAAAGCCAAAGCTCTCGATTTACTGGTCTGTCTTTGTTCCAACCCTTACCTATAAGACGTGGATCATAGCCGGAAGAACGAGATCCCGGATACAAGCGACCAGGATGAGCTTCCTTCGTAGGGTGGCCGCTCAACCTCAGAGATAGGGTGAGGAGCTCCAAAATCTGGGGGGAGCTCAGAGTAGAGCCGCTGCTCCTCCACATCAAAAGAAGTGATTAGGATACCTCCTGGACGCCTCCCTTTAGAGGTGTTCCAAGCATGTCTGGTAGGAGCCCCGGGGAAGACTTTTGACTTGCTGGAGGAATTATGTATCTTCTCTGTCCTGGGAACTCCTCAGGGGGTCCCTGAAGACAAGCTGGAAAGTGTCACTGGGGAGAGGGGTGTCTGGGTTTCTCTCCTGGACCTGTTGCCTGCGCGACCCGACTACGAATAAGCCGAAGAAGATGGAGATGGGTAGAGCTTGGAAAAATAATGATAGGTCAGGTTGACTTGTCTTGTGGAGCAAATTAAAAGATGACATATTTGTAATAGTAAAATTATTGTGAACATGTAAATATGATTTATTGACTTTAAATTTGGTGCAACTAGCACCTTCCTGTCTCAAGTTATAACTAATAGGTTAAAAATTAATACTCATATTCAAAAATAATTATTTTTCCAGTAGGGTTAAGGGCCAGATTGTTACCTATTCTTCCACATGTACAGTGTTTAAATTCTGTGCAGCCAACACCTTCCTGTATTGAGTTATGACTAACATTATTGTTTATCTTTTAAAGGTGTTTTCTGGCTGTTTCAACCAAGCTACCCGTTCACCCAGCTGCCCAACAACAACCAAATTGTTATGGCTTCTTCAAACCCCAACCAAAATAGTCAATCTAACCAATCAAAATCCTCCAACAAAACAAGAAACTCCCACTTTGACTGCAAAGACCCCCTTCTCTTAAGTGTTCAAATGACTGCTGACACTTTGATTCTCCACAACTTCTGTGTTTCCTCTTTCAAGCCTTGGTATTTCTTGAGTTTCTTGTCCTCCTTCTTCCTGATGTTACAGTTACTTGGGATTGATATACTATTTATACACTATATGCATGTGTGTGTGTGTGTGTGTGTGTGTGTAGGTGTGTGTGTGTGTGTGTGTGTATGTGTGTAAAAACACAAAGCCTTCATCTAAAAATTAAGTAACATTTAGAGCCAGTGAGAGGTCATGGGTTCAGAATTAGTAATAAAATGTTAAATGGTAAATGGATTGTACTTGTATAGCACCTTTCTATCCAACCAGGATTCTCAAAGTGTCACAGTCTGTGTTTGTTTTCTTGGTTTTTCTAGTGTTTCAGTGTTTCCTTGTGTTTCTCTACCCTGCAGCCCCACCCACGCTCACCTGTTTCCTCTCGTCTCCTCCAAGTGTTTCTCATTTGTCCTCATTAGTTTCCCTTTATATTTGGTGTCTTGTCCTCAGTCTGGGTCTGATCATTGTGCTGTTTCCAGCCAGTGTGGTGTCCTTCGTCTTCCTTGTGCTTCTGAGTTCTGCTGCCTTGACAACTCCTTATTTTGGTTTGAATAAACTTTATTTTACATTTTGGATTTTGCCTGCGCCCTGGCCTCAACCTCACACAAAGCACTTCACACTACAATTTATGTCCTCATTTACCCATTCACACAACACTATTAGATCTCTACAAAGCTAACATATACAAATCAGTATATAGAGACTATTCAGTGCTTTAAATCCCATTCATACACTGACACATCAGAGGCAGTGGGGGTTTAGGGTCTTGCCCAGGGATACTTCAACATATGACTGAATAGTGGGGAATCAAAACACCAACTCTCTGGTTAGAGGATGACTCCCTTAACCACTCAGCCACAGCCACCCTAAACTAAAGGTTAGACAGCACAATAAATATTAAAATAATTCAAGAAAAAAAGTCCCTTCTACTATTTTGACCTAAATTCCTTCATATTTTGTTTACTATGGAGCTCGTCTGGTGACATTGGGGAAATAAAAGCAAAAACAAATTCAGGCCCACACATTAAATCTCTCATAGGTACAAGATAATAGCTTGTGGTCACAAGATAATTATTGCAGTCATTGCAATGCAGAGACTGTTGATTGTTAAAATGGACAAATTTGAATTAATTTCATTTTATTGTAACATAAGAATGAATTACAATGACATACTTCAGTCTCTTTTGGTTTGGCATGGAGGAAGAAATACTTAAATCGGCTGCTCAAAATTATCTCGTGGCCACAAGATAGTAATGTGTGGACACATTTTTTTTTAATTCAATGTCATCAAACAGGTTTTGTATTTACCACACCCCACCAAACCACTGCAGTGAAACATACACTGAAAATCTTTGGGTTTAAGATTTCAATGTTGTGAAAACTAGTAAAGAAAAATCCATAACGAAACAAAATCCACATTTATTTTTCATATCGATGGTTGTTTCTTTAAATAATAATTTGTAACTACCAGCTGTGCAGCCAAAGTAGGTCCACAACTTGGGATTGAGGAGGTTTTTGGAGGTTTGGGACACAGGAAGGCATACTAACATAAAAACTTAAATGTTCATTAAAACAGAAAACAAAAGGCTAATGTGGCAGCAGGAGAAGGAACAAAACCAAACTCAGAAAAATACAACAAAATAAACTTCAGTCAGAGGAAAAACAAAACAAAACAAAACAAAACAAAAGGCACAAATCCTGACAACTGCTTCATATTTATGCTCAGATTTGCAGGTAGATTTATAAACCAGCATTTCAGTCACATTTAGCAGCAGATTCACTTTTATACTTCCGTTTAAAGTTCTCCAGACCTACGCTTGTCTGATTCCTCCATATTTGTATATTTACACAGACTCACTGTGGCAACTCCTGCAGAAAAGAGCAGCTGAAGAAGAGGGAGAGAATGTTTTCTTTCCTTCAGTGAGTCCTGCTTTTCATTTGCTCACTCTATATCACAGCTTATGGCATCAATTATTCTTGTATTAGTTTAGTTAAGTTAGTCCATTGGGATGTCAGGTTAGGTTAGGTTAGTCACTAAACAGAGCACACACTTACATAAGAAATTAATAATTAAGCATTTGATTATTAAAACTAGTTCAGACATATCAATAAAAACAATTATGTACAATTAAAAATCTGTGCAAACAGAATAAATTTTCCTTCAATATTTTGCTTGGAGACATTTAATTAGACCAAAGAGCACATAGCGACCTCAGTCTGAATACAGACCTGACTTTGAGTAATATTTCACTTTTCTATCTTTCTGTTCTCCAGCACAATAACATGTCATGGCATAATAAGCTTCTTTCCAAACATCTGCCTTTTGTGCATGTGACAAAAAGAGACAACATTCTTGGAATCTGTAATTTTCCACAGCAAACAGTTTCTTTAAAGTGATTTTGATTTTTGTATTTCCCAGCTTACATGACATGAGAGGAGGAAAAACATGTTATTCACTGAGGCATCAAAATAAATCCAGTAGGCATCAATGTTTGTAAAACAGTTTTTTATAGTTTCACCTGCTTTTCTTGAAATTATTCTTACTCTCTGACATTTTGAAATGCTCATTTCTGATTATTTGACAAGAACGTCAACAAGAGGAACACTGAAAGGAATAATAAAAATACTCAGAAGGAAAAACAAAATACTGTTTAGGCATGAAGATATTTGAGTGAGCACAACAATTCTACAGTAAGGAGAGAAACAAAACGGATGTAAAATACTATATAAAGCTAAACAACAACAACAAATAGACATGAAATAAAGAACTTCTTCAGATTTAAAGGAAATATTTAAATTATTTTAAATATTTCCAAGTAAAACTCAGAACAGTGATCTGAAACAGGTGAAATGGTCAGTTTGGACAACATATGTGGAGAGTTGAAAGTTTAAACTTTGCATTTCAATGAATATGCTGTTGAATAGAACATATTGCCTCTTTTCATATTTATATTAGTGATGATTAATTTACTTTTCGATTCTGATGCCAAGTAAAACTCAACTGATAACGGCGACTCATTAATGAAAACAAAACAAAAAACAAAACATGATTTTAGTCTAAAACTGACATGAAAAACAGTACATATATTCAGTGCTTCAAAAAATGGGTCTTTAATTTCCTTTTTTTATCCTTCCAATATATCAACAGCTTTTTATATTGTAGATGTGATTTAAGGCCTTGGTAACAGTCGGTAAAATCAATATGTTCTTTTTTTTAAATGTATTTTTTCATGCAAATCAAACAAAACTAAGTTCTGCTGACATGCATCCTGTGGGTGGCATTCTGAGAAGAGAATAAATTACTTAAGAGGTCAAAAAGAAGTCTTTACAAATGAATATTATAGTTTTTCTTCCTTCGGGGTAAAACGGTATTGGCTCTAAAACATACATCAAGCTTTTGTTCCTTTTTTTTCCTTTCCGTGCTGTTGTATCAGCTGCAAACATGTGAAGAGATAAAACTTGGCCAAACTTAGAATAATGGCTGAGCAGCTGTCGTTCATGCCACAACTTCTGAACACTTCGCTCTTCAGAAAGAACAAGTTGAGCCTTTCGGGAGACGGGAAGTCACATGTGGTGGTTCAGATGAAGAGCTACGATTCACAGATTTTAAAATGGTTTGTTGTTTTAACACTTTAAAGCTTGGTAACCAACATAGAAGGCTAATGCTAAATCACAGACGTGTGAAAGATGATGCTAGTTTAAAGCAAATGCATCGAAATGTTGTTTGTTGCATCAGATGAGAGATTAATGATGTCTCTGCAAATCAACATCTTCATTGCCCGCTGCCAAATGCAGTAGGGAAATGGCGATTTTACTGACTGTGTGTGTGTATGTTGGTCTGTCTGTTAGCAAAATTTGGTTTAATGAAACTGTCAAATAATAATCATTGGTGTACATTTACAGTTCATTAACTTTTGAAGTAGAATCAATTCAAGATAGCCATCGCAGTTGACTGAACTTAGAAACCACAAAACTAGCCATAAGTTTTACAGACATCAAGTGCAAATTTGGTGTGATAGTAGTTGAGTCATTTCCAGCCTTTACTCCAGGGACTTACCAAGGATTTACACTGTGTGCAGCTCCGCCCCGCAGTTTACAGTCATTATTTTCACTCTGATTTACATGGTGTCAACTTCACTCTGCTGCGAAACACAGAGGGGCTTTGATTAGCATGTGCAAGAAATGCAGGATCATGCATAAATGTGGAAGTCAGACTAAATAAATTTATTCTGTGGAATGGAAACTGCCTCGTTGTTTTTTTTAATCCATATTTCAAAATACAATTCTCAGTTGTTGTGTATGCATATGCATATATTCATTTTGAGCAATCAATTTCCTATAACAAGTTTACAAACAATACGATTCAAGTGCACATCCGAACTTAAACCAATATCAATTTAACACTCAGAATAGAAACAGCAAACGTAGGTTTAGATGTTGCATAACCTTACATCTACAGGTACAAACTTAGATTGTGGCAAGGCAAATAGTTTAAGAAAAGGAGGAAAGTAAGATTAGTAATCTACTTTTAACCTTAACAAAGTTTGAGTTCAACCAGACAGGCACAGCTTCTCCAGCATGATTTCCACCGGACTCAGGTCCACTAAAACACTTCGGTTTTTACCTTTGATGACTTCTCATGTCAGGTATCAGGAGAGGTTCCTTGGTCTGTAAGGGGACTTTTTAGGGTCGCTTACTTTCAGGTGACCTCAGAGTGTTACAGTGACTTGTGTTGTCTGCTTCACGTCGGGCGAAGAAGAAAGTGAACCCGGTTGTCTCTTTCAAAATAAAACACCTCTCAAAAGAAGTGAAAAAACAATAATTGTTGCTTCGAAGCCGTAAGCTTCATGTTTGTGGAACTTGACCGATGGTGTCAATTTCCAGCTGTAAAATCTACTTGTTGGCTCTTAAATTAGATTTTTCAGCCAAAAAGTTGTATTTCTTGTGAAGAGAAAATACACTTCTTTGTTGTTGGTATAAGAAGTAGAGTCTGATTGAGTGTACTACGTGTCCAAAGCTGTCCCTGTTAGTATTAGAGAGGACAAACTTTGGTTCCGCCTTTTACGGCGATAAGAAAAAGATCAGGAAATCAGAAAAGTTAGAGACTTGCAAGGCGCCAGCCAATCTAACAAGATTATTGCTTCTGCGTAACAACAAACAGTATCATTGATGTCCTGCTTTAGTTACTCTTTCATGAGAACTATTCAAATGAAATCAATTGAGACATGAAACAATGTTATATAAATCAGAAATCTAGTTTCAAGCTTAAATATTTATTATGATTACTTCAAACATGTAAACATATTTGCTTCTTAATCAAAGTCAATCATTAAATGAAAGATTTTCACAAAAAAAAATCCACAATTAAATTACTGTGTGTACAGTAAAATAAAACATTGATTTGGATCAGCAATAAAAACATTGTAATCACATTCTCTGTGATTCTTATATAAACCTTTAAAAATTATTAAAGCACAATGAGAGAAAAGAAGTTGTTCTATTCTGTCATGTAACTTTTGATAAACATTATCTCTGATTACCAGATGAATAACATTCTTAGTTAAATGAAAAATGAATCACACATAGTGGAGATTATTTTGTTCATTTACTGATTAAGAGGAAGAGAGGCATCTCTTCCAGGTTAGAATGACCTGTCATGGCCTAAATTAAGTTCAGAGTAAAACAGAGTTTTTGTCTGCTTTGAAGGCCTGTCCGAGGTCTGCTGTAGAGACAGAAAGTCCAGTTTTTCTTCTTGAGGTGTATCCTACAGTGTAAATTCAGATTGGAAGACTCCTTCCTCCTCACCTGCTCCATCCAATCGCCATGCCCCATGCCCAGCTGCAGTCAATCAGCGTCAGATCCTCACCCTACTGCACCAATCACCCCGCTGAGATCCAGGTTAAAGGCTGACATCGAAGGATCGCCCACTCCTCAGATGAGTTCAACCCGCCTCCACCTTCAACCTCTGCTCTTCTTGGCTACCCCCTCTCTCTGGCCTCCATTCCACCACCGGTGTCCAGGCCCCGGGGTGGAAGACAATAATCCTAAACTCAAGCTGATCACTAGCTCACAGCAGTGTGCAGCACCCATGTCTTCTGCTGGGGCCCAAGCACCAAGGAACTTTTTGTCAATAAAACTGTTTAATTGTTATCTTATGTGTGTGAGTCTTTCCAGGTTGAAATAGGATTGAATCTAATTTTAGGGTTGAATCTAATAATCATGCGGGTGCATTTTTAATGCTCTCATTGATTATACTGGATGCATTTTACTGCAGAGGTTGTGCCTAAGCAGAGAAGCTGACGCAGTGTAAATTGGTGTTAACCTCCTAAGACTCTTGCATGCATTTTTGTCCACGTATGTTGCATCAGGTCATGGGGTCATAAGATTGGACCAAAATGGGTGCAACTCTGTACACTCTCTTCATGAGTTGATCTTAATTTAATCCTGATTTATCTAATCCTTTTATTGTGAAGATTTTGTATTGTTTCCATTTTGTGCATTGGTTATTTGTTAATACTTTAAGATGCTCTCATACTTTTGGTTTTTATTTCACACACAGTTCTTTTTTTTTTTTTTTTTTTACACAAAATACAAATATTTTCAACTCAAGCGTGCTGTGCCTGGTAAAGGTAACCAAACATTTAGAGGAAATAAAAAAAAGCAGACTGGTTTGACTTAAACTCTATTGGTTTTTGTATTTTTAAAATGTTTTTTGGCCATTTTATCAGAACATGTTCAAATACCACCTGCTGGATTTCCGGCACAGATGATCTGTGCTTTTGTAAAATGTCCCAATTTATGTTCTGAATTTTCTGACATTTTGCACAAATCTAATCTGTTGACAGAAATCCTTTCAGGTTTTCTGTCAACAGTCTGGTATTTGTGCTGAATGTCTGAATGTTTCTGATGATGCATCTGGAGGTAGACTGATCCCTCCTTACTCATCCAATCATCAAACATCTGACATCTCAAAACAACTTTTATTTATTTCAAATTCATCTTTTCAAAACATAAATGTTGACAAATAATCATGTCTGGTATAAAGATGAATTATGCATAACATATCAAACTGTGTAATGCAGGAACTTGATCATCACCAAACTCCAAAAGGTCATCAGTAATGTTTTTGCCTGTCTGTGTCTGTCTGGATCTGTTTGATGGAATATCTAATGAACCACTGGACATGTTTTATTGAAACTTTCAGAAAAGTATCATTAGATGTACTGTACATTCACAGCTAATTAACATTTGGAGTCAGATTAATACAACATGGCTGCTACAGCTAATTGCAACTAAGACAAAAATTGTTCTAACTTAGTTCATTTTACACACATAGAGCTGTGGTTGTAAGAGTCTGAACATACTGTAAGTGTGATTTTTTGCAATATTGCATAAGATTTTACATGCAGGTTGTTATTTTTAAAGTTTGACTAAAACAACTGTACCTCTCTAATTTCTCATTATGAAATTATTTTTATGGAACTAAAACAGTCTCAATATTTACAAATGCACACGTGTAATTCACATGTGCACAGGATGATTCATACATGCACAGGACAACATTCCGAGACGTATTTATGCACACACAAACATATTTGATTTACAAACTGCTTGTGGTCTGTGAACTTCACTGCATTTATGTGTGAATTTTGAGACCCTCCGGACTTGTCTCAACATACAAATGCCTTTATTAAAAAATAAAAAAAACAACTGGTAACGATCTGCAACCAATCAGATATCCTCCTTGTTTCAGCCAATTATGTTGCTTAAAACTAATTTCCCTTCATGGAATCAATAAAGTTGTAAAGTTCAGACAGTTGAGACCTCAATAAGTCTTCTGGCAAAAACAGGGGAGCTGAAAGTGAAATATATAACTTACCATGTCGAGCCTTGAGAAGTTGTTTATTAATGTTAATCAGCTTACTTGTGCAACCATCAACACAAGCTAAAAAGCTAAGCAAGTGAGCTACACTAGCAAGCTACATTAGCAAGATACGCTAGCATTTCTGCATGCTAAATGAATCTGGCTTGTCAGTTATCTGTTCTAGAAGCACGATCCATACTGTCAGCTTAATTAAAAATGTGCTAAAAGAAATACAGCTCATTTGCACATGTGCTAAATGATAAACTTCTGGGTTGGTATGGTATGGTTAGTGGGGATAGATAAAAAATCCATATAAGTGGAGGCCTCCTAAGTGGGCTTATTGCTCTCCCCAAAAAGACACTGGTCTTCATTCAAACCTTCTCGTCCCTCGGATGAAGGTCACAAGGTTAGAAACACTCAGTGTTCTGAGCTTCTCGGGATCCATAAAGGCTTCAATAATTATTTTCCTTTGACTACTCAGAGACACGCAGTGGCCTAAGTAGTGCAAAGAAGTCTCTAATTCAATGCCACAGGCATCACACAGACCATTGTTATGGAGTCCCATCACCATTTTGTGGCGGTTGACCAGATTGTGCCCAGTTAGGACTCCAACCAGTGTACTTAAAGTTTTCCTTGTCTTCTTTCCTTGACTTCTGGGTTACCAGTTAATGTGCTTGATTTAGGAAAAAATACTGAAGATAATTATGTCCATTCTTAATTATAAAAGTGTGCTGAATTATATGCTGAAAACTGTTTTAATACTTTATACATTTTGAAGAAAAAAATACAGTAGATTTACGACGTGTACATATTTTAGTTATAATAACTTGTGAACCTAAACTTATATTTTCTAGACAATCATGTCTTAATTCATCTCATCTTCATTTTGTTTGTTCTCCCTGGAATAAAAATCCACATCTACATCCAAAAAATACAAACATTGCCTTTTCTATGAAACACTGCAGTTTGTGAAAGACTGAAATTGAATCAGTTCTGTCATCAGTCTAGCACAATGCTACATGCTAAAAAACAAACGGTACAAATCGTGCTTCTGTAGTAGTTCGGGCAGTGATAAGGCTAGTATATTTCCATAAAGTTGAAATTCTTGTGACTATTTGATGACAAAAAGTGACGTGTGAAATATATTTGTCTATTTGTGAATCCTGAGACTTTTTTAGTTCTGTAAGTTTTATTCCAAATAGTTTGTCATGAAAAGTGCTGGGCAATATGTATTCTGTTAAATAATTCCAGGTTTTTAGATACATTTTTTATCTACAGTGTAAGACTTTAAGCACTGAAATAACAACATTCTGGCTTGGCTCTTCTGCTCCATCATCCCTCAGAAATTTGTGACAAAAACTTATTTGTGTTAATATCTGCGATGGGTCAACAAACTTTTTTTTTCTAAACTCTGGTCAGCTCATTTTGTGTTTCCTCCAATAATTTTTTTTCCCAAGGCTTCATTTTTGCAGATGGAATTAAAACATGTGTTAGGTTTAACGATTGGAAACAACACTTTAAAAATAAACCAAACAAAAACTATGCTCCCTGCATTCTTGGATGAATCATTGATATTTTCCTTTGTCACTTTGCTTTTCTAACACCACACTTTTCAGCCAATTTCTAGCTGTCATTTTATCAAATGAAAACCATGGTAAACACTGTTATTAGTGTTCAAGGTATAAGCTAATGTAATGCTGCGCTGTATTTCTTCCTGTAGGCGAAGAAATATATATACTTTATGGTGTAATTTCACAAAGCTATTGATTACTTTCCTGTCTGCTTGAAAATACAGCATTTTTCTGAGTCATGAAGAGGACGGAAGACAATAACTCTGGCAGAAAGTCTGAGCTGAAAAGAGAGAGTAGAGGACAAACAAGTACTAAAGAAAAAAGGTTGTCTGGGAATCATCTTTTGAAACAGGGAGTGCTTGGAAGAAGATGGAGGCTAACCAATAGGGTCTGTATGAGTTGCTCTGTCATACTGAGGTGCTAAACACACACACACACACACACACACAAACACACACACACAAACACACTTGCTAAACTGCTTAGCAGGAAACTTGATTTACCTCAACTTACCTTTTTGCTTTTAAATATAATGCAAATTTAAATAAAAGACCCACCGCCTTCCATTCCAGAGTTTTAAACTGAAATGATCTTGTGCTAAGAAGAAACAGAATTATTTTGGTCAAACCTTGTAAATGTTATGGATTAATTAGAATTAGAAAATCTGTTGAGGACCCTAGGATTGCTAACTCAGCTCTTCCAAAATATGATACAGCTCCGCAGCGGGCGGAGCTTAATGAAAAAACGTGTCAATTGTGATGTCACCACACAATATTTCTTATTTCCCCAACATTTGAGCAACATCCACCTTAACAATATTTATACATTTTTATTTTTTCCTTATAATTTTTACAGCTGCTGATGGCCTAAACAGAAGGATAAAGACATGTAAATATAAACATGTATGCGATAAAAAAAACTTTAAGCCTTTAGCACTTTTGAAAATTACTATTTAAGAAGAACTTTATTGGAAAATGTAAATTAAGACTATTCTACATCTACATAAACTTTACATGTTTTATATGTAATTTATATTCATGATTTTATCCATGATTTTGATGGTTAGGTCAAAAATGCAATTTAGTTAGATAATATATTTGTGGCAGCTTTTTGAATTATATTAATTAATTATACAAATATGGTCACCACCACACTAACAATAGCCTACATCTTGTGCTAAATTTCAGTAAACAGGCTAATCTGCTACAGAGTTTTTGTCATGTGGCCCTTTCACTAAAAAGGGTAGTACGAGTACAACAGTCATTTCAATGCCCTCAGTGATTTTTATGGTCATTCCACTTGGTCACTTAAGTACCGCTCTAAAAAGACCCCCTTCAGTTCGGGGCACTAGACAAATGTTTACCTGCCTGCTGTGTTGTGACGGCTCTAATTGCAGGCTCCACGCAGAATATGGGAGCACGAGCGTCCTGTACAGGACACTTCAATTCGGCTGAAAATATGGGACATCCTGGCCAATATGTGACATTTGGCAACCCTAAATACTACTCTCAGCTACTACCACACTAATATTTTGACTTCATATCTGTACATTTGAGTGAGTCAAAAAATTAATAAATTATAGATGTACAATATATTGTTACTTATGGAGAAATCCGTAAAAGTTGACATGTATGCTGTGGTGGGCATCTTGAATTGGATTGACTTTAAATTATAAATCAGTTACAGATGTACATTAAATTATTACTTTCTAAGAGTTTTATTTAAATCATTCTTCTGGTTCAGGAGATATTTTGCTATTGCTAACACTACAGACAAACAAGAACACACTGATCCTGGCAACAAAAAAAAAAATGTTGACGATGCAACAATGAATACAATCAGTAATCTTTTTGTCTTCATGCATAAAAGTTGAATGAACAAACATGTCCTACACAGACACGAATCCTTGAACGGATTGTTGGTTTTATGTATGTGTGTAAAGTAGATGACCACACTTAGCAGTGATTTCTGTTCAGTTTGATAGAGCTCTATATGAACATATTTTGCATCACTCTTAAGCTCAAAGCGAGGCTCTATTTTACAGGAATACAAACAGACTATTTTCTCCACAGCAGGAGGGGGAATTTCAAAAAACATGGATATTGGGACACAAATTCATCAAAAAGCAACTCATATTTGCAGCAGATGCATTATTTTACCTTCAGTTTTGCCTAAGAAGTGGCACATTAAAGGTGGTATTAAAGTGCAGCGACACTTCAGTGGGTGTAGGTGTGTGTGGTGTTACACAGTGTGATTAGCATGCCTGCCATGAATACCAGATTATGTTGTGGACTGTCTGAACGCGGCTCCCTCCATAACCAGAGCACATTTTTTAATACCGTTTGTGTGTTTTGAAGTGTCTAGTGCACGCTCACAATCAAATACCCCCTAAAAAGAAAGAAAAACTCATTTTCCCCTCAATTTTGTTGAGCGAACTAAAAAAAGCCAGCCGGTTTCTCTCCTTTTTCAATCAGCAGTTTCTGTCCTTTGATCATTTATTCACATGATAAAGTGTTTGTATAACTCGTCTGTACATTTCTACATTCAATGTATGATGTGACCTTCTTTGATGTTTGGTTTACAGGGAGTCGCTTCTGCAAACACTAGCCTTTTTTATTTTCCTGTCTGGTTTTGAAAGGTATTATTAATGAGATGGAAACTTTTTAATCTTGTTAATTATTCAGTTTAAATGATCTGACCTTAACTGTAACTACTCACATATATTTAGCACTTTTTTCACCAGAGTGGTTGAACTTGTTAACATAAAGCAAGAAAAAAAGTAAAACTTTCAGGTTCAGTTGTTATATGAGCCAATGTTTGTGTCATCCAGATCACTGACATCATCAGTCTACAGTATATCTTCCAATTGCAGCAACACTTTTTCAAGATGTTGCAAAGAGGTATAAAGCACACACAATGCCAGACTGAAGGGGAAGGACATCTGAGAGTTTTTATAGACTGAGGCTGATGAGCTGAGTGGAAACTCATGGTTAAGTGATGACCAGGAAAAGGTGAGTGAGAGGGGTAGGCGCTGAGAAGCAGAAACTTAAAGTGATGATGGTAGGAAAAACACGGGGCGGCAACAAAGCAAACTGAAAACAAAGAAAGTACAGAAACTGAATGATCAATAGAAATAAACAGGAAAATAAACCTAAAAATGGTGAAAAACAGCTCATAACGCTGATGACCTTTACTTACTGGTATGACTGATTGTTGGATGCTCAGGCAGCTGCCTGATAACACTACTGTTGCATTTGTGAACCACCATTTTATGCCCTTGGGTACCTGTTTGATTCATGTCTACTACTGGCAAAACAAATCCCTACCCCTAGACTGCATGTTGACCAAATGGTGTCCAAATTAGACTGTTCATCATTGAAGATGAACTTTTTTTTGTGACTGTAGACTTCAAGATCTGTTGGTACTTGGTTGAATTTTAAATTGAAGGTCTATCATTCATTAGGATAATGCTTTTCCTACCTTTCATGCCAGTTTTAAGCTGAAATCTAATACTGAGCAGGGATACAGTTTGAGCCATTTTGGTGATCCTGTATAAATTATGTTGTGCACAATCTCGTGAAATTGGGAGATCTTGCAAGATGTCATGTCATAGCACTCAAAGTGTCAACAATCAGTAGGTTTGAGATCCAGATTGAAAGCATAACTCAGAACAACAGGGTTAATAAACACCTGAGGAGAAACAATGAGGATGAGAGTGGACAGAGTACACAGGCAGAGGTGGGATAAAACAAAGCAATTTCACAAAAGTCAGATTTATAAATCCAGGATATCGGCTGTAAACTGAGCTTGAACAAGTCTTCAACTTGTAAACAGCTGTAATCTGTTCCTCTAACGTCAAGCCACTCTTAAACAGGTTGGCTCATTCAAACCAGATGTAAACAAATCAGACATGTAAGTGAGTCTCAGTCCTTCCCAGCAGTGTGATGGTTAATTATGGATCATATGACGACATGAAGCAAAACAATTGAATGCTGAAATGATTTCAAAAGTAAAAACCTTTTGTGCCTCTGACTCTGTTTCTAAGTTTTCTGAAATGAACAAAATAGGCAATTGATCGCTTTGCCTTAAAATGATTGCTGTACATTTGGGAAATGCCGAACAGTTCAGCTGGGGAGAGAGGGAGAGTGATGAACTACCCCCAGACCGTGTATGTTTGGAGAGGGGGAGATCTTGCAGAGCCGAGCGCTGAAGGGAGAGCGTGAGTCGGGTTCCTGTGCGCACGTGTGTGTGTTGGGGGGAGGCAGGGGTGTGGTGCTGCAGCAGACACAAAGAAGGGGGGACGGCTCTGAAATTATTAAAGACAAAGTTGAGGTTGAGTCTTATCTGATAAATAAAATAAATATATTTACTCTGTATGAAACACACTGATTTCTGATCAGACACTGCAAAAACTAGCCTTCTAAAATGAATTTAAAATACTAGATTATACTCTGAATCTTTTTAAACTAATTTATAATTTGCAGTTTAACAATTTATATCTGAGTAGTATATCTGATCCTCTGAGACATTTCATTAAAATCTGTCCATTGGTTCCTGAGATATTTTGTTAGCACACTGACAGTTGAAGTCTGTATTATTGTCAGCATTTTAAACTAAGATCTGCAAAGATGTGCAATTTGTTAGTGCTCACATTATGTATTGGGGATCAATCACAGCTATTATCACACCGATTTCTATGTCAATAATTGTAAAATATACTGAATTATAGCAATTATTTTTTATGTTATATGGCTGTGACACACACAAACACACACTGATACTTGCACATTCAAACACACACAAACATTAATGTCCACTTTCACATTTTGCCTGCTGGTAATAATTGAGAACATTTTCCTTGTTAATCTAGCTTGTGCTCCTTTCTTTTATTTTCAGCCACTTGCTGTAATACCCCTTTTGCTCTCTGACCCATTTCCTCTTATTTTTACTGTCAGCAACCTTCATCCATCCTTCCTCTGCCCTTTTTTTTGCCTGTTTGCCCTTGCTTGTCATTTTCTTCCACCCTTCATTTCACATCTGTTTTCTGTCTCACACCTTTATTTTTGCCATCATCTTCCAATCAGTTCTCCTAACTGACAACTCCTTGTTCTTTTACCCCTCCCCACCCATCTTGTTGTACTATTTCAGACTTTTCTAAGAAGATAAAAGGTTTAGAAATATTTAATGTCAGGTGAGTGAACAAAGTGTTTAAGCATGCATAAGACTGCGGCTTGACTGGGATGTATTAAAACAAATCAGGATAGAGACCGCAGAATGTGGAAAACATGTACATAACTATGAGGTAAGGCTGAGCAGTCCATATATTTATATGTAAGTACTATGCCACACATCAAAATATATGCAGTTCATATTTTACCAAGCTTTCCGTGGACTAAAAATGGATCAAAAATGGTTTTGACGCGTTTGATGTTACTTTTTATCTATATTTATTCAGGCTGAACAATTTACCATGACTCATAGCTCCGAGTGTTGCCCTGAGCGAGAGATGCTTACGCCGCGCTGCTGAGGATCTTGCCAGGCATGTCAGGGAAACTGTCAATGTAAATTCTACCTCCGTGGAACCTACTGCACAAGCCTAAAGGTGGGCTTTTGTTTAATTGAGACCTCAACATGACGACACAAAACGGGTTGTTTGCAAAAAGTGGAAAGGCTGTCTCTGTTTTAAATCCCACCGTGGTTTTTCTTTAATTTTTTTAATGTCATTTTCAATCCCTGGAGTGAAGGAAAGTGGAGAGGTAGATCACAGCTACTCATGTAAATTAAGAAAAAACTTTTAGTGAACACTTGTTTTGACTCTTGAGCTCAAAGATTTTATTTAAATTTTTTATTTAACATTTTACCAGCTCATAATTCAGATAATTTAAATAGTGGGATCCTGTGGGGAAACAGTATTTTACCTGTTGTAAACTGCTTGTTGAGAAACCTTAGATTGGAGAACTAATTCTGACTGGACCAATCAGCATCTATAAACTAAGGCAATAAAAGAAACATAATCATAATAACTAGAATTGATCCTTGAAGAAAGGGCTTGCCTCTAAGGGTGAGATTATTTTGAAATTAGTCTCTTGGCTACCACCATACCAAATTTTAGCTCAATATGTCTAATATGGTCAGTAATTCATTTTATCTATGGCATCCTCCTTGAATTTTTGATTTGGCTTCAGTGTGATAGGGATTGTTCTCACCACCACATCAAATTTCAGGTCAACATGTCTTAAAATGGCCAGGATATTACAGTTAAAAATGAGCTCCTGCAGCCATCTTGATTTTAAAATAAGGATTTAGTATTTCTTAAAGCTTGTTCTCAGCTACTATACCAATTTCAAATGTTCTATACACTAGCACTAGCATTATAGCATCTTTGAAAATTAGCATCAGCAGTTAGCTTAAACTTGTGATTAACTTTCAGAATGTGCTGGGTGAGCTTTCAGCTACCACCACACCAAATTTGAGCAAATTATGTCTAAAAATGACTGAATATGGACAATTTTAAATTTTAGCTATTCCGCAATAGCTAAAATGTAAAATTGACCATATTCATTGTGGATTTTTTTATTTAGATTCAGAGTGTGTAGGGGATTGTTTCATGCTTCCACTACACCAAATTTCTTGGCCAAGTTCTTGCAGTTTCAAATTAGCCCTGACAGCCATCTTGAATTTTAATTTAGCATTCAGAGTTTGTTGAAGCTCGTTCTCGACTACTACTATACCAGTTTTTACCTTTTGTATGTCTAAGAAAATAGCTAAATTATAGCTTTTACTAAAATTTGCATTAGCTGTTAGTTAGATTAACTCACAGCTAAAAACCCACCAAATGTCAGCCTACTATGACTAAAACTGGATGAAATATAGTCAATTTTATATTTAAGCCATGGCAGCCATCTTGGCTTTTTGATCTGGCTTCAGCTTGTGATGAGGAGTGTTTTCTGCTATCACCACATACAATTTCAACCCAGTATGTCTTAAAATGGCCAAGTTATTGTAGTCCTGTTAAAGTTTATTTTCTGTCTTGTGAATTTTAGTATTCCTGCTTACCTTAAATGCTTTCTTTACAGTCTTGTTTTAATTACGTATGTTTATCGTTACTTGACTGGTTTTTATATTCAAGGTTTGTTTCATTTCTCAGGTTTCTACTCATGTTTTCCTCAGTGAGACATGTTTTCAGCTACATTCCCACCTGTCTGCAATCTGTAATTAGCTCAGCTGTTCCTTGTTCCAGTAATCATCCATCCCAGCGTCTTTAGTGTCCTCTGTTTCTTAGATCATTGTCAGCTCCAACTGTTCCCCAGCTCTGGTTTGTTCTGTGTTTTCTGGTTCCCTGTTGCTGCCACATTTTGTTGTTTTTTTCTTGGATTTCGTATGCTCCTGTGTCTGGTTTGCTTTTATTGCTTAGTGTGTTGCATCGTCTGCTTTTTGTTTTGTCAGTAAAGATTAGTTTTTGCTTGAGCTCCTCTGCTCCAACATCCTCATTTTGGCCATGTACCTAGTTTCTAAGTCCATTTCTGTTGATTAATGCAAAGACATGTAATTAGTATGTTCTACTGGCATGTATTGAACAACAAGGGACTGTGAAATATAAAATGGCAATTGCATTAAAAACTAGAATAGTTCCTGGAGAAACTAAGAAAGGGCTTGCATCTTTTACATTTTAGCTATGGTGGCCATTTTGGATTTTTGATTTCTGAACGGGATGAAGAGCATTGTCTGTGTCCAAAATGGCAGGCCGGGTCCTCCGAAGGACCCAGTCTACCCGGTCGAGGTGGGCCGGGTCCTTGGTAGACTGGGAAGTCCGGAAAAAAAGTGTCTGTGAATTTGGACGGTCTAACCTCCCTTCCTTACCCCCGCATTTCAAAGATTTGAATGATCCATTTAATCCTCTGGCTATTTATTGTTATTGTCTATTCTTCTTTTATTTTTTGTTTATATAGCGGCCTAAAAGAAATGGAGCAGCATAACTAGAATTAGTGCATTTGAGAGAGTGAGGCCACATTCAAACCGATTCAACAGAGGAAGTTGAGCCAGCTAATCCGACCCCACTGCTTACTCTATTAACGCCCCACCAGCTGCACTTTACCCCAGCACTCTGAAAAAAGAAAAATAAACTCAACACACACAAAACACAACTCAGGCGTGAAGACTTCCTCTCGGATGCCACAGCATATATCCGTCGAAGCACGTGTTCATGAAAACAGACACACACCGTGGGGCATGAGTGTGGGATGCACACAAATACTCTGACGCTTTTAGTCACACTTGCAGCGCATTCATGCGTGTACCATACAACATGTGCAGTACTAATGCACACAGAGACATCTGCAGGGCATGCAAAGCCCCCCCGCCCCCTCGGGGAAAACGTTTTGGTTTGTGTGTAACACGGAAAGTTTCCCAGGCGTCAGAACTCTGCTAATAAGAACATACTGCCCAGACTCACAAGTGTGACCTTCCGAGACCCCAAGGGGAAAATCAGAGGTGCAGTAACTGTAACAGTTTGACTTGCTGTTCTGTGAGTTGTCGGATCATCCGGCTAGTTAGCTGACTGGTTCTGCTGGTCTTGATCCAGAGGTCAGTGGCTAAAGGTGCATTAAACAGATGGATTCTCCTTCAGAATGAGTCAAATCATACAGCTGTTTACACAAAACCCTGTTTATATTCACAGAATACCTAACAATGTTTAAACGTGTATTTATTTTGCACATTAATGTACAACCTCAAATCTAATAGTGTTTTAATGTGTAAAATGTAAATAAAAATAGAATGCAGTAATTTGCAAATCCCATAAACCCACATTTTAATCACATCAGAACATATTGTCCATTTAACCAAGTCTTACAATCTAATATCCAGTCCAAAAACATATGTATTTTTTTTTACTTTGTTTTGAAACCGATATACTAAGCAGGAGTCGAATGTGACGGATTATTAATCTTGTTAGCCTGGAATTTTTCTCTCAGTTTTAAGAACTCTTACCAAGTGCATTGTCTCAGATTATTTTACTCAATTCAAGAAGATTCAGACTATAATCTATTATTTTTTAACACATTTTCAGATGGCTCATTTTATCATCATATCAGATGTTTTAACTAAGATATTGAGGTAATTTTGAACTTCATGAAACAAGGTGGTGCAGTGGTTAGAGCTATCACCTCACAGCAAGAAAGTCACAGTATTGCCTGCTGTCTGAATGGAGTTTGCATGTTGTGCATGCATGGGTTTTCTCTGGATATTCTGGTTTCCTCCCACTGACTATGTAATGGATCGATATGGGACTCTGATCTGATTTGAAAAATCAATGAAAAAAAAGCTGGCATGGTGGCAGCAAACATACAAAAATCATGACAATGAATATTTGAAGACATGGTGGACCGGAGGCATGAAACAACAGGCAATGATCTGCTGGGGCAATAGAGACATGGGGTTGGTTGAAAACAACTGAGGATGAGTGTGAAGTGGAAGAACCTCCAAAATCTCCAGCAACTGGTCACAGGTCCAAGACATTAACAAAGAGTGGGTGCTTCACAGTGGTAAACATGGTCATGACCCAACTTTCTTAACAAGCATTGCTGTTTGCAATCTATCCATTTTATTTTCCTACTTTTTCTTTCCAGGTCACAGGGGTCTGGTGTCTAACTCCAGCAGTCACAACTGGTCCAGCTGGTTCACAACTCCGTTATAAGGCCACATAAATATGTAAACAATATAAATAAATGATAATATATAAATAAATATATAGAAAACATTGACTCTCACCCAAATCTAGAAACAATTTAGAACAACCAATTAATCTTGGATAGTGTCCTATTCCGGTCTAAAGCAGACTTTCAATAATCCTGGTTTTTTTTATTATTTGTTTTAGGGGTCACCCCTAAAACAAATAATAAAAAAAACTTATTAGATATTTTTTTTGATATTTTTAAATATCAGTGATCGGACAGAAATCTGCAGATTTCTGTCCGATCACTGATATTTAAAAACCCCGAACTGCTGATTCTGGTTTTGGCTGATATCAATTTTTAAAATAGATGAAACTATCAAATTTTATAAAAGACACCTTTAATGTTCCAATCTCATTTTATTGAAAACACTGAACAATTGAAACAATACAAATTAGTTTCAACTGGACATCTCACAGCAGAGCAAAAAGGGACAGTGGCTGATTTTCAGACCTTTGTGGAGGTAGATGAGAAGTCAGTCTTTCCCACTGATCTTATCTAAGTATTGGTCGATCTCCCAAAAGTAAGGAAATCAGTGCAGTTAAATTGGCCAGCCAAATTATTGGTGCACCCCTAATTTTTTTGTTTTTTTTCTTGGATGGAAACATATGTTGGTTTACAATTTATATATACTTTTCTACAATGTTGCCCATAGCCACTACTGAATCAGTGAGCCAGACATTTGAACTATTTAGTGATAAAAAAAACAGGATGGTCCCTCTATTCTTTAGTACAGAGGACGTGGCTTCTGTAGTTTTCAAAAACAATTTCAAATGTAGTTTTGTCTGACCACAGAACAGCTTTCCACTTTGCTTCAGTCCATTTTTAATTAGATTTGGTCCAGAGAAGACGACAGCATTTCTGGATGGTTTTCACATATGGCTTCTTATTTGCATGAAAAAAGCTTTGTGGAGGACACAGTGAAATGTGTTTACAAGACTGTGATTTGTGGAAGTGTTCCTGAGCCCATGCAGTGATGTCACAACATAATCACACCTGTTTTTGATGCAGTGCTGCCTGAGGGCCCAGAGATCACCGCCATCAAATATTAACTCTCAGCCTTGTCCTTCAAGCTCAGGGTTCTCCAAAATCTTGATTTTTTTTGATAACGTGTGTGAACTGCAGATGATAGGCTAATCAAAGTATTGCCAAATTTCTTTGTTCACTCTTTTAAGACTCAATATTTTGCATACCGTTGAGCCCAAGCCAATCTTTACCTCTTAGAGTTTCAGCCTCTCTATGTTCACATTACATATTTTAATGCTTAGTTCTAAATATTTTTGACCAGATCTTTTTTTTGTGTGTGTGTGTGTGTGTGGCCTTTCACATTATAAATTAAATGTGACCTCTAGTCTCCAATGTAAACAATCCACCACCCTAACGTGAGAAGATGATGTGACATCACATGCAACATGCCGTGTTTACAGAATTATATAAGGATGCTACAAATATCACGTGTGGATGAATCCTGATGTTGTACAGTAAGAGTCAACCAAATTATTCTCTACCATTTGATTGTGCTGATTTTGATCTCCTCAGATGCAGAAATTACTGAAAATAGAAACAAACTCACATATTGATCTCATCTTGCTGGTATTAATCCAACACCAATGTTAGTATCAGATGTTGGTGTAGATTCTCAAATATCCAAGGTATGGCATATCTAAAATAATAATAATAAAAATCATGAAACAACTGGACATTTCTTCTTTAATTCAAGACTGGTGGAGCTCCAAACTTTTAGGCTGCATGACCTTGGTACCAATATCAATATGTGGTTCAATCCTCTTTAGCAATGTTCTGATACTGGTACCGTATCAGTGTTTTTACAAGTACTCATACAAAATACCCTGATACTCAGAACCAATATCAATCCTGGTATTGATTCTAAATTCAATGTGTTCCAGTTTACATTTCAAGTAAAACATTTGTCAGTTTCATGTTTAATATAAGTTAAAAAAAATAAATAAATTTTGCAACAGTCTATATCATGCTCTATATTTGATTTGATACAGTCAGAAGGGCTGTAGGCCTGTAAGAACCACCATTTGTATTTCTAAAAATAAAGTGTTTTTAAAGTTATTGTGTAATGTTTAAGTACTTGGTATCGGCCTGTACCTATGAAGTACTCATACTCCTACTCAGTTTGAGAAAAATTGGTAGTGGGTCACCCCTAATCCTCATACTTTTACTTCAGTGATGTAAAAGTTGAATGTGATTACCAATTATTTAAATGCGATATGACTGTTTAAACTGAAAAAATGAAAGTCTTGGGTGATATTAGAAAAAAAAACTGGATCTGTTACGTTCTGACAGTATCATAAACAAAACCAGGTATGGAGTGAAGCCCCTCTTTTCTCATGGTTACGTTCTTAGATTACCCACAAATTGTGAATAAAACACAAATATTTAATGCAATCCAGTATTATTTATTATTATTGACCTTTTTATTTAAGGCAGGTCCTATTGTGATTACAGATCTCTTTTCCAAGGGAGGCCTGGGTGAAACATATTGTACATATTTTTGGTCTGTGACAGAAAACTGGAATACCCCCCAAAAAAACCCATGCAAGCACGAAGAGGACATGCAAACCCCTCACAGAAAACCCCCCTGTCTGAACGGGGATCAAACCCAGGACCTTCTTCTTGCTGTGGGGCATCAGAGCCATTGAGCCATTGTACCGCCAAACAATAAAGGCTTGCAGTACATTTGGAGTGGCATCGTAATGCAGTAACAACCAAACCAAAACAAACAGGTATACAGCTACACACCCCACAGTAACTGTTAAGGTGGTAATGCTGTGCTCCGGGTGGGGCTTGCTTCCTCCATTTCTTTTCTTGTTCTTTTTTTTTCTGGAACTGAATTTCTGTTAATGTTTGTTACAAAATTTGATAATCATGTTGTTAATAACTTAGCTTGAAAACTCAAAAAAAAAAAAAGTGCAAGAGAGAGAAACAGAAAAAAAGGCATACCTTACTTATACTGTATATCTGGTTTCTGCGATATTACAGACTATAAGTTAAGTTACATGAAAAAAATCTGCAAAAGACTGAGTCTCCAAACTATGAAACACAACTTTGTGTGGTTTCACTATAATTGCTTATGGGGAAAAAAAAGCATCTGATTTGGGCCACTTTTGCCTGCAGTGTGATTGCCGCCAAAAATGCTCTTTTAGTTCCCAATCTCTTGCTGACCTGGTAACATTAATCCTAATTCACAGCAAAATTCTCCTACAGCCATTTTTTTGTATCAGTAACTTTTACAGCTTTTTTATTGATCCTGTCCCAACTCCTTTTGAGATGTGTTTCCTCTTTACCCTACCTGTTTTCTCTAAACAAATGCAGTTTCTTAGATTCAACATTTGATATGTTTATATTCCTTTTTGACTGAAATTTTGCAAATCTCTGCAATCTTTTATTTGTTTTACATTTTACAAAACAGCCCCAATTTCTCTCCAGAATTGGGGTTGCACATAACTTTAATTTGGCACATATGAAGAATCGATAGAGACGAGCACTCACACAGTGAGGAGACTGTGTCCCGTTACTCATCAGGCTTCAAGTGAGAGCTGGCAGGAGGCATCGATATGGCCAGAGCCCGCTCTCCTGGGCCCACCTGTCGATTACACCGGTGAAGACAAGCTGCCTGGTGCCTCAATCCATTCTCCGCAGCTTCCTCCGGGCCTGTAGACACCTGAAGAATTCTGATACCAGCAGGGAATAAGGGACTTCCCACTCCACGCCGCCAGATACGCAGTGGTTTGCCTCTGCTGCAGGAAGACATGGTGATAAACAGGTCTACAGAGGGATGGAGCGGGGATCCAGATGTATTGCTCAAATGGCAATGAGTCACTTTGTATGGACTGAATGAAGGAGATTATAATCAAGCTGTTCACAGAAACATAATTCAATTTACACAAAGCCCAACAGTAGATTTTATTGACTTGGATAACAGTTTTTAACACAATAAGAGAGATCAAAAAACTAAACTAAAAAACACCAATAAATCTTTAAGAATAGCAGGTATAAATGTTTTTATCACTTATTTGTTCTTCAGAGGTAAGTTTGGATTTTTAGTTTTTAGGGACAACAATTATTTCTACATTTTCGGCCAAATTACCAGAAGCATTTAAAGCGTTTCTTGTTCTGAGGAACAAAAATAATTTGTTTAATTGCTTTTCTATTGACTCTGCAAACAATTTGACAAATGTCGGATTCCTGACACAAGGTGGGCTCGACCTGCAGCCTCAAAATTAAGAACAGGAAGAGTGGGAGATTTACTCAATCAGGTAAACTTGGTGATAGAAAAAAAATGCATACTGGAAGAATTTGGGGTAATATTTTTATTTATTTAGTTTTTCAGAAACACTTGTTGACGCATCAACCATTTTAATTCATTTAAGGAATCCATATGTGTCAACATCTGTGTCAAAACTAAAGTCATCTTATGAGATTTGAGATGTAGCTGATTTGGTCAAATCATGTAAATAACTTGATGCACAATCTTGTGTAACCTTTAAACTCAAGATCTGTAAAACTGATTGAGTTGTAGCCTTTTTGTGTTTTGAAACTTGTTGATCAGGTTTAACTAGGTTGACTCAAAAAGTTGATCAGGTGCAGACCAACATCCAGTGAATAATTTCCAAATGTTGCAATAAATATCCTTAATATTGGTTTTTATCAAATATTTTGCTAATAGATAAACAGCATTGCTACCAACAGCTAATGATAACCAATTATCTCAGTATTTGTAAAAAAAAAAAAAGAATAAAAGTTGAGTTACATACATTTTTGTGTTTTCCTGTGGTCAGTTTCAGCATATTTGACTCCAAAAGGTAATAAGTTGTATATGTGCATCCACTAATTGCTAATAATTACAATCAGTGCAGTGACTCATGAGCAATTTTGCTAACAGACACACACAATTACATCACACTCTAGTGCTTTAGACAACTTACGCTGACTTGTAAAAATTTTGTCATGAAGAAATTGCTCATATAAGTTATATATTTATATTATGTATATATCCAAATTAGGGTTTTGATAGATTTTTTATTCCATTTTCAGCAAACGTATTCAGAGTGGGACAAAAATGTTATAAGCTGGCAAAGTTTGTCTAAAATGTTACAGTGTGACAGGACCTTTACTTTACCTTTATAAAGGATTCATTAGTGTGTTTTAGATAAAGCATTTATATTGCATTAATAACCTTTTATAAAACATGAACTCAAGCTAACTACTCAACAAGATCAAACTGCACTGAGTATATATTGATAGTTGGTTAGCAATGTACTGTACATTACAAGATAAACTTTGTATAAGTGCTTGTAGAGCTGCAGAAACTGGCAAAATGTTCAACATCTGAATTCTGAAGAATATTAACCCAGGGAATTAGGATCAATTTTAGAACAGCATTTTTTATTTATTAGTCAGTTATATACCACTCTTTTGCTGACTCATAGTAAACACTAAAAACAAACAAAACAAAAAAAAAAAACACCTTCCTTCAGCAGAGCAAAAAGTGACTTGTGTCTGTATAGTTTCAGCACCATGGACAGCTCTCAAGATGCTTCTCTTCAAAAACTCATTTATTAGCTCCCCCCACCACGAGTTCCCTCTCCCGCTTTAATGCTGACTTAACGCTAATAAATCTTGCTAATAGAGCACAAAATATTGATTCCTATGAAGGTCATCTCGACCGCAATTAATAATTGCGCAAAATTCAAAAAGCCCGGAGTGAACCGCTCACAGGATTGTTCTGAGCCTGATCCTGGTGTGTGCAGCTGCAGGGGCTCGTGGACAGATGCGACATGTGGAGGAAGCTGAAGAAGTGACGCTCTCATGTGAGCAATCACGAGACCCCTTCCCCTCCCCTCTCCTCCCTAAGTGCCCCCACCGCTTTTTTTCTTTCGCTCCGCAGGTTTCAAAGTAAAGGTCGACGACTCTTTCGAAGCTAGATGGCAGAAGAGCCACACTGCAGCCGCGCTGCGCCCTCCGCCCGCTCTCTGTGCGCGCACACTGCGCTCCCTGTGCGCTCTCTCTCTCTCTCTCTCTCTCTGCGCCGTCATCGCCTCCCATCTTTGCATTGCAAATCTCCCAGCCCCATCACTCCCAATAAGGGCTCCGCTCCATCTCTAAAATGAAAATCAGAGTTCTGGTGGGATTAGGCGACGAAGGGGGTGGAGGTGCCATTTCTGTGAGAGTGTCACCCCCCTTATCCTCTTCCTCTTCACCTTACCTCCCCATCTTTGCTCTCCTTGTGACACGTGAACCACATGGAATGAATTAGCAGATTTCATTTCTTTCCCAGAATTTACCCCCACCCCCCCGCAACTCCTTCTCGTCCTCGTGCGCACCTCACTGTTCCCACTTTATGATTTGTTACACACACACACACACGCACACACACCAGCCAACTCATACTTACACAGGACGCTCTCTCTCTCTCTCTCTCTCTCTTCCCCCCCCCCCGTACCTCCCCCCCCCCATCTCTCCCTCTCTCTCTTTCTCGCTCTCTCTCTCATTCTCTACCTGGTTCGATAGCTGATCGATTCAGATACAGCCTCAGATTGGAAGCTGGACTCCTCTCCGTTACTCAGCTGCTTTGCGGGGAATTTAAAATTAATATATATATATTTAAAAAAAAAAAAAAGGGAAAGGAGCAGTGGTGACGGGGGTGCGTGTGTGAAAAAAAAAAGAGATGTTGGCGCGCGCCCGCGGGGATCCTCACACTTGATGCCCCTCTCAGCAGAGATGGTTGAGCCCTCGTCCAGGTCGCTCCTGTGGTCCTCTCATCAAACCCGGTCTCGCTCACTTCTCCTCCTCTCCCATCAGCTGACACCGCGCGGCGGGGCGGCTTGGCTCCTCTGTCTGCTTCTCCTCTGAGAACCCCCACTCCAAAAACCTCCTCCACCACCTTCCTCCCACCCCCCTCCTCCCTCCCTTCCCTTCCCCATCCACCAGACAGAACCCGGACCCCAAAAAGGAAAAAAAAAAACAAAAAAAAAAAAAAACCCGGCTGTTAAAGCTGCTGCTGAGAGCACGATGAAGGGGATTTTATCAAACGGGGACGGACGCTACGACGGATCCGTGGAGCTGCGGGACGTCTTCAACAGGAGATGCGTTAAATGCGGCCGCGGGGACTTAGTTCAAGGCAGAACCATGCGGATTAGGACGGGGATGGTTTTCTGGAATCTCTTCTTTTCACTGATGTTCACTTGTGTGAAAGGTAACGAGCCACTGCAGCAATCCTGTGGGTTTATTTAACGCTGCGTCTTATGTGTGCATATATATATATATATATATGTATGAATGCATTTATACATATGTGTGTGTATGTGTGTGTGTGATGCAAAGCTTTAATGTTACAGACAAATGAGGCAACCACTTTTCTCTTCTTCTTCAGAAAAAAGGGCGCATTTCTGGGGGTCTTTGCGCTCAATGCGGGCTTTGACTGAGTCGCTCAATAGAGCTTCTTGCGGTAGCCTCCTTCTTCTCCTTCTTCTCCTTAATAGCCTACGTGAGCTGCTTTGCTTAGTAGGCTAACTAGTGGATTGTTGAGGCGCAAGTGCACACACTGCAGATTCCTTCTGAGATGTTAGAGGGGCGGAATCTGAGTGATTGGGAATAAAATAATACTATTAATAAACAAGCATCTGCGAGTTTAAAAGTGTGTGCGGTTTGTGCGTCAGAGCCAGTTTGGTGATTTGGTGGTTGTGGGACTTGCAGGTGTGAGCAGGTGGAAGGTGGGCTGCTTGTTATTCACTCAGAGTCTGAGTCCTTGATCTGGCTGCTCACGTGACCGCTGATTCCTCTTTGTATGTTATTCAAATGTATATTTAAACTTCTTCAAATGTTCCTTAAAATAAGTCTTGTTCTGGGTTTTTATAAACTCTTTTATAACTTGGAGAAAACACAAAGATCTGACTCTCCAGCCTGTCTTACTGCGGACTCTTCATGTTCTTTGAAACTAGAACTCTTCAATTCTGTCCAGATCAGCAATCATTGCTTTTTTTCAACTACATTGTAATTATTAAACATTACAGCAAAAACCCCATGAACCACTAAGGGATAATGTTCTTGTTAAACCAACATGTGTGAAATTCTCTTTCCTGAAACATTAAGAAAGAATATCACTCGTCACCTTTTCCTGCCATAGATTTAAACTGAAATCATTCTTTGCCGAATCAAAAGCTGTTCTGGTAAAACTTTGAAAATGCATCAGCTCATTCAAGGATGTGAGGTCATACATGTTAGACCTTGGAAGTGTGTTTTGGGAATGACTCCCAGCTACTGTCGCACTCAATTTTAGCTGAGCGTTTGCAAAATTGACTGAGTTATGGCTGTTTTAGTGTATTCCAAGTGCAGTTGGTGGTCATTTTAAACTGTGGTGTCTCCAATCTGTTTTAATTATATATTAAATGATTACTGATTTCTCAGAGTTTCATTAACACCTGTCAAGTGGTTGGTGACATATTTTGCTAATGGACAGTGTTGATTCCAATCAGGAATGCCCGAGTTTTAAACAAAATCTTGTGTAAGCTGTTAGAGCTCAGAGTATGTGTTGGAGAAGACTCTCAACTACAACCATTACTACAATGACCATTTATGGCTATTATCTGTGGCGGACATTTTGATCAGGGGTGAATCCATTAGGTAATCAGTTGTAGATGTTTTATTAATTTGTTTTATTTTACAAGTTTCTTAAAACTCAGTCCTCTGGTTCATGAGATTATTCCAAGGACAGAATCAATTTGGACTCAGATTATGAGTTGGAGATGACCCACAGCACACGTTAGCTCAATATCTGTCACACTGACAGAGTTATTTTTGTAACAGTTAAATATGACTGTGGCAGCCATGTTGTATCAAGTTAACTTCAAAAGTTAATCAGGTATAGAATGGCATCCAATGATTATTTTCTGTGAGTTTTGTTAAAATCCAACCATCGGTTCATGAGATACAGACAGACAAACATGTAGACACAAGTAACAACGTCATCACCCACTTGTCACCTGTCAGAGCTGGGTGATAAAGTTTAGTCACAGTCCCTAAAGGTGATCATGTGAACATGTGTGTGCTTGTTAGACACAGCTTCCTACCCGTCGAATGCATGGAAGTGTCTCTGAGTTTGAGCACATATATCAGGTTTAAATGCAGATTCTGCCCCCTCTTCTTGTGAGTAATTCTCGTGTCTGTCCATTGGGGGTGGATGTGCAGCATAAAACAGAAAAAAGGAGCCAAGTTGACTCGACGCTGTTTCATCACCACCCACACTGAGGCAATGTCAAACCTCCAGGCCACTGCCAGTCCTCCCAGTTCTCTTACTTATTAGGGAGGCAGCCAGCCGGGAAGTGGTGAGGGAAGAGGGTGGGAGAAACGAAGGAGGAGGAGGAAAAGGAGGCGACGGTCCCCCCTTTTCTTTTTCTTTTTTGAAAAGGAGAGGGGAAAGAACCGCTGAACAGCTGTTGTTCCACTGCTCTGACAGTTGACACAATGTTTGCAGAGATAAAAAAAAGTACCAACCAGATCTGGACTGTGACTCACTTTTCCTGCAAAAATAATGATGCCAGAAAAAAAAAAAATTCCTTCGGAGGAGTTTTCCACCACAGCATCTTTTTTTTTTTTTTCAACTAGACTGAGCCACATGAACAATTTCAATTCAAAGTTTACCAACTTTTCACCATCCCCTGACATCAGCTGTAGCCATTTTGGTAAACATGGAAAACAATTTTGTGCACAATCTCATGTAATCTTTTAGCACTCGGAGGATGCGTTGAGGATGACTCGCACCAAATTTTAGCCTCAAAATCTGTCAAAGTGACCGAGGTACGGCGACTTTCACGTTGGCGGATCGCTTTTCCTGACAGCCATCTTGGATTGGATTGACTTCAAAAGTTAATCAGCTGCAGATGTTCAAGGAATAATTACTTTCTGAGAGTTTCATTCAAATTTGTTCAGTTATTTATGAAATTTTGTGCTTCTGGTTCAGTTCACTCACACACACACACACGTACATCCACACAAAGACGGGGCAAACACATGGCTCTACCTTTACTTTCAGCAGTAAACAATGAAAAATGTCTAATGTCAAATGTCTTATAATATGAGTGCATAAAACTACAACAAACATGATACAGAAAGCACATATGCAGACTTTTATTATGAAAAAATGTAATGTATCAATGAGCTGTATCTCGTTAGAATGAGGTGACCATCTCGTTCTAACTTGTTGTGGTTTATAATAGTGTTTTTGCATAAAGAGCATCTGAATGCAGACATGAAATGCATTCAGCTCTGGTGCCACATGATACAATGCTGGACCAGGTCTGAGCACAAACTCCAATATGTGCTTTGTTCTTCTTTGTTTTCACAACATGGATTTTCATAAAAATGAAAACTGTGGCCCAGTCTTCCTTTTCTCCATCAGGTTGTATTCTATCAAGTCAAACGTCCTCAAAAGTGATGTCATACTTAGAGGGTTATAGTAACTAAGTACATTTACTTTGTTACAGTACTTAAGTAATTTTTTTGAGGATTTGTAAGTTTTTTTAAATTGTAACTTTTACTTTTATTTTGTTACATTCAAAACCCAAAAATGTTACTTTTACTTCTTTACTTTAAAATTTAACCCCAAGCTACTAATTTAAATAAAATAAAATGTTATGCCATACGACAGCTCTACGCATTTGTGTTTTTCTCTTCTCTTGAGTTATTCATTTAAAAGTTGCATTTATTAATTTCTTTTCTCTTTAATACACTTTATTCTTTGAGACATTCAGCTACTTTTTAGATATTTGATTTCTGTCTGTGGAGCAGAAATTAGGAAATATCCTGAAGAAGAAAGGCCTTCACATATGGCTTTTTTCCCAACATTACATTGAACAATCAGCATCAAGTTATTACAAAAGTTAAAATGGTATACCTTGAGAAAGTGAGTGACTGAGTGGTTGGTTGCTGGTCTTTTTTGTAGTCTTGTCATGGACTTGCTACCTGTTCAGGGTCCAGTGATTGCTGGAGATGAGCACCAGCTCTTCCACAGCTCAGAAGTGAAAAGTAGTAAAGAAAATGGATAGATGGATGACAGGATAGCATTACTTAAAGAAACGCTTATTACCTTCTTGTCAAAGTTTTGGATAAAGATCATTTGTTAAGAAATGACAGTTCCAGTCACTTTTGTCAAACCTTGGAAACATCAGTACGTAACAGTCTGATGTGATCTTGCGTGACCTGTTTGATCTCAGACATTATGCTGTGAAGGACTCTCAGCTATTACCACATCATCATTGTTAGCTCAGATTCCATAAATCTGACAAAGTTATGGCCGTTTTTGTGTTGGCTAGGGTCTATTAGCTGCGGCAGCCCTCCTGAATTGGGTTGACTCCAAATATTGAGTTTGAATGTACTAAAATGATGACTTTGTCTGAGTTTCACTAAAGTCTGTCCAGTGGTTCATGAAATATTTTGCTAACAGACAGACACACAAATGCTAGAACATACAGACAAAAGCATTATCACTTGCCTTATCTCTTTCAGCAGCAAAAGATAAAAATGTCTATTGTGCTCCACCATTAAGTTCTTTATAAATGAGTTTCAGATTTACTTGAAAAATGTTCCTAAATAAGAGACTTTTTAAAATTTCCAACAGAAAATCACTAATAGGAGTTAATCAGGTGGTTTGTGAACAGACTGTAATCTGATCACTAAGCCACTGATGAACACTTTATCTCAGTGTAATCATGTAAACAAGACAGAAAGGCTACTGAGGCTAATGGGGATTACAGTTTGTCTGTGTAAGTCTACTTTATCTACCAGGAATGTACAGCGTTATCCCTCTGCCTTTAAGGGTCTTCATCTTTACAGGACGCGCAGTAAATGTTCTATTCGGCGCTGATATCTTCATGAACGGCACCAGAGTAGATCTCCGCTCGCTCGCCGGCCTCCCGCTCGTGGCTTCGAGTCCTGGGCCGGACTCACAGATGCTGCTGCTGATGAGTCCCAGCGAAGGTCGGAGATAGTTTACCGGCACCGCTTAAGTCACTTACAATACAGGCAGTTCTCTCGGCAATGAGATATTGGCAATATCTTGTCTTCAGGAAGAAAAATAGCCAGCAGTTTGTTGAGATTAAATATAATAGGTTCACTGGAGGCTGCTTCCAGAGTCAGGGCCACAGATTCAAGGTGGACTGCATCACAAACCTCAGGAGCCGTCCCCCCCCCACCCCTCTATCTGAGTGGATTAACCTCGACTAACTGCCTGGAGACATGCTTGATACTAAAAAATGTGTATTTTTGTTTAAACTTAATCAAGATAAAAATCTTCAAAAGGCTGATACGGTAGAATTGTGCAGTGACATTGCACCTGGGATGTACGGTTAAAACTATTCCATCACAACAACACAGCATTTTATTCTGTGTATCTATAGGGGTCATAAATGTGACACTGCTGCATATTTTTTTATCACTTGCCGCCAAAGGCAAAGGCAGAACGATGATGTTTTTGCACGTATCTGCATGTGTTTGTTTGCCTGTTAGAAAAATATCTCATAAACCACTTGACAGATTAAAATTAACCTCTCAGAAAGTAATCGCTCTATGTGCAGCTACAAGGGATTAACTTTTTGGAGTCAACCCAATTCATGGTGGCCGCTAAAACCAAGCAATGTTAGCAAACACAAGCAGCTATAGCTCTGTCAGTTTCACAGATAATCACCTAAGATTTGGTAAATGGACTGTACTTGTTTAGCGCCTTTCTATCCAACCAGGATACTCAAAGCACTTCACACTACAATCTGTGTCCTCATTTAGCCTTTAACACAGCACTCTACTAGATCTCCTACAAAGCTAACATGTACAATAAACTAAGGAGACTAATTAGTGCCAATCACATTCATACACTGATGGGACACACATCAGAGGGATTGGGGTTAAGTGTCTTGCCCAAGGACACAACAACTGAGACAGCTGGACGGGGGATCGAACCGGTGACCTTCTGGTTCCAGGACGACTCCCCTAACCACTCTGTCACAGTCGCCCATTTGGTGTGGTAGTAATTGATGCTCAGTATTAACACATAGTCCAAGAGTTAACCAATTGCATATGCCATTAACTAATGGAGTTTGTAAATAAAATATCTCACAAGCCACTGGACAAATGAAACTTTTAGAAAATAATCAAGGAATGCACATTTATAGCTTATTAACCTTTGGAGTCCACCTGATTCAAGATGGCTGCCAGAGGCAAATGTCATTAGAAACCTCAAAAACAATAATACATTATTGCTCAATATCTTTGCTTTAAGCTTTTGCTTTAATTACTGAAGTCAAGCCTGTTTGTTTGTCGGCAAATCTTCTCAGAAACCAATTGACTAATTTCAGTGAAACTCTCAAAAAGTAAATATCAGCTGAACATCCACAGCTGATTAATATTTAGAGTGAACTCCGTTTAATGTAGCTGCCTTGTAGCTAGTCGACCTCATTCATTACATAAATGGCTACAACTCAGGCAAATTCACAGTCACTGGGCTAAAAATCAATGTGGTTGTAGCTGACAGTCATTCATAATACATACTCTAAGCGTAAGTACTGGATGAGTCAAAAAACACAGGACACGGTGAGTCAAAAGTTGCAGGACACCCTTTTAATTTGATCCAATAAGGCAGCTTTTGAGATGGCGGTTGTGTTCTGGACAAAGCCAAAAAAGATAATCCCCCCTCACCAATTTCTTGCTGCGGTAATCAAATATTTCATTTTCCCCTTGCTTTTTGAAATAAAGGGTGTCCTGAGACTTTTGTTTCACCCTGCAGATCATGAAAGATGTTGCAATATGACATAAGACTGCCCATAATGTTAGTTTCAAGGTTTGACCAAAATGGCTACATCTCCGTCAATTTTTCTTCATAAGGTGATTTTAGTCTAAATGACATGCATTCTTTCGAAGAGTTTTAGGCTTTTCATTTGAGTCAAGCTAAGATTTGGATTTGTAGTACCTTTTTAGTGTTATTATTTTTGATGAAGTGCAACGATACAAAACCACTCATCCCTCATGAATGTTTCTGCGTTGTGCCCACGGCTCCTTCAGTTTGTTTCTGTGGCTGCTGGCTGGATTTGTGATGTGTGACAGGAGAACAGGCAGAACCACAGAATGATCAGGAAACCAGAGAGAATTGTCTCAAGGTGACGGAGGAGGCAGTGAAGGCTGCTGTCACACCACAACATATTTTAATATCAGTAAACAGAAAAAAACACTTGTTTCTCCTCAACTCTGACATCTCAGGGAAGGAATTTTAGTTGCTGAATATTTATATAACAAATATTTGTAATGAACACTTTGCTTTGCTTTTCCTTTTCATGCCACCAGCCTTGCCATGAATAATTTATTTAGCAACTGTGAAAAGCTAATACCTACCTACCTACCTACCTACCTACCTACCTACCTACCTACCTACCTACCTACCTACCTACCTACCTACC
>JARVGW010000564.1:20127693-20143201 GCA_031762495.1 Anablepsoides rubrolineatus | reverse complement strand
TATGTTTGTGGTTGTAATGTGACAACATATGGAAAAGTTCAAGGGGTATGAATACTTTTGCAACCCACTGTAAATGATCTGCTGCGCTCTCAAATGATTGGACAATCGGCATGGATTATACGGAGATTCAGTGTTAATATTGTAAGAGAAAAAGATGATCCTAGAGTGAATTTCAACACATAAGACTTCAGGAGATAAAGGAAAGTTAAGTTAAAAGGTTGGCTGGAGGGTCGAGGTCTTCGACAGACTTGAAAAGGGAACAGAATTATTAAAAAGGTTGATGTTTTTACTGGTGTCTTCTAGTGTGTGTGTGTGTTTATCACTCGACCCACTATTTCTGCATTGCACCACATAGGGGTCTGACGTCAGGAGGGTACCCAGTGCATCAAAGCTGGACGCAGACGGCACCTGACCAAGCGTCAATATGTTGACGAGTCGGGAGTAAGCAAGTTTTGGGATCATGGTGGCCCTGTGTTGGCATTTTAGCTTCCATAAAATGGAGCAGCTGTTAAGTCCATGGTTGTACTTTTTTTCCATCAAATTCAGCTTGTCCCATCACTTCAATCCAGCTTTTAGCTAGCATCTTAGCTTGGGAAAAGTGACTAAAAATGCTCCTTTCATGTTGGGATGATGGCTGTATCCTGAATCACTGTTACAAGTACTGTAGCACAATGTTTTGTAGTCCTTCTGGTAGAGTTTGATACAGTTATCCTGGATTTCTTTAAGTTTAAACAGCTAAACTGTGATTGAAACTAATAGATGCACTAACAGAGTTTGTACACACATGGGTGTTGAGCAGATGTAGTCACATGACCATCCATCCATTCATCAATCCATCAGTCTTTACATCCATCCATCCATCCATCCATCCATCCATCCATCCATCCATCCATCCATCCATCATCTTAACCAACTTAGTGTTATCAAAATAGACTGAGTGGTGATTTACTGTCACCTAAAATGTTTTTCTAGCATAGTATATTTTTTAGATTATTTGCATATAGGTAGGTAGTTTTCTGTCTTTTCTGTTAAACTGAACCTTTAACTTTCTTTCAATATGTTTTTGTGTGTGTTTGCTTTGTTGGACTTTAGGACACAATGTCATATCATCAACAATTAAATGTGAAATTGTTACATTATATTTTTATATTTATATAGCGAATACACATCACTATCCAAATATTTAAGGCACTTTGGTATGTGTCTATGTATCTTGTTTAGAGTAAATGTTTCATGGAAGACAGTATAATTTATATATTGAAGCAAATTGTTTCTCTGGCTACTTTGGTGGCTGCAGATCTGCCAACATTTAACAAATGATTCAATTCTAACATTGTCCTTGATCTAGTTTTAAAAGTAAAAGTCTGTGTCCTTGATACAAATCCTACACGTGTCACAGTCATTAGGTGTAACACAGTATCAATTTCTCTTCTCCGCCTTCCCTGTAAGAACGTTGATCACTTCTCAGGCTCCATCTAATGTGTCAAATGACACAAACCAAACCAACTAGCCGCCAAGCTTGTCTATTCCCTCCCAGTTTTCTCTCATTTTTTTCATCTTCTTTTCAAATCCATCCACCCACTTCCTGGTTTCTTGACCAGTCATTTAATGCAGCATAAGGGAATAGTTTAGGACTGGCATCTTTGACAGCCCTGAGTGGAGCACTGAGCCATCAAAGGTTTTAGCTGGCACAGCCAAGTGTCACGTATTAGTCTTAAATGATGTGAAAACTGTGAAAGCCCTGCCATCATTAGGATTCTTCGGAGAGTGGGAAAATTGAATACAGGGATAGATAGGAGAATGGCGACTTATAGTAGAAAGAGTAGGAAGAAAGGGAAAGGCAGTGTGGAGTAAAAAAAAGAGCGAGCCACTGTTAAGGTAGAGTGCATTGAAATTCAGCTGACATGCCACGCTTCCCACATTGAATTTTATTTATTTATTTATTTTTGTAAAGCATTTTAAGCTGTTTATCACAATTTGTTCGTTGTTTGAAACCTGATGAAGCTTTAACGAAACCGAATCAATTACATAGAGCGGCAAAGATACCTCAGACCGTTCTCGCCTCTGATTGACTGGATTGCAGAAAACTGACAGAGTTAGCATACAATGAATTGGTTAATCAACTTGTTAATTGATAGTTTCTTTTGTGAATCAGCACTTGTCAGTTTGCTTGATGATTCATGCCAATGAAAACACTTTCAGATTGTGTCTTATTAGCCAGATGTACATTTGTTCTCTAACTCGATGCTTCATGTTGACAACCCATTAATGTGTGAAAAACAAAACAATAACAAAGATTTTTTTGTTTAAATACCTTTTGTTTGTCTATGTACACCTTCCTGGTTTGGTTTTCTTTGCTCTGCATTTATCCGAGCAGACAGCTGCAGATGTTTTATGTCTGTAGGCTCTCCCCCTCCCCACTCATTCGAGTAAAAGGTCTGACATAACCCAGAGTACATGTGTCTGTTCTTCCACACTTAAGCCCCCCCATCTCTAAACCCTGACTTTCTCTTCTTGTGACTGACAGCGGAGGACACGTGCGGTGGCACCCTGAGGGGCTCCAGCGGGCTCATCTCCAGCTTCGATTTCCCCGGCGGAGACTCCCCTGGCACCGGCGGAGGTGGCGGCGCCGGGGGCCTGGGCAGCAGCGGGGAGTGTAAGTGGACCATACTGGCAGATCCAGGCGACACCATCTCTCTGGTGTTCACCGAGTTTCAGATGGAGGAGAAGTCAGATTATCTGGAAATTGAAGGATCTGAACCACCAACCATCTGGTGAGTACATTGAAGTACTAGTGCAACTTATAAATTATATTCTGCTATACATATATTTGAAAACACAACTGGCTTGTATGAAAAAAAGTGTAAAAATAAGTTCTGACATGATAAAATTACAAATATTTTCTTAACTATTTGTATTGATAAAGTCACAACAATAAATTATTATTTTTGCACAACCAGATGTGACATTTATTGTGCATTTGAGTTGTACAGATTTTCGACTGTATCTGTAAACATTACGTCTTCACCTTTCACATTTTAGAATGAGTATTTCTGAAGAGCTTTGGATTGATCTACAAACAAACAAATATCAATTGGAGATTTCTTGTTGTCAGTTAAACACCAGGGGTGTTCAATCCTCGACCTCAAGGACCACTATACTGCGTGTTTTACTTGTTGCCCTGCTCCAACACACCTGATTCAATGATTAAATGACCTCTTCAAGTTCTGCAGAATCCTGTTAATCACCCGTTCATTCAAATCAGGTGTGTTGGAGCAGAGAGACCTCTAAAACATGCAAGATAGTAGCCCTCCAGGTTCAGTCTGTTTAGAGACTAAGAAGGGGTTTATGGCCTGGTGGTAGACCATTGAAGTGAAAATGTGGTTGGTTTATAGTTCAAAACCACCTGACAGAATATTACCAAAAATCTTTCAGACACACAGGACCATGGATTACCCATCCTAAAAGGCTGGTTGAGGCACTGAAAAAGTGTAAATGTGGCAGTCGCTCAAACAAATTCATAGAAGGTTAGGTTTGAAGGGATACTATTAAAGTTGATTGAATTGTTTGTAAATTATGCCCACTATACATTATTTTAACAAATGTTGATTTGGGTACATAAATTTAATAAACAGCACTCACTTATGAAATTTAGCCAAGTTTTATGAATAGTTACCCAAAGGTTTACTTTTTGGTAAATGTCCATCAAGGTTTGTGGTCTCTTTTATTATGAAATTGGAATAAAATTAATAAAAAATGGGTAAACACAAAATCTTAGAAGGGGCTTTGTTTTTTTTAATCCTGTTTTACGGAATACCTTAAATTTATAAAAAATATTTTCTTAAAATTTGCAAACAGTGTCGAACTACATAATTCTCTAAACATGCAGTCCAAACTTTTTTTTCATAAATTGCAGTCACAGGTCACAAAAAAATATTTCAAGGACCACAAATTGCCCAAGGGCCACATTTTGTTGATCCCCTGGTTTGGACATACACATCTTCAACTGTCCCATCCATTAAAACCATTATTATAAGGCTGTGAACACACTGAACAATATGAAATAAAACTGGTTTAATTAGGAATGTAAATCCTTTATCTTTAAGTACAAATATTGTATTTTTTTTTTACTGTTTCCAGCATTCATAGCAAGGCATTCAAACCTATTTTAGTTGACTTAATTAACCCTGGCAGGGGAGTTATCGCTGAGTCGTGTCACGTTGCCACTTATCAGCTGAGTTTATCAGCCCAGGTTTCAGATGATAAATCACACACGTAGATTTAGATCTGCTCAAACTGCTCTTATCTTCTCTACGAGAAAGCCAATATGAGAATAGACTAATACAGACTGAAAGCTACACAGCTGCAGCAGGTAAAGTCAGACCTTTTTTTCTGGGTGTTGCAAAATAGGATCACTGAGTAGTTCAGACCAAATTTAGATTAGTCTGAGCTTATTTTGTCAAACCTGTGTGTTGCAGGTGGAATCATAATGTATGAAGAGCCCATAACACTTTTTAGATGCAAATCTGGAAGTTTTAAAACTCTTTTATATGGCCATTCAAGGCATGGTTGGTACAAACCATGCTCTAAAGGGCTATATAATGCTGTTTCAATTGTGCAATAGTTTTTTTAATTGTGATTTCTTATAATTTTGAAATGTTGAAAAACTGTACGTATTAGGAAATAAACTTAGAATGTGCCAAGTTCATTCAAAATTAGTGGAAATGGTGCCTATAACTTTTTAGTTAAATATTTTGAATAAGGAAAAATAAACAGTTTAAATTATTTTTTCAGGTCAAAAAGCATAAAATCTGTTTGTTTCATGATGTCAGCATGGACCTTTAAGATGAATGTAGTCTAACCTTGGAATTGTAGACAAGACAGTCTTTCGTTGACCACCCATCAAAGTCTTTTTTCCATTTATTTATTTGAATTTTCTGGAAGAATTGATTGGTTAGGCTGTTTTGCTTTCACACATGTTGATCTCTTGTCTGCAGTCTAACCTGCTCCAAAGCAAGCAATAAAAGAAAGAGGTTGCAGGCATGTGCATGCATCTTTAATGAATTTCCATGGATAGTTTTTACGAAAAAAAAAAAAAACATAAAAAATTGCCTTTGGGTTCTGCTCATGCTAAATCAATTTATAGAAGTTCATTGTTGAATAATTCAGAACACACATGAATCACGAATCCTTGACTTTTGTTTAGAAAACCGCCTTTAGACACACATTTCTGGCTTACTGAAATGGTTTAATGCACCTGCGTCGAAATAGATTTAACTCATCACCTTCAGGTTAAGCTTATCCTTTTTTTCTGTGTCCTGTGTAAATGGGATCATCTGTTTTGTGTATGTTATCCTGATTGCTATTAATTATTTTCACTAAAAGGAGCTTTAATCAATCAGAAAGGCGGGTGCTCTGTTGTCCCTGAGAGTTGTCATTCCGAGTCAAATGGAGAAAGAGAGAGAGAGACAGGATGTCAGAGTCAAAAGGAGGTGCTGCGAGTGTGGCGATGACTGCTAAGTATTGCATGTTGACATTGCTAAGAGGAGTGTGACAGAGAGTCCATGTGGGACAACATTGATGTGTTTTGACAGTCCATCAGGTAGCTCTTGTCGTTGGTGTAGAAGCCCTAAAATCTAGCATTTGGATGCAGAAGTGCATCTAGATTTGAACGCCTCAGACCAGAATTTTAAACTAAATTCTTTAGCATGGCTGCTGTTTATTACTCTGATGTGATTGTAAGACATTGTCAATGTCTAACAAATGTGTTGGTTTAGGTTGAAACTTAGACAATTGGCCAAAATTGGTATTTATGCAATTTTTTATTGTTGTTTCAAAAACAAAAAATGAACAAAATGGAAACAAGCAGCGACACATTATTAGGCATTTCCCAAGAGTTTGTGAACAAAACCGCTGAACTGCTTTTCTTGTAATAAGCATTGCACTTGAGGACATGGATTACTGAGCAGTTGCTTTCTGAATCAACAGCAGAGAGTATTTCAGACTTGGCACAGAAATCGAGTCTTCAGCAAATATTTAATGAGGATTTCAAAGAAAAAAGCTATGTAATATTAATGGTTATTATTTCTCCATTGTCACCTGCCATCACAAAAGAAGGCCTTCATTTAATTGCTTGTTTTTGTTTAAGTGTTTTCTTGTCTGTTAGCAAAATATCTTAATGATTCTGAACTGGATGTATATCTACAACTGATTAACTTCTGGGGTCCAATTCTAAATAGCTCCCTCTACTAATTGACTTTAGCAAACACAAAAAACTGCCATAACTCAGTATTTTTAAAATCTTTTTAAACTAATTTTAAACTAAAATTCAGTGTAGTAGTAGCTGACAAATTTGTTTAACATCTTATTTTTAAACTTAGAAGTCATAGAAGTCAGTAGATTAAATCCATCCCTTCAAGAAGTACATTTTTGTTAACTTCTTGTTCAAATATTTTTCCCAACTTTCACACAATGTGCATACACAGTAGAAACCCTGAGTGACAGACATTCACACCTGTCATATTGTGTGTTTATATCATCCCTTATTTTGATAATTATGCAGTGATGACTCAAATCATAAAGTACCAGCTTTACAATAAACTGTTCCTATGCTACTTCACTGAGCTGAGCTGAGCTAAACTATTTTGATGCTATTCTGAACAAAGATACATTATTAACACATTACAAACCCATTTACTACAAGTTCTACTGCATATACTGTATATAGGAACAGAAGGTGCAGGGTTTGTTTCTGCTGATTTTGCTCATCAGGGATATTGTTGATTCATGTTATGCTGTTTTTCAGATCAATGTAGATAATACGCTACAAAAATAAGCCGTCTGAAAATAAGTTTGAAAAATATGCTAAGTTGAAGTATGAATTATTGTTTGGGCAGGGATGGTGCAATTGCATCACTTTTGGCGCATGCAAACCCATGCCGTGTTCAAAACGTCAACTATAAACCAGGCTATAAGAGTTATTTTGCACTTGTATAGAAATGTTTTCTGATAGTTGGGAAACAGGTTGGTGTATTTCCACCACCTTGTATTGTTAGTAACCTACAGGTGCCAGTCAAAAAACACTTATCAAAGTGACAAATGTATGAACTATTCAAATTTGCATTGTCTAGATTATAATTAAATATAGGACATTGCATCTTACTCCTAATGTTTAGTGTATTACAGTCTACATAAACTAGATTTAATATTTAAACATCTATTTTGGTAAATATGAGTTTTCATGAATTGAATGAACACACAAAATGCATTTAATATACATTATGCAATAGGAATGCAAATGTGAAGACATTCAAGCAAAATACTTAAGACTTTAAATCATTAATATCCTGCTGTGTCCATACATATTGCATACAGTCTGCTCTATTTCATGCAATGTTAGTTATTTTCTAAAATAAACTATGCATTTTTTTTTACCTCCCCTCAAATATAAACAAATCAACAGTTTAAAGCACACTATATGTTAAATATTCACCTTCTTTTATTCTTCGATGTATTTTACTGATTTCAAATTTGTTTATCAGATGTAGAAATGTAACAGGTATCACTTTAACTTCTGGCAGTTCTCTGATGTCTGAGGTCAGCAGGCATCGGGCATCATGAGAAACTGTAGATTGATGTTGATTTACACCCTCCAAATGTCAGAGCCCGTTGGACATGGTTTTCCTTTTAAGCTCCGCGCTTCTCGGGGGGATCCGATGAGCCAGAGTGCAACAGGGCCGGCACTTTAGAGAGATGGCTTCAACTTTTCCATGTAAACAAGCAGAGGAGCAAATAGGCACGATTCAAAAAAAAGAAGTGAATTCCTCATGCCCTCAAAAATTCATCGCTCTTGCTCCCCATCAATTTATGAGCGTCTCTGACTGCGTACAAGGCCGTCGGACAGCTAAACATTCAAACAACGTATAGCAGCAGCTGCAGGCGGAGACAAGCCAACTGTCTGTTTACCCTTGAGCTTTACAGCTGCTTAACAATGATAGACAGCCTGGAAACTTAGACTTTGCCAGATTTATTCTCCCTTCTTACCCCTTTTTAGACCAATAAATGGGAAAAACAAAACAAATTTTACCCCTTGTTATTTTGTGCTGAATATTTCTTGCAATTAATGTCAAATACAATATGAAAACGTGAATGATGAAAATTAGAAGCAAATTAAAAAATATACTCAGAGCAGAATATGAATGAGTTCAAAAACATGAATTATAAAGAGGAAAAAATAAAGATTGCATTGATAAATGTGGCAGCATTAGGAACTAATCGATCTTTTCAGTTACATTCTTGAAAGCGGATGTGGACGTGATTACAGTGCTAAAATCCTGGCCTATCGGGTGAGAATTTTGTTTTGCCGGCTTATCTATAGTCTTCACAGCTTCTGTCATTTTATCTATTGAAGATATTTTTCAGACCTCTGCAAATGAGTGTATTGATTTCATTGTTGTCAAGCCGGGGAAGTTTGTAGGGAGGCTGCACATCAATCACTTTGAAAATAGATCAAACAAAAAAAAGAAACCCCTTTTTCTCATTTTTTTAACAAAACATCAACAGCATAGTCTGAATAGACCTAGAAAAACAGTTCTTTGTTATTCTGCTGACCTTTAATATGATTGTTCAGCCCTGTTCACAAAGGGCAAAAACAACAAGCAGTAAATCACATGTCAGTCATTATTTCAAACATAGAGTATAAAACCTGGAAAGGTTTGCAAATATTGGAATTTTTTTTACCTTTGCTTACGCAGTATACCATGAAATTTAACCCGAAAAATGTAAATGTTCTATTATTCTTTTTGTCTCTGTGTCTATTTGCCTCCTTTTCCTCATTTTCTCCAGTCTGGTTTCAGTCTAGTGAACCATTTTTTTAGGATGCTATAAACATATTCAGACAGCTAAGTTTAAAATTGATTGCTTCACGAGGCAATATCCAGCTTGGTTCAATAAAAATGAACAGTCCTCTTCTAACAGACTGGCTAAAAAGATTGCCAGAGTGAGGTTGCAATAGATTTAAAGGTTATGTAGAACTAGAGGCATCTTACAGCTAATTTACCAACTTTGGTGAAATTATTATGCGTATAGGATTCAATTTCTTCACTGTGAGATTTTTTTTTACATATATATTGATCCTTGCAGATGAAGGAAAATCCATCAAATTGTCTTAAAACATCACACCTCTTAGGGAACAGCCTGAGACGTACGTAGGCACTAACAAGGTGATGTGAATAGACAGTTGACTCGGGTATTTCACAGAACAATGGGTGTGAGCAGCTTCTGGATACACAGCAAGCGTGCTCATTGTTCTCAGAAGTCAATGTGCTGACAGAGCAACACACACCGGGCCATGTTACTACACCACCTGAACACAAGGTGATGAAGGAGAAGCTGAAGTCACGGAGAACAGCTCTTTTTTTATTAGATTACAATTTTCCACAGATAAGTCCTCCAGTCAGATTTTACACTAAACATAATGCAAGAAACGAAAAGAAATGCCTCTACGTCAAATTAAATAGAGACACCTGAGTAGTCAGTTTATCTCTCAGGATTACTCGTTAATTTTAGGTAGAGAAGTCAGGGATAGGATGTCTAGGGCTAATAGAAGTAAATTTTTGGGTTTGGGATGGTTAGTTGTCGTGCATTTTCTACACTTTTCAATATATGACAACAGGCTCCTCCCCCTTGTTCTCATCTTGCCAGTAACTGACATGAGGTAGGTTTCCCAACACATCAAAACCAGACGCAGAGGGAACCTTGGACAAGCGTTGATATGTGCAAGGCATTATCACATGCTAATGTACCAGCGGTCATCAAAGTACCCCAAATCAGTCAATTGAAGCATCATAATGGCATGTCTATGTTGGGAATTCATGTTTTAAACTTTATCTTTAATTTCTTAGAGTGATAGTTCATTTATTTAAAACAATGGTTCTACACAAAAGATAGGAACAATTTCATTTACCTGTTAGATAGATAGCTCTTTAAACAGTTTTTAAGGCAAGCTTGGAACTGATTTAATTATTCAGGTTTTATTAACAAATATAACTGAATATCATCAGCATAACAATGGATTTTCAAACTGTTCTGTCTAAAACTTCCCATAATAAAAAGGTAAAAGTAAAGAGCATTAATTCATACATTAAACCCTGAGAACATCGTGACTAATTCCAGTGTATTAAGACAAATAATTGTTGAACAGACTAGAATCTGACAGTTAAATATTAAACCATTGAGAGCCGTCGCTGTCCAAAAACCACATTCAAGCATCTGTTATAGAAACGTATCAGTTGAATGCAGCACTGAGATCTATTAGGACAAATATGGACACAGGTCCACTGTCTGATGCCATGAGAATATTGTGTATCTTTCACTAGGCCTGTTTCTGTGAATGATGCGCTCAAAGTGACTGAAACTCCTGGACAGAAATAATCTGTCTGAGAACACTTTGCAACTATTTTCTCAATAATTTCTGAGATGAATTGGAGATTAGTAAACTGTAGGTTTATATTTAGACAGAACTCCTATCAGGTTACTTGAGTAAAGGTTTAATTACAACAACCTTAAAACTCTGTGGTACAGAACCATTTAATAAAAACAGATTACACAGATCTAAAATGGGTATAATAATTACAGGAAACACATTTTTAAAGACTTGATTTTGGGATGTAGCAGACATGTTGATAATTAGGATGAAGCCAGTATTTTTGATACTTCGGAAAGCTCAACAGGAGAAAAACAACACAAACCAGGTTCCAGTGACCTCTTAAGCTGTTTTATTTAATTATGAACCAAAGCCAACAGTGTAGTGAGATTTTTTTTCCAATTGGAGGAGGAAAAAGGGTACATGAGTTAGAACTCCTAATTACTAAAAAGAACAGCACTAAAACAACACTAAAAGGAAACCTGGTAATTATTGTTATTATATAAAATTTGAGGTATTACTTAAATAGTCACTAATAGTCACACGTCTCTCAAATCTATTTTATTTACATGGCACAGCCACAAACAGTTCCATTGTTTCCAGTAAGGAGACACTGATGCCTAATGTGCATTAATATTTAGTAAACAATCCTTAAATTATTCTTTACATCCATCTGAGCACTGTTACAAAATAGATGACACAATGGCCATAGAATGACGACATGAGTTGGATGACAGAAATTAAATGACAAAGACCTTTTATCTTGCTTATTAGCAGTTACCTCCCAGGTTTTTGACACAATGCTTGTTAAAGTTGATTAAAAAATGTTGATACAAATCTTGACTGGCGTGAGATGGTGCCCTTCTGCCTGTAAGCATATTTGTTTTGATCTGTGTATCTATTTCTACTGGGAACACCAGCTGGATGGAGTGATTTGAATTTTTTTCTTCTTCTTTTCCTGTAGTGTTCAACAGACGTCTTACAACCCGATATGTCACAATGCCCGGTGTATATTTGTCACTTTTACTTTGGCTTTTTCACTGTGAGATTTTTTTCCCAGTCATTGTTAAACTGTTTGTCGCAGTAGCTCCTCTGTAAGGCATCATTAAGGTTTTATTTGCTATTGATGGAAGATCATGTTTACCTTCCTCTGCTGCATTTGCCTTTGTGACAGGATAAATTCACCTCCACTGGCCTTGAACAACTTACTCATATTGATTCCTTTTCATTGAGACTTTTTAGAAATTATCTTGTGGGAAAAAAAAGTGTCTCTATTCCAAGAAACGTGTAGGCAATGGCTTTGTACTTCAGCTCTCTTTTTCATTCTGCTTGGATTTTGTTGTTATTAGCGTTTAATCAATTATGCAATGAGAAGAAAGGTCAATTTTATGTGGGAATTAATTACCTTTTAACTCCCCGTTAGGAGCTGCCATTGTCTCCCTTTGTGATGGATAATATCAAGCTGGAAGAAGTTCAAAAACAGCATTCAGCTTGCTCATCAGTTAAAAAGAATGAAATACCCTATATTTGACAATATGTTCTACTCTGATGCGATATTCGTAGCTCAAAATTCAAATATTAGGGAGCATTATTGTAACTAAAATACAGAGACATCAAATGTCATTCAGACTTTAATATTATTTCCATGGTTTTGCAACAGCCATGAACTGAAAAAGTCACTATTCGCTCTCTGTTCTTCTCCATCACTGTCTGTTTTTCAGCTGACAGTTTCAATTCTTGTCTGTTTTTTTGCATCTTTGTCCCTAAAGTACCTCTGAGGCCAAAGACATTACAAGGAAAAACTACATTTTAAAAGTGCTTCAACACACAGAGAGTTAATAGCTGCATACACACAGTGACAAGATGCTATATGAATTGTTTTTATTTGTTAATTCAATAGCTTATTTGTGTATGTGAAGCCTTTTTGGAAACATAAGACTCCATCACTTTGTGCTCTTTTGCAGCCTGTCTCTGTTTAAAATCTACAATGACATTGCTCTATTGATTGGGCTATGACAGGACATAGTGTCAGGATTGGAAGGGATCAGAAAAAATAAATAAAATTGTAACCCAACAATTTAGAAGGCCCCCGGCAGCTTTAAACCTCTGCAATTGTAAAGTATTTCTGCTGCTGCAGCAACACACTGACTATTAAGACTTTTGATCTATAAACAGACAGAAACTCAGATCCAGTCGAAGCACACAGAGACTCCACAGAGTTGTTATCACATGTGCGCTTACATACAAGATAAACAAATGTAATTTTCTTCAGTGCCATCTTCTACTTTTTAAATTCTTGCAAACATTTTTTTCCCACATAATACAAATACAAACATTACAAGCACACGTCTTGGTAGAAATGATTTTACAAGAAAGCAAATGACCACAATATGACTAATCACAACATATGTTGTGTGGATCTAGACCAGAAGCAATGTTTGCAAGCTTGTACTTAATGTCATAATTTTTTACCAACACAAACAATGTTTAAGGGAGCCAATACATAAGCAGTGAAGTACTTTTATTACTATTTTCCTATAATTCTGTTTCTGTCCCAGTTTTTGATTAACTACTCCTCCCACAGTTTTAGAAAAACTCCTACACAAAATTCATCGAATGTGTGTTATGACTTTTGGTAGCAGAACATTGTACCAGGAAGATTAAATTTGCAAAAACACAAATGCAAAACATGTTCATACAGACAACAATAGGATTTTGATTTTTTAGACCTCTTTAGCTCAAGCATTCCTAAATCTTTTTAAGTGTATATGGGTCTTGGAAAGTTGAACTTCACATGTATGTGTTTTACATTTTTTTACACATCCATAATTTAGTTTTTATGATTTTATGAAGTTTAACCACAAAGGTTTCATAAATTGTTACAATAAAATACACTTCATTTTTATGTGGCTGAAATTTCCAACATGATTGCAAATGAAATATTTTTACTCTGAAAAGCCTAAAGATAATTGTTTATTTTCTACATAAAACTGAAGACAAAGTTTTGTTCTTACTTCCAGCATGTCTGTCACTTGAACACAACCTACAGTTTTCTGACTTTCATTGTGTTTGAGCTCAACATTTTTTCTTCAAAACCAAAAGTGAAGGGTCTTTTTTAACTTGTCACATCTCTTACATTTCTTTTGATTTTGTTTCTTTTTATTCTTATCTCATTTAAAACCAAAAACACAAGCATATGTGTTGGTACGTTTCAATATTTCTCTATTATTTCATAGTTTTCTATTGATCAATGTGCAAAATAAAATAAAAATAAATAAATTTAAGAATGCTGATTTTTTTTTTTTTTTTTTTTTTTTTTTTTCTTTAACCAGGCAAGTCTTATTGCATTTGCATACAAGGGAGACATGTCTGCTTCTCAAATAAACTTCAGTGGATTATTATATTTTGTGTAGCTTCAGAAATATAAGAGATTATTGGGCAGTTTGTGTCTGTGTTTTATTTAGAAACTGATGTTAGAAGGTTGTTTATAAAAACTTTCTAGTTAATTTAGGGATCCATATTTACATTTGAATGTACTTTGATTTAGGTCAGTGTAAGCTTATGTTTCTAAATAGTCTTTTCATGATCTGGTTGTCTTTTGATATGCATACTTCCTGCCATCTTTCATGCTAAAACTAATCTTGCACTTGTATTGTCTGTAAACTACACTGATTTTCCCCCATTTTGCAGGTTTACAGTAGTAAAGGGCAATCTTACAAATTCTCATTGAGGAGTAGCCATCAAAATTGTGACCATATTCCAAACAAAGCATAAAAGATGGACCCCCTCACCCTTTACTTGTTGTAGTATTCAAAAATGTAATTTTAGCTTTCCTTTCTGTAATAAAGCGGTGTCCTGAGTCTTTTGACTCATCTTGTAGCTGTACATCCAATGATTATTTTCTGAAAATTTCATAAAATAAGTCCAGTGGTCCATGAGATATTTGGCTTTTGCATTAAACAACTGAACACACACGTGAAAAATATGATCATTGATGGTGATATCAAAATGCGTAACCAAACAACCTCATAAATAAGGGTTGCAAAACAACAACAACAACAATGACGTCTTTTGTTATGTTTACTTTTTACACTCAGGCTGACAGGAATGAATATTCCAGCGCCAATCATCAGCAACAAAAACTGGCTAAGGCTGCATTTTGTAACGGAGAGCAACCACCGCCACAAAGGCTTCAGGGCTCAGTATCAAGGTAAGGCACTTTCATTTGCATGACTTAATAAAAGACCCCCCGACTTAAACAGAAAGGATCATCATAAGAGACACACACTAAAGGCTAATTAGAAAACATGGTTTTGATCTTGTTTAACTGAATATTTATCAGTTTGACTAACACCGACTTTAGAAGGCATGAAGGATTTTTCTGTTTAAACCAAGACCTTGTTAATCAAATATTTGCTAGGTAAATTATGGATTTAATTTACCCTTTAGACAAAAACTAATTATTCTCAGTCAAATTAAAAGTCATTACACCGATGTTGTTCACCCATATTACTTTAATTCAACCTTATGCTGCAAACAGGCAACTTTAAAGTCAGATATAAACTCTAAATTTGATCAAAAACATATTTCTAAGTAGCTTACTGTAAACCCACTTTAGACTAAGAAAGGTGAAAGACAACTTCCTCTCATCTCGTGTGTGTTACTGGGAAGTGGTGAAGCATTTTTGCATGTTAAATAGCAGAGACGATCACTTTGCGGATTTACTTCACTTTTGAACAAATAAAAACCTTCATGTAGTAAATAAATTATTTAACATCCTAATTGTGTGTAAAACAGTTTGACCTAATTGTTTGACCAACAGCGTAGTGCAGAGGTGAGGCATTGTCCCAGCACTTTCCAACTCTGATCTCTTTGTTTTTGCTCGATTCAGCGTTCATTGCTTTTGGCTGTTCTGTTGATGATGACATCTACTTGCATCCCTTAGCTTTTGTCTTTAATCTGCCCCCTGCTGGGTTTGATTAGACCCTATTTAGACATGCAGTGTTAGAAGCCTAATTCACAAGACGCGCCGTTCCGGGCCTAATGCGCGATCTGTCCTCCTCGGAGCATTCAGAAAAAAGCACG